>OZ012741.1:109080808-109143189 GCA_963859935.3 Lathyrus sativus | reverse complement strand
TATATATATATATATATATATATATATATATATATATATATATATATATATATATATATATATATATATATATATATATATATATATATATATATATATATATATATATATATATATATATATATATATATATATATATATATATATATATATATATATATATATATATATATATATATATATATATATATATATATATATATATATATATATATATATATATATATATATATATATATATATATATATATATATATATATATATATATATATATATATATATTATATATATATATATATATATATATATATATATATATATATATATATATATATATATATATATATATATATATATATATATATATATATATATATATATATATATATATATATATATATATATATATATATATATATATATATATATATATATATATATATATATATATATATATATATATATATATATATATATATATATATATATATATATATATATATATATATATATATATATATATATATATATATATATATATATATATATATATATATATATATATATATATATATATATATATATATATATATATATATATATATATATATATATATATATATATATATATATATATATATATATATATATATATATATATATATATATATATATATATATATATATATATATATATATATATATATATATATATATATATATATATATATATATATATATATATATATATATATATATATATATAGATATATATATATATATATATATATATATATATATATATATATATATATATATATATATATATATATATATATATATATATATATATATATATATATATATATATATATATATATATATATATATATATATATATATATATATATATATATATATATATATATATATATATATATATATATATATATATATATATATATATATATATATATATATATATATATATATATATATATATATATATATATATATATATATATATATATATATATATATATATATATATATATATATATATATATATATATATATATATATATATATATATATATATATATATATATATATATATATATATATATATATATATATATATATATATATATATATATATATATATATATATATATACAATCCTAGAATACACATAATCAACATTCTCACCACAAGTCATCCATATGCATTACAATGTATATACAAATATATGGATAATCACCAAGCACATTCATCATACATACATCCACAATTTTCTCATTTCCACATAAACATTTACAATTATGTTTATTCATCAATCCACAACTCTCAGTTCAACAATTCATACACATATGCATACTTCATACAACAATTATACATATGCCATGTGACTCAATGCAACTCATGCCATGTGGTACCAACACTTGTTATTATTTTTCGGTTTTTACATTTAAACGGGGTCCGTCCTCTAGACCAATAACAAACAAAAGCCCGTCCCCTAGGCTTTCAAACCCCACTCTAGGTTTGGGACAAGTCACTAGTCTCCATGAAACTAGCAAAATTGCCTCTTGACAATAAATGATACATATGCAATTAACAAACAAATGCACTTAAGACCGTTCCCGCATCTTAATCCCATGCATTCTCTAATAATTCATCACACAAGAATTATAACATGATTGCACACACAACACATTTCATAATCACCAAGGTACTCATACTTTCACACATCATCATTACATTTATCAAGTAATGCACAAGAATACACATCATGGTGCTTCACATACAATCGCATACAATCAATATGCATTCACAATATCGCGCCAAACGGCAACGAACTCCAGTACAATCATCATGCACTTTTAATCAATTTAAATAATGCATATATTTGCCAACAAGGTCACATTTCACAAATCTAGGATTCACGCCATAAGGCTACCCACAGCATATCATAATACAACACACAAGATATGCGTTGGAGAATCAAAGTATCAACATCGAATGGAAACAACAAAAATAAAATGTTGTTCTGCCACGTTCGCTACACCATTCGCCTAGCGAAGGTCATCGCGAACGCTCGCTACTAGCTCGCCTAGCGAACATGCTAGCGAAGGCTATCTAAAAGCTACTGGAAGTGTTCGCTACACAGCTCGCCTAGTGAAGGCTTAGCGAATACTCGCTACACAACTCGCCCCAGTGAACAAGGGTCTTTTTGGTTCTGTCCATGTTTGGGACCATTCTCTACTCGCTCGCTAGAAGCTCGCCTAGCGAACCACTCGCTAGCTCGCTTAGCGAACCTCTGCGATCTCTCAAAACCTCTACTGTCCAAAAATGTCACAAGGTCCTAAAATCACCCGATTCAATTCCAACAAGTTTCCATAGTATTAGCCTAACATTCTTTGACTAAACTACACAATTTATTCCAGATTCTAATCGTAAAAATATTGGTTTCTATCGATTAAACAATTTTCGACCTAAAATGGAAAATGGGGAAAAACATCCAAACAATCCAACAAAAGCATACATAATCATACACATTGAGAAGATAATAAGATTTCACACCCTTACCCGATTAAATTGAATCCTAGATGTTGATCTTGAGCTATCCAAGCTTTTCCTCTATTTTCTCCTCTCCTCTCTTCTTCCTTCTTTCTTTCTCTTCTTTCTATTTCTATCCTTTTTCTTTCATTCCTCTATTCCACTTATATCTCTTTCTATTCTATTTCTCTCCAAACATATATTAATCCATTTTCTCACAAAATATCCAACTTAACATTAAATAAGAGATGTCTAAAATACCCTCCAATCTATTTTCCCCGAAAACTCTCAAAATTGGTAAAATAGCATAATATGTACATAACATATTAACACATCAATTTCACAATTAAAATATTAATCACCCAAATAAATCAAAAGACTCAACAAAATTGGAAATCAGAATTGGGGCGTTACAACTCTCCCCCACTTTAGGAATTTTCGTCCTCGAAAATGTTACCTGTTTCAAACAACTCTGGATACGACTCTCGCATCCCACTCTCTAATTCCCAAGTCATAGTGCCTTCTGCAGCGCCTCCCCATTCTTCTTTCACAAGCGCAATATCCTTGCCTCTTAGCTTCTTAACTTCACAGTCTAGAATTCTAATCGGTAAAGCTTCAACCGTAAGGTTATCTCTCACCTCAACCTCGTCCATAGGAATAACATGTGACAGATCCGGAACATACTTCCGAAGTTGCGAAACATGGAACACATCATGGAGATTAGAAAGCGACGACGGTAAAGCAACCTGATAGGCTACCTCTCCTATCCTCTGCAAAATCTGATAAGGACCAATAAAACGCAGCGTCAACTTACGCGACTTCAACGCTCTACCAACACCAGTTATTGGAGTAACTTGAAGAAACACGTGGTCTCCCTCCTAAAATTCAAGTGCTTTCCTCCTCTTGTCATGATAACTCTTTTGACGACTCTGAGAAATCTTCATCTTTTCTTGAATCATCTTAATCTTACCGGTAGTTTGCTGAACTATCTCGGGTCCAACCACAAAACTCTCTCCAGACTCATACCAACACAATGGCGTCCTACACCGTCTACCATACAATGCCTCAAACGGTGCCATACCAATACTCGAATGAAAACTGTTGTTGTAAGTAAATTCAATCAAAGGTAAGTAGCTATCCCAAGCTCCTCCCTTTTCCAATACACAAGCTCTCAAAAGATCCTCAAGTGATTGAATCGTCCTCTCAGTCTGACCATCGGTCTGCGGATGATAAGCAGAAATCAAACATAACTTCGTATCCAAAGCACTTTGCAAACTCTCCCAAAACCTCGAAGTAAACCTTGGATCTCTATCTGACACAATGCTAGACGAAATACCATGCAAACTGACAATCCTTTCAATGTACAGCTTTGCCAATCTCTCCAACGGGTAATCCATTCGCATAGGAATAAAGTGAGCAGATTTGGTCAATCTATCCACAATAACCCAAATAGCTTCAAAGTTACTCGGCGTTCTAGGTAAACCAGACACAAAATCCATAGATATGTTATCCCATTTCTACTCAAGAATAAACAACGGTTGCATCAAGCCCAACGGTTTCTGTTGCTCAATCTTTGACTTCTGACAAGTCAAACAAGAATACACAAACTCGACAATATCCTTCTTCATACGAGGCCACCGAAATATTTTCCTCAAATCTTGATACATCTTGTCGCAACTGCGAAAAGCAACCGGCGGAAAAATAGAAGAGTCGCCACTTTCGTTATTTATCCTAAAGAGAGGGAAAGGAAACGATCGGAAAAACCTAACGGAAAAAGGGAAAGACAAGGTCATCGCAACCATGTCTGGGTTCGGGAGTCGGTTACGCAAGGGGAAGGTATTAGCACCCCTCACGTCCGTCGTACTCGACGGGATCCACACATTGTTGTCTATCTAAAAGGGTGTGTTGAAACTATCTAGCTAAAGGCTCAGGGACAAAAGAAAAGGGAAAAAGACTGACTCGGCAGAGCATCGCCGCTCCGTGCCTACGTACTCCCTCGTGCAATGGGAAAGTCAGAGTCAATGTAGTTCGACTAACTACGGGTAAAGAAAGGGGGAAGGTTGCTCGCTAAGACATCACGTCTTATGCCTACGTACTTTCATCTGGTATGAAAAATCAGAGCGAACGTAGTTTGGGCTAAAAGGACCACAAGTTGGTTCAAAAGTTTTTAGGCCCAAGTAGGGTTAACAAATAGTTCTAGCAGTTGGTGTATGCAGCTCGACCATTGGAGACTTAGGCGTTACCATTTGCGGTAGAACTAAGAGTTAACGACACTCTTTTATCTGAAAATATTTTCCTGATTAAGATCCCAAAGGATGAAAAAGGTTTGAAGTGTTTTTGTGTTTTTTATAGAAGAAGTGTTTTGAACTTGATTTGTAACTCATGTTGCACTAAAGACTATGATTTAGGAGCGAATGCGTCGTATATCGTCCAAAGGACATATACTAACATTCTAGACAATTGAGAGGAAACCACCCAATCATCATTTCCCAAATAGCTTAAGGCTTGTAGCGCAAAACATTTGTCATCCTTTATTAAGTGTTTTATGAATGTTTGAAGATGAGAAGAGAAGAAGGAACACTAATGGGAGACTAATCAATCCTAAAAGTTATCATGCGAAGTACACCTAAAGTTGAGATTCAAAAGGAAACTACCTAATGTTATCATGCATGGTTAGGTACCTAATGTCTATCATAACCTCAAAAGGTTAGAGAACTTACGGGGAGCATGGCACCGAAAAGTAAAAGAAGAAGAAGAAGAATGCATATGCAAATGAAGATGCAAACATAAGATGCACAAGTAGAATGAAAGTGGGAGGAAAATAGTGTGGGGAATTAGCCTCCACAAGCTCATCTCAACCAAGCATGCATTATAGAAATGCAAGAAAATAAAAGAAGAGGAAGAACACAAGAAGAAATTAATCAAACAGGAACAAACCATACAAAGATGCACCCAAAGTGGGATGGAATGACCTAAGTCAAACAACATCAACCACACCACCAAAATTAAACCAAAATGAAAGGTAAAACAAAAACCAAAACCAAGTGAGAATGTGAGACTAAATGAGGACAGCAAGGGCCTCATAATAGGTACTCAACCATAAGCATCACAAGCCAAGTGCAAAGGAAGCACAAAAGAGTCCTTAAGGATCCATCATTTTAGGTATACTTCAAGTACCTCCTCAGGAGGGACTAAGATACCTTAAATGAGGTTCCAAAGTCATTGGACAGAAGGGAGATGAAGAGAAGAAAGCTCAAAAGCAATATAAATTCAATTCAAAAGGAAATGCAAGCAAAAGCTCAAAGAGTGCAAGCAAACATCACATAGAAGTTCAAGTTGAAAACGTAAAAAGAAACACACAAATGAAAAAGGAAGAAACAATATCATAACCTAAAATTGAACCAACATCATCCTTAACATGTTAGAAACATGAAACAAAAGGCATTGAGGGTTCAAAGGATCCAAAAATGTCATATCCAAGTCAAATTAGGTCAAGGTACATATTTGAACCTCCCTTGGAGGTAACTTGACTTGCAAGTTACCTCAAAAATAGGAAAATGGTTCAAAAATGATTAAATAAAATGCACAAGGTAGCTAAACATGTTGGCACATAGAGGCCAAAAGCTCAAAGCAAATATCCTCTCAAAGCACCATCAAAAGAAAATAATATTCAAGATGTACCACTTTGAAATGGGAGAATCGAGGGTCAAAAGAAATGCACCAAAAGTCAACCCTAAAGTCAACCAACCAGGGGCAAAATGGTCCTAAAAAATTGTTCAACTCATCATGTGTATGAGGATCAATTTTCATTCATTGGATCCAAAAGAAATGAGAGAAACAAATAAAAGAACAAACAATGCCACAATTTAATCCATTTAAAAACACCTCCAATGTTTAATTATATTTAAAAATGAAAAATCATCTGAAAAACAAAATAAAAAATGTCTAAAAATAATAGACATCTCAAGGTTTGTAAAAAATATTTTTGTGGATTTTTTAGAATATTGGAGCTATTTTTAATGAATTAAATTCAAACAAGAAATAAAAGAAAATAATAAAAGAAAAATTCAAGAAAAAACAGCAGCCAAGGGATCTAATTACCAGTCAACAAATCTGAGGCCCACAAGCGCACCACGTAGCACTAGGGGTACTTAAGTGAAATGGAGTGTTTCACTAAGGGATTGGGTGTGGTTCGTTGACTCCTCCCCACCATGAGTCTTAATCCTGGGCATTGGTTTCAAAAGTAAGCAAATCTAACAATCCACACACGACCACGTATGCAAAACCCTAGTCAACACTCTCAGAACAGATCTCACACGCTGGATCCACATACTAGGTCAAAGGAGTCAGCCAGATCGTGTGGCTAGAAGGTCATCTTCCTCATTCAAATCCTCAGATGGAGGGAACTTTCAGGTGGTGGCCGGAGAAGACTCCGGTCGTCTTCTCCGGCGAGAGCTACAGTGCTCTGATGTCAAACCTAACCAAATTCAACAAAACCGGTATCAATCTCTTCCTCTCTCCATGTACAACAACCTGACATACTTATTTTTCATTAATTCCTCACAGCCAAATCAAATCGAAGACAAACAAATTTGTACACCAAAATCAAAAGTTCACCAAACTCACTCAATTTGGTCCAAAAATAATCTATAGGTTATGGAGATCAAAAATCAAGCAATGATTAAGCAAAATAACACAAGAACAAGCCATATCTGATCAAAACAGTTTGGAGCTTCATCCAACAATCATCACAAATGCCAGTTCGTTTTAGTGATTAATGATCTACATGTTGTCTAGGTCTCAAATATGTTAAAATGACAGAGAATCAATGTATATTCAGAGAGTAAGGTTGATTTGTAAATACCTAGAGGAAAACTTCCATTGAGCCTTCAATTGATGCTTAAGCTTGAAGAAAAGTATCCAGAAACGTCCAGTGATCTTCAATGAAGCCTTTGCAACCTTTAATTTTACTTGAATCTTGCTAAATCTCAAAAATCGTATTTCAATTTTTCACCATTTTTTTCAAATGCTCTAGCTCCATTTCTGCTTCAATCACGAGCTCTGATGATTTGTTCATGATGGAAAGCTTACATGCAATGGATTTGGAAAGAAATAAAGCCCAATGGCAGCCCCTAGAGCCCAATTGCCTATCCATGGAATTTGAGTTTTTTCACTTTGCCATGTGCACGAAAACTGTACCAATTTGGCTCCAAAATGATGTAAATCACTTGCTGGTAACATGAGGAGTGTGAATGGCTGGGATTTCATCCTTGTTTGATCTCAATGGTTGATCTTTCAAGTGTGCCAAAAGCTTGAAGAAAGCTTGAAAATGGCTCATCAAAACTCACCAAATTCAAATTCTATTATTTCCATTATGCTTGAAATATAGTTTGCACTCAAAATATATATCTACTTGCACAAAAATGATCCAAAGTGAATTAAATCCAATTTTCTCATTTTAAATCCTTTTCCATGAAAATTGTAACGCCCATTTTAATTAATTTCATTTTCGGCGTTATTTTCACTCTTAGTACGTGCTTGCGTGGATTTTCGGGTTGTGGAGCAAGTTCCGTAATATTCGAAATATGATTAATAATGATGATAATATGATAATTAGTAAAGTATTACTAATATTAATATTATTATTAATAATAAATCATATTAATAATATTATTGGAATAAAGTTTATTATTAATTGGACTTTTTGAATTAAAAAGAAATTATGAAGAATATCATTATTTGGATTAAAATGCGTTATTTGGATTAATAAGGGAATTATTGGAATTGAGGATATTATTGGCAATTGGAAAGAAGAGGAGAACACGTACGGTGAAGAACACTGTTGAGCAAGAGGAGAGCTACGCGATCAAGCACAACAACTTAGCAAGCGGATTTCGTGTAGATTGAGGAGCTTGTTCATCATCAAAGCTTGAATTGAGGTAAGGGGTGGAGAATAATCGGTTAAATTTGGCAAATGCATGAATAATCGGTAGGAAGGGGGAAATCCCTAACCCCATAGATTTCTTGATGTTTGATGTCGATTGCATGCTGTTATTGTTGTGATTGTTGTGTTGTTTGATGTTTAATTCATTGCATGTGCTGAGAATGTTAGACTTTGGATGAGTTTTGGGATTTTCAGTTAAGTTCGAAGATGAGCCAGAAGTTGCTTTTGAGCGCAGAGTTGATGATTAGTCGGATAGAATCGGGGATAGATCCCGTAGCTAAGTTGCAGTATGTGGATGGTTGTGGTTATTGATTTAATCGGGCAAAATCGATGAGGAAGGTGATTCTGCAGCGCAGAATTTTTCGGAATACGCAGGTATTCGCTGGGCGATTGGGGGCGAGCCTTCGCCAGGCTTCGTCGGGCGAACTAGCCAGCGAGTGCTGGCAGAAGCTTCTGTTTGGCTTCGCCAGAGGTTTCGCCAGGTGAATGGCAGCGAGTGTTCGCTGCGGGGCTTCGTCGGGCGAATGTGCCAGCGAGCCCGACAGCAGTTTGTGATTCTGCTGCTGTTTTTGTGTTGTCCCACTGTGGACTTGGACCCTCATTGGTCTTGTGCGATGAAAGGCTTGCTGGAGAGCTGAGGCAAATGAATGTTGGTGGTTGTAGGACTGTTTAGCCGGCGTCTATCGCAAGTGGCCTAATTGGTGGAGTACGCATTATGTATGAACCAATGTGGATGCGTACGTGAGATATGTGCACCGTATGCGTGCTGTGTGTGAGATGTGAGGATCGGTATGATCGTGGCTCCTTGAGTGCATTTTGTTGGTGTGTTGTGGTGAGTGGATCCGTGAGGATCGATACGCTTATTATGCGTTGCAATTGTGTGCTGTCATGTGATGTATTTGGGTCAGTAGGACCGACATGCCTTGTGTGCATGGTATGTGATAAGTTGTGTGGTGAATGGATCCGTGGGATCAACGCGCTGTGTGTGCTTATTATGTAGGTACTTTATGATGTGAGAGGACCCATGGGATCGGTACGCCTTGTGCATCGTGTATATGTATATGCTGTGTGAGGGGTGGATCCATAGGATCGGTTTGCACTTTGTGTGCTAGATGTATGATGTGTGTGAATATGGTTGTGTGCTCCCGTAGAGGAGGGTGATGACCCAGTGACCATCGATATTGTTGGTGTGCTCCCGGTGAGGAGGGTGATGGCCATGTGTCCATCGATATTGATGAGGTGCTCCCGTTGTGGAGGGTGATGGCCATGTGTCCATCGATACTGATGAGGTGCTCCCGTTGTGGAGGGTGATGTCCATGTGTCCATCGATATTGATGAGGTGCTCCCGTTGTGGAGGGTGATGGCCATGTGTCCATCGATATTGATGAGGTGCTCCCGTTGTGGAGGGTGATGGCCAGGTGTCCATCGGAGATGTGCTCCCGTTGAGGAGGGTGATGGTCAGGTGTCCATCGGTATTGTTGTGGTGCTCCCATTGTGTAGGGTTGATGGCCAGTTGCCCATCAGTGTAGTGTGCTCCCTGAGCGGAAGGTTGATAGCCAAGTGCCCATCGGTGATATGTTCTCCTGTGTGGAGGGTTGATGACCTGGTGTCCATTGTGATTGTGAGTCAGTACCGTATGTTTAGAGTTGTGTGGGTGCATTTTTACGTGACAGTGTGTTGTGGTTGATGGTGGGACCGTGAGTCCGGATGGCACGTATATGAAATAGTATTATTATTGATTTCTGCCTTTTATTTCATGTACTATTATGCCATTATTATTTAATCGTGATTCTCACCCCTTTGTTGCTGTTGTGGTCTGTGCTTCTTCGGAAGTACAGACAATCCAGGTGTTTAGCTTGTTGGATTGTGGTGTCTCCGTAGGACTGCTCTGATACGTAACACCGAGGCGTTTTGGGGATTTTTACTGTTGATGTTGATATGTGTGTGTCGCTACTGCGAAAATCGGCGTCGGCAATACAGAAGAGTCGCCACCGTGCGTTATTTATCCCACGGGAGGGAAAGGAAACGCTCAGAGTAAACCTCGCACAACACGGGAAAGGTATGGTCGTCGCAACCAAAACCTGGATTCGGGAGTCGGTTATCGGCGTCACAGACTTTCAGGGTTGATGATACGATTCCCCGAAGGAGTGGCATCATCAAATCCTGAAGAGGCCTCACTCCGCCAAATTCCAATTGACCGGTTCCCAGAGTCAACAATTCAACTAACCAGCAACCCACGCCAACCAAAGGAAGGGGCAGGAGGCCAACCAGAGGAACCTCGTCCGAGTGTGGATTTTGCGGGACACCAAGGCAAGCAAAGCAAGCGGGCGCCCACTACTTTCCACTCTAATTCTAAGTGCACTCAAGCCCAGGTCCGGCTTATCTCTCAATATCAGAACACCCATCACAAACCTCCAAATACAGCAATAATAACAATAATAATATGCTGAAAGTAAAGGTCAGAAATATAAATCCAAACAAAATCCTCGACGGGAAAACAAGCGTTAGGATTGACTCTCTTAAGGGACGTTGGATCCCAAATGCAAAAGAACTATCGCAGCCCTTAGCAGCCAGGGGACGTTGGATCCCCAGCAGAGTCGCCAGCTGTCGCTACTACGAAAATCGGCGCCGGCAATACAGAAGAGTCGCCACCGTGCGTTATTTATCCCACGGGAGGGAAAGTAAACGCTCAGAGTAAACCTCGCACAACACGGGAAAGGTATGGTCGTCGCAACCAAAACCTGGATTCGGGAGTCGGTTACGCAAGGGGAAGGTATTAGCACCCCTCACGTCCGTCGTACTCGACGGGATCCACGCTTGTTTTCTGGTATGGATTGTCATTCTATCTACTCTACAGGTCAGGGTTAAAAAGAAAAGAAAACGACTCGGCAAAGTATCGCACTTTATGCCTATGTATTCCCGTCTGGAACGAGAAATCAGAGTCAACGTAGTTCGCCTACCTATTGGAAAGGAGGGGAAGGTTGCTCGCTAGGATATCGCATCCTATGCCTACGTACTTTCATACAGCATGAAAGATCAGAGCAAACGTAGTTCGGGCCACGTACGACACAAGTTTGTCTCGATTGTTTTTATTCCTTCTGAAAAAGGGTTTTTCTGATTACTGGTCCAAGCGGACAAAAATAACGTTTTGATGAGTTCACATTCTTTTACGGAAGAAGTGTCTTTTATTGTGTTTGAAATCTTATTATGTTTTTCTGTTTGGTTTGAGAAAGAAGAGACAGAACTCTAACCTACGATTGCGAAGGGAATCAAACTGACCTAATGTTATCATGCATGGGTTAAGACCTAATGTCTATCATGCTCCTCTCTTGCACAGAGAGAAACAGAGATCCTAAGGGAGTAGAAGGAAACAGAAACAATAGCATATATACAATAAAGCAGTAAAATGCATGGATGCAACAATACAAGCGAGGCAAGGGAGTCCCACTCAACCTCGAACCTAGAAAACAATAGGCAAAAGTGAACAGACTTCACTTTCAACCCAACAGGTTAAACAGCAAACAATACAGTCCAGAAAACCAATCAATACATCAGAAATGAACAGCAAAAATAAACAGCCACAACAGCTCTGCATCAACACCTATCTTCAAGTCCTCTCCAAACAGCTACAAGCTTCAGCAAGCATCAATCTCCATCTCCCCAGCCTTCAAGCAAGGGCTTTGATTATCAGTCTTCCATCTGCAATGGCTTTTCTTCAAGTCTTTAATCTCCAGAATGAACATCAGTCAACCAGATGAAGTGAATGAATGTTAGACAATCAATTACCTACCAAAGGTGGTTTATTAATTGTTAACATTATACAGACAATTTTTCTCTCAAAAGTTCTATCTTTCAAATACATTCACTGGTCCTTCCAAAGGAAGGAGGTGGATATTTGAAAGAGACTTTGAATCATAGAGAAAGAATGGATGCAGACAAGGCATTCCATATTTGAGAATCAAGCTTTCTATTCTAGAGTTCTGCCTAGCTCCTAAACCCTAGACTCCTCAACAGCTGCTAGCAAGAATCTCCTCATCAACTCTGGAAGTTGGTCTTCAATCTCTGGATCTCCAATGGCTTCATCATCACAAGTCTTCAGCTCTCCCAATCCCCAAAGCAATCCCAATACCCACACAGACAGATCATAATCCCCAGAGAGGGCACACCACACCAGTCAAGCTAATATAGACAGTACTAATAGCAGTAGGGGAATCCTAATATTTTCTAAGGGATCTAATAACTACCCATAATCCCTATAGTCCCATATCCCAAAGATTCAATTTCTAACTCCTAAGGGAAATGCACTAATTCACCTATGTTATCACCTAAACCCTAATTTTGTTCATGTTATTCATATCTAATCAAATCACCTAAAATTAAGTCCTAAAAATATGAACTAAACTTTATATGCAAGCTAACATTATCTACTAATCAACCTAAAAAGAATGGATTAAAAATATTAAAGCATCTATTCAAACTAAAATTAACAAATTCATGCACTAAACAAACCATTATTTAAACCTATTTAATAGAAAAATATGCTAAAAATACTAAAATAAAATGAAATATTGATTTTTTTATGTGATATTTTTCTTGACAAAATTATGAACAATGTAAAAAAACAACCAATGAAAATCATGCATTTTTCTATTTTTTATGATTTTTTAAAGAATTAATATTTTTGAAAGAAAATAAAATGGATTTAAATGGAATGGGGTGCAGAAAGTAAATGAAACTAGTTAAAACACTGAACTGGGCCCAAACTGGGGGCGCGCATAGCAAGCACGTCTGGGCCCATCTCCATCAGAAAACAAATGACAAAAAAATAAAAAAAACAAACGGTGCAAATAGCGAATATTTCAGTTAAAATCCTATTGGGCCTGCATCTGGGGGGTGTGGAGAGAAAAAAGGATCAATAAGCCCAGCAGCTGAATAAATGGAACGCTGCGTTTCATTTCCTACTAATCTTCCCTCCAACTTTCGTTTAAATCTGGGCCGTGGATTACAAAGTCTAGTCAAACAAATCATGTTGATCCAATGGTCTTCCTGTCGTCTTCTCCAAATGGCTAGGGTTTTCAGATGAACTTCATGAACACGATACCTTCATGCACAGACCTTCCATCCTCTGGTTCTTCCTCGTTTCTCCATGAAAACCAAAAATTTAAACACCAAAATTGCTCCACTTCTCACGTAGAACACAACTGTATCAATAGTTTTCAATATAACAGCCTAGAACTTCAAACCCGATAGGCATAACAATTCTGATCCACCATTTTCACCTGTGATCAATCCTCCCAATTCTCTCTAATTCTTGCCCTAAACTAATCCATATCTTACACTGATCATTATGAGCTAATAACCTAAGATCATCGTGCTTTAATCTAAGAGTTATAAGCCTTAACAGTTCTTGCACTCCATTAACAACCTTCATGAAAACTCTCCAAACTTTGTGGAATTCATCATCTAACCTAACTTAACCATTCTATGCTAACAAATCACTAACATGCTAGCTAAATCATGCAATTCGAGTAGAGATACCAACCTGGTTCAAAATGAAGAAACAGCTATGGAACTCCTTGATCCAATGCTTGCAGTGATTTGAAACTGATCCACACACTCCAACCTTGATTCTGTATGCAAAGATTCTGACTCAAACTTCTTGGATCTTGTGATTCCAACTTCTTGCACCTTGGATGATGGAACTTGTATGGCACGATCCTTGCTCAATTCAGCCAAATTCTTGTGTGAATTGTGATCTATGGATGATGGTGATGAAGACCAGATCAAGAAAAATGGAAATTGGTAAAGATTTGAGAGAGTTTGAATTGATTTTGCAAATTGGAAGAATTGTGTGAAACTTGTGTTTTGATCAATATGGATCACCAACCATGGCATGAAGCTATTCATATCAATATATACATGAGTTTAGAAACTCCTAGAACCTTGGAGAAGCTTCCCATGTATAATTTCCCTTGGATTTGGATTATGTAACTTCATGTGTAAGTAACCATGAATAACTTTCAAAACTTGAACCAAACTCAAAATTCCACTTTATCCAATGTTCTCAAAATGATTTTTACAATCAAAATGACCTATAATTTCATCTCATTTGGCCAAAGTATGAAAAATCTCATTTTTTAGGTCATTTTTATTCATTAAATCCACCAATTTTGAAACCTTGTGCTATGAATCTTTCCAATCTTTCATGATCACCTTTCTAGACTCAAAATGTCATTTGGAACAAGTTTTATGTTGTGAAGTTTTTCATTTGAAGCTTCCTTGTATGAGTTTTGGGCATAGGCTTGAAATGACTTGTAATTCTCAGATGACCAAAATACCCTTTGCTTGCCAAGACCATAAGTAGAGTTCCACAAATCATATGAAGGCATACTATACCATTATAGAAAGATACGACAATGAGGAACAACTCTTATGTTGACCATAAATTGATTTGAAATATCCTTGAGGGGTAAACATAGCTTGGAAGTCAAGTCACTTTCACAGACAAAATTTCAGATACCCCAGATGACCTGTAACTTGCAAGGACCATAACTTGAGTTCTATAAATCTCCTTAATGTATTCCACCACTCAAATTAAAGGTCTTGAGATCCTCTACAAGTTTCATGTTGGCCAAGGATCCACTTGAAGCTTGAATTTTGACTTATCTTGCTTGGAAATTTGACCTAAACTAGGGGATTTTACACAGAAACCCTAATTTAGAAACTCCTCTTCTCCTTGATTTCTCTTGATTTCTTCTTAGCACAACAACATATCCTTCTTTACATGTCAAATGATGAACCCCACCTCTCTCCAATAGACCTCAATGCCTTTCAATCAATCAATTGACCTAGAGTTGACCCAGGGTTGACCCATATGAAACCCTAGTTGACTATCTTCAACTGCAATTCTTGTGATCACACCAATGACTTGTCTCCTTCTCCAAATGACTTTCTAAGTCTCCCATGATGCCCACACACTCTCCATGCTCAGTCCACAGCTCACAACCTCTTTGATGATCCTCAGACACCCTCATGATAGGAGATAGATTGCTTGCTTGATCCCTTGACTTCTCAGCTTTCAAATTCTTTCTGATGACTTGAATGAGATTGAATTAGGCTAATAACCTCTTGATAGGCTCATAGAGATGAGAATAATGCCTGGTCCCCTGTTGGATGATTTGCTATGCTATGCTATGCAGATGATTAGACTATGTACATGACTCTACATGCAAATGCTAATGATATTGAAACATAAACCAAGTGACTAAGGTTGAGCAAATTTTAGGGTGCAACAGCTGCCCCTATTCAAGCGGCTTGGACCCGATTGGATGAAGAGCGAACGGCCTTCAAACATTCGCGGTACGAGAGGGTTGAATACTAAGAACCCGGAAATTTGCCAACCGCAAAAATGAACTGCACCACTGCTTGGGGAACGACATTCATCAATTGAATCTAGCTATTACGGCAACCCACTGATCCATTAGCGACCGTGCTAGGGATTATTTATATCAGCCTGAAAAAGATTCTATCGTCGCAGGGATAAAACTTCGTCCGCATTAGGACACCTGTTTCGTCAACACAAAGAAACCTCAACTAAAACTTGTCCACGTTAGGAAAAATCTCGACAACTTCACTGGGAATGGCTCGTCTGCCTCTCATCAGAAATAAATCGTCCACGTTAGGACTAACTCTTCTACGTTAGGAATAACACCGTCCAAGTAAGGACTATGACTTCGTCTGGATCTGTCCACGTCAGGACTAAACTCTTCCACGTGAGGAATCACCTTTCCATATTAGGAGTAAACTCTTTTGCATCTGTCCACGTCAGGACTAACTTCTTCCACGTTAGGAATACATCGCTCTTCCACGTAAGGAATCAATCTTTCTTTCCATGTAAGGAAACCATAATCTTTCCGATTTGTCCACGTAAGGACTCCCTTCTTTCCACGTAAGGAACCCGTCTTCTTTCCACGTAAGGAAACCAATTTTCTTCCACGTAAGGAATAAAATTCTTGATCTGTCCACGTAAGGACTCCAAGCTTTCCACGTAAGGAATACGATTTTATTCGATCTGTCCATGTAAGGACTCCAATCTTTCCACGTAAGGCACTAAAACTTCTCTTTCCACGTAAGGAATAGGCTTCTTTCCACGTAAGGAACTCCTCTCTGTGTTCGTCCACGTTAGGACTACGACGTCCACGTTAGGACCCACTTTTCCCCGTTAGGAATAACTTTCTTCTTGATTTGTCCACGTAAGGACTACATCACTCCACGTAAGGAACACTCCTCTATCTGTCCACGTAAGGACTCCAATCTTTCCACGTAAGGAAACACTTTTCGTTTTGATTTGTCCACGTCAGGATCCACCTCTTGACCCGCTGAGGAAATAAAACTTGTCCACGTCAGGACTCATGCACCTTTGACCCACTGGGGAAGTGAGACTTGTCCACATCAGGACTCACATCTCAACCTGCTGAAGTAATAGAACCTGTCCACGTCAGGACTTGCGCGTCTTCGACTTGCTGGGGAGATAAGACTTTGTCCACGTCAGGACTCATACTTTGCCAACAACACGAAGAAGGATAAATTTGTCCACGTCAGGACTCTCGCATCTTGTCATCACGAAGAACTATACACTTGTCCACGTCAGGACGCACATTTCACCATTACGAATAGAGACATCTGCTGGAAATAAAAAGGTCCACGCCAGGACACCAACACGAAGAGTAATCCACTTGGTCAACGTCATGACTTCACATTCAATCAATACCAAGAAATCCAAACTGTCTACTTTAGGACTAACACAATATCGTCACCTGGAAGAAATGTCCACGTCAGGACTCCACATTCCACTAATTCTGAAAAATCGAACTTGTCCATGTTAGGACTAACACCTCTTATCCACCATGAGGAAATAAATCTGTCCACGTTAGGACCCCCACTTTTCTAGCACAAAGAAAACCTGTCAAGAAAATTGTCCATGTCAGGACTCGTCCTTCCATTGGTCCCCAAACCACAAAACTTCTTAGCACTGACGTGACAACGATTTTGAAGCGGACTCTACTGGGGATGTTTGGAAACCAAACTACTGGATGCCTGTTCTGATAACCGGCGGTGGCCTCTGAAATTCTGATTCCTGAAACCCGTTGATGACAAACAACTCTGCTTGGGAATGAGGAGAAATTTTGCCTACTCACTCTGGCGGGGAAAACACGAGAAATTCACAAATAACTCTATTCGGAGACAAAGAGAACTTCATCATGATAATTCTGTGGGGGATAATGCCAAAGTTGACACTTCATTGAACGTCTCACGTCGAGATCTTGAATGTTTAGTAATTTGAGCAAGGGCTCCTTTCACTTGCAAGAGAGCAATACCTGAAACAAACGGTTAGCCAACCTGGTTTATGTTTCAAAAATGTGTATGTTTGATAACGATGCAATGCTCCATTCGACATGGAAATGCTACGCTTTTTTATTTGGGAGATGCAAATGTGCCACTATATGCCAATGCGAATGCAGACTCGAACTGCTACGATACAGGAACTGCTCCAGCAAAATAAATGCTGAAGACAATGCTGACTCCGCCGGGGATAGCCATATGCTACAGAATTATTCCAGCAAAATAAATGCTGGAAGAGTGAAGTCGACTCGGCTGGGAAATTGGGAACTCAATAACAATCACCTCATTGAAGTAACGCCCTGCTGGGGAATATATCTCTGCTGGAGCATAGCAGATGCGCCTGGTATGATTGAACTTCCGCTGGAGAGTGAACTGATATCACACGGTATTCTGACAAAATAAAAGCCAAGACACACAACCAACTCTGCCGAGGGGGTCTTAATCTTCGAGTTCCACTGGGAGGAATGAAAACACTTGCTGAACGGAAAGCTCTATTGGGGATGGGATGATTCCCTCGGGGAAAATCAACTGCCTCCGCGGGGAGAGAGTAGATGACCCTGCGGGGAAAGGTGAACTGTCTGACTATGGCTCACAAACATTAACCTTCTGCGGCTAAACCACTCTGCTTGAGATGCACTGTCTGAATACAGCCCTCGATCTAGGAATCGCCAAACTCTGCTGAGGATAAACGACTTTGCTGGAGAATGTCCTTACGATAAGCTACGACTAGCTGGGGAATTTGATCCTTCTTCGGTAAGGAACATTGTTATCTTGGAAGCATGACCTGCGTAGGGATCGGGTCTTTCGTTACTACAATCTTTTGATCATCTTCCTCGTACGGCTATGAAACCTGCAGCAACACAAACAAGACAAGACAAGCCTATGCAACCAAATCTATTCAGGTTAGTAACATCATTTTCAGTTAATTCAAAGCTTTAGCAATTGTTGGCAAGGGCCAGTGACGTTATACACATGCTAGTTCCGTTAAACTCAGGCGTTTATCATGCACAAAACAGTAAAGAGATAACATCAAGTACTGAATAACATATTTTATTGATTGGGCCCCTGAATGGGCGGAGTTTTTGTACACGGGATGTAACTCCTGAAAAGAGGAAGCTACGCAAAGCAAATATACAAGTATGCATAAGAAGCGTAAATATATTGACAAATTAAATTTGTACACATGTCGGCAATGGGATGCAGACGAACACCACGAACTGATCCTCCTATGACTCGTCCGACTCTAATGCTTTCCTGGTATCCACACTTCCGAAGAGATTGTATCCGATAATCGACCCCTCGAGTATATTCTCCCGCACCAACGCTCAACGCAGTATCGAATTTGGACCGCAGTCATTTGCTTTTCAAATCCCTAACTTTCGCGTGAACCGCCCTTTACGGGTTTTCAGTTCACCGGGATACCCCTTTTTGCCGAAGCCGCCCAGTGTAGGTTTTCAACTTCGCGGGTGTACATTTTTTCAATTTTATCCCTAACTTTTGCCCGAACCTTTCATTCTGTTTTTGGTTCGCCAGGATGCCCCATTTTTGCCTGGACTCTCTTTTTTCTGTCCAGCGGGTCAATTTCAAGCAAAGTATTTTTTAACCGCGTCCGAATTCACAGGCGACGTAAAGTCTTCACCGTCCATGGTGGACAACAATAACGCTCCTCCTGAAAAGACTTTTCTGACAACATATGGCCCTTCGTAATTAGGGGTCCACTTGCCCCTGTGATCTGCCTGCGGCAGGAGAATCCTTTTCAGCACGAGGTCGCCCGTCTGAAAGCTTCGCGGATGTATCTTCTTATCATACGCTTTCTTCATTCGGCTCTGGTACAAACGACCGTATGCTAGAGAAGCCAGCCTCTTCTCATCCATTAAGCTCAATTGATTCAACCTGTCTTTTACCCATTCTGCCTCATCTAGTTGAACATCTCGCAATACCCTCAGAGAAGGGATCTCAACTTCCAATGGTAATACTGCTTCCATTCTGTATACCAACGAGAACGGGGTTGCCCCGGTTGATGTGCGTACCATCGTACGATAACCGTGCAAAGCAAAAGGTAGCATCTCGTGCCAATCCTTATAGGTCACCACCATCTTTTGAACGATCTTCTTGATATTCTTATTGTCCGCTTCAACAACGCCATTCATCTTGGGTCGGTAAGGGGAGGAATTGTGATGTTCGATCTTGAAATTCTGACAGAGCTCCTTCATCATTTTGTTGTTCAGGTTTGACCCGTTGTCAGTGATTATCCGCTCGGGAATCCCATACCTGCAAATGATATCTCTCTTGATGAACCTGGCCACCACCTGCTTCGTTACATTTGCATAAGACGCCGCTTCCACCCACTTGGTGAAATAATCGATTGCTACTAGAATGAACCGGTGTCCGTTAGAAGCTGTCGGCTCGATCTTTCCAATCATATCGATTCCCTACATCGAGAATGGCCATGGCGATGACATCACATTTAGAGGACTCGGAGGCACATGGATCTTATCAGCATAGATTTGGCACTTGTGGCACTTCCTCGCAAACTTGAAACAATCAGTTTCCATGGTCAGCCAAAAATAACCTGCCCGTAGCAGCTTCCTCGTCATAGCATGCCCACCAGCATGCGTACCAAATGTACCTTCATGTATTTCCTCCATGAGCAGCTTCGCCTCTTTCTCGTCTACACAACGCAACATCACCAAGTCGTGGTTTCTTCTGTATAAGACACCGTCCGGATTCAAATAGAAATTACCCGCTAATCTCCTGAGAGTCTTCTGATCTTGACTGGATGCCCCAGCCGGATACTCTTTATTCTTCAGAAAATTAAGGATATCACAATACCACGGTTTATCGTCGGATGCTTCATCAATAGCAAATACGAAAGCAGGCCTGTCAAGCCGAGAGATAATGATTCTGGGAGCCTCGTTCCAGAAGTTGACTTTGTACATGGAAGACAAAGTGGCCAGGGCGTCAGCCATCTGATTTTCTGCCCTCGGTACATGATGCAATTCAACCTTGTCAAAGAAAGGCAACAATCTCCTTGCATAATTCATGTAATGTATCAAATTGGGCTGACGTGTCTCCCATTCTCCTTTTATCTGATTCACCGCCAGGGCTGAGTCTCCGTATACGTCCAGATTCTTGATTCGCAAATCAATGGCTTCTTCAAGCCCCATTATACAAGCTTCGTATTCGGCCTCATTATTGGTAACTGCAAAGGTCAATCGAGCAGTAAACGGGATGTGCGACCCGTGTGGAGTAGTGATGATTGCCCCTATTCCGCTACCGTAAGCATTCACAGCTCCGTCAAATATCATCTTCCATTTGGAACCCAACTCTGGTCCTTCGTCTGGCAACGGTTCTTCACAATCTTTCATCTTTAGGTACATGATATCCCCGTCAGGAAAATCAAACCTCATCGATTGGTAATCTTCAATAGGCTGCTCCGCCAGATACTCAGACAGTACACTCCCCTTTATAGCCTTTTGCGAGACGTATTGGATGTCATATTCAGTCAAGACCATCTGCCAACGGGCAATTCTCCCTGATAACGCCTGCTTTTTGAATACATATTTGATAGGATCCATCTTCGAGATGAGCATGGTTGTATGATTCAGCATGTATTGCCTCAAACGCTTGGCGGCCCAGGCTAGCGCGCAACAAGTTTTTTCAAGCATTGAATATCGAGATTCACAATCTGTAAATTTCTTACTCAAGTAGTAGATTGCATGCTCTTTTCTTCCTGTCTCGTCGTGTTGACCGAGAACACAACCCATGCTTCCCTCAAGAACTGTCAAATACATAATCAATGGTCTCCCTGCCACTGGGGGTATCAAAATAGGAGGTTCCTGCAAATACTGCTTTATTTTATCGAACGCCTTTTGACAATTTTCGTTCCACGCTACAACTTGATCTTTCTTCAACAGCTTGAATAATGGTTCACACGTGGCCGTTAGGTGAGAGATGAACCGAGCGATATAGTTCAACCTCCCTAAAAACCCGCGCACCTCTTTCTCTATTTTAGGCGTCGGCATTTCTTGAATTGCTTTTATTTTAGCAGGATCAACCTCTATCCCTCTTTCGCTTACGATAAACCCCAACAGTTTACCCGATCTCACCCCGAAGGTGCACTTGTTAGGGTTCAGTCTCAGCCTGAACTTCCTAAGCCTTTTAAATAACTTCAACAGATTCACCAGATGCTCTTCCTCCGTCTGGGATTTGGCAATCATATCGTCAACATAAACTTCGATCTGTTTATGCATCATATCATGAAAAAGAGTCGTCATCGCACGCTGATACGTTGCCCCAGCATTCTTCAAACCAAAGGGCATCACTTTGTAACAAAATGTTCCCCAAGGCGTTATGAAAGTAGTCTTCTCCATGTCCTCTGACGCCATTTTAATCTGATTATAGCCTGAAAAGCCATCCATGAAAGAGAATACGGAGTATTGAGCAGTATTATCAACTAGCACGTCGATATGAGGAAGTGGAAAATCGTCTTTCGGGCTCGCTTTGTTCAAGTCTCGATAGTCCACGCACATCCGCACCTTACCATCTTTCTTTGGTATAGGTACTATATTGGCGACCCATGAGGGATATTTTGTCACAGCCAGGAAACCAGCGTCCCACTGTTTTTGAACCTCTTCTTTAATCTTCACTGCCATATCGGGTCTGGTTCTGCGAAGCTTTTGCTTGACCGGCGGGCATTCTTCTTTCAATGGCAGACGGTGCACAACCATATCTGTATCGAGCCCTGGCATATCTTCATACGACCAAGCGAACACATCACTATACTCTCGGAGCATTTCAATCAGTCTTCGCTTGATATCGCTCTGCAGCGCGGCTCCGATACGAATATTCTTCTCAACCCCTTCCGACCCCAAGTTGATGATTTCGATGACCTCTTCGTGCGGCAGAATGACTCTTTCCTCTTTCTTCACCAACCAGGACAGTTCTTCAGGAATGTCACTATCTTCGACAATCTCTTCCTCAGCCTGAAATACCGGGTGCTCAAAGTCGGGACGAGTCATAGGTGGTTCAAGGATGTCATCTGAAAATGTTATCCTGCAAAAGGAATGGTTAAATGCTTCAAAATGCGTATACAGCGAATAACCACATTGCCATTTTATTGAAAAATACAAAACAAGAAAACAAGGATCGCAATATTTGCACATGAAAAATGCCTTTTATTTAATGATAAACACGCAATGTTCATAACAGCACAGCCCTAAGCAAATCATGATGCCCCGGGCAAGACATCAGATTGTTCAACAATTAATAAAACAAAGCATTACTGTTTAAGAGTCACAGGAACAAGCTCCTGAATAGACCAGTTGCACAATCCCTGTCCTGGCGTGCTTGGCTGAATCCAGGCATCCATATCACAGTCGCTGTCTCCTTCGTCAGACTCTGAAGCGGCATTGACGGTCTCATGACATACTCCACTGGCAGAGATGGTTATTGGCCCCCTGAAACGGGGTGCCCCCACAACAGGTGTTGACGACGACGGTTGGTATCCTAGCCCGAACCGGTCCATCTTCACAGGAATATCCAGCACTTTGCCCCAGCCCTTTGCTTCTCCTGCCTCCACCAGAGCTTGGGCCTCTTTATACGACGAGACGGCTATCTCCGACACTTTGCTCGGCCCGGGACCTTTGTCCTTGATACGCAACCCTTCAAATGCCTGGCAGGGTGTTTCGTGGATCTCTCCATCGACCTCCACATATTTAAATGACGACAGATGGCTGACCAGGATGTCTTCTTCGCCGCATATGGTGACTACGCTGTCTCCCACCATATATTTCAACTTCTGATGCAGGGTAGACGTGACAGCCCCAGCCCCATGAATCCAGGGTCATCCGAGCAGGCAGCTATATGCAGGCTGGATGTCCATGATATAAAATTCAGTTGCAAACACCTCCGGCCCCACCTGTAGAGGCAATGTTATCGATCCAAAGACTGTTCTTCGCGTGCCATCGAATGCCCTAACTACCAAGTCACTGGGCATGCACAAGATTCCTCTGACATCCAGCTTCATCATCGCTTTCTTGGGCAGCACATTTAAGGATGATCTGGTATCGACCAATACATGCGACATTACTGGTCCTCTACACTCGACAGATACGTGCAGCGCCATATTATGATCTCTCCCCTTCGGGGTCAAATCGAAGTCGGTAAAGCCCAAGCTGTGGCCTGCATTTACATGTGCCAACACTCCTTCCAGCTGATTCACGGAGACGTCTTGGGGTACGAAGGAAGTATCCAGGACTTTCAACAAAGCATTTCTGTGAGCTTCAGAACATAATAGCAACGACAATATTGATATTTTGGACGACGTCTGTTGCAGATGCTCCACAATCTTATAATCACTTTTTCGAATCAAGCGCATGAACTCTTCTACATCTTTCGATGCCGATGCTTTTTCGCTTGCCTGCACTGGGACATTTTCAACCATTTTTCCTTTCCCCTTTGCCAGTCGCTCAGCCTCTACTTCAGGCGATATAAAGATCCTGCCACTTCTTGTCATACCTCCTGAACCAACAACGTTGTCTACAGTCTCTGCTGGCTGCTTATCAACATCAATTTTTATTCCGTCACAATACACTTCCAACCCATATGACCATGGGACTGCTTTCGTGCTCTCGTACGGGATCGGTCCGGCCTTAGTTATGGTGATCGGTGGTCGTTGGGCCGGTGCCGTTATAGTGATTGTATTTCGAGGAATCGTTACAGTGGCTACATCACTCGGATTATCTCCCACTGCCCATGCGGGCTCTTCAGTTACTGCCCGGTCAAACTGCAACGTGCCGCCATCTATTAAAGTCTGAATACCCCTCTTTAAATCATCACACCCTCCAGCTAGGGTCCAGCATTCTAAGCAATACTCGTCACATCCTGGATAAACACCCCCTTGCAACAATCTGCTCTTTATCTCGCTCAGCGGCGTCTTTAAATCGTCGACATTCATAATCAGATTCAACCCTTCCTCAGTCAGAATGGCGTTTGCCCCATGATTGGGCATGGGCTTCTGCACTATATTCGGACCTGCCGTTCCGAAATTGATAGCCTTATTGTCCAAAAGATCCTGCACAACATGCTTAAAAGCATGGCAACCCTCTACATCGTGGCCCGGAGCCCCAGAGTGGAACTCACAGTGCCTGCTTGCATCATAACCATACGGAGGAGTTCCCGTTATCGGTGCCAAAGTTCTCTTCTCTACCAGGTTCAAACCCAACAATGTCTGTAACAAATCAGCATACGTTGAGGGAGGCTTTTCAAATACTCTCCTTGGTTTACCACCCTGGAATCTTCGCTGAGCAGGCTGTGCCCCCTGCTGTGGCTGCTGCTGCTGTTGTTGTTGCATTGGCTGCTGCTGAAACGGTTGTTGTTGATACGGAATAGTGACACTCGCCACCTGCTGCGGCTGATGATACTGATTTCGACCTCTTCCTCGGCCTCTGCCTCGGCCTCCAAACACTGCGCTTGCATCGCCCTGACGGCGCCCACCGAAAGCCTTCCTATTACTGCCAGATGCAGCTGATTCCTCAGCCTGGAACCTTCCTAGTTTAATGTTGTTTTCAATCTTTTTTCCCATCAGAATTAAGTCTGAGAAACTGGCCAAAGATGTGTGAAACAACTTGTCATAAAACATGCCTGTGAATGTTCCAATGAACATGTCATTCATTTCCTTGTCTTCTAAAGTAGGACGGACCCTAGCAGCCATGTCGCGCCATCTTTGCGCGTACTCTTTAAAGCTCTCACCCTTCTTCTGAGACAGCCCTTGCAACTGGACCCGATGGGGCGCCAAGTCGCTGTTATACTTGTAGTGAGCTACAAATGCCTCTGCCAGTTGCTTCCATGTCTTTATATTAGTTGGCTCCAACCCCATGTACCATTCTAGGGAAGGGCCTGACAAACTATCTTGAAAGAAATGCATTAGCATTCTCTCATCAGTTGAATACGCAGACATCTTTCTGTAATAAGCCCGCACGTGCACTTTCGGGCATGTGTCCCCTTTATACTTATCAAACGTAGGAGCTTTGAATTTGATTGGCACCCTCAAGCCAGGTACCAGACCCATTGTTGACATGTCTAAGCCCACAACACTTTGGTTCAGGACCCCCCTCATCTACTCTTCTAGCATTCTGATCTTCTGGGAGTCATCCATCGGTCCCTCGAAACCTCCGCCGGAGAAAGCGTCCTCCTGCTGATCTTCCTGCCAGTTACCATCCCCAGCTCCATACCCATCATATCCATTATTGCGGCCAGCTCTGATCTGATTCATCACCGGGCCTCGCCCTCTGTTGTCGTACCCCTGAGCAACTCCAGCAGGTCCAAAAGCCATTAACCCAGCGCCGTTTCCATTTCCGAATCCTCCGTAACCCTTATTGGTCACACCAAAACCGTCCTACCCAAAGCCTTGAGCATTGAAACCATATTTCCCAGCGTTATCGAATCCCTGATCATTGAATCCGAACCTAGCATTACCAAAACCATTTCCTCCCATATTATCACCCAAGTTGATATCACCAAGCCCAACGTTATGGACAACAGTCTCGTTCCCAACTCCAACGTTACCGTTCCCAGCAGCGGTAGCGTTGTTGACATTAGCAGCAGGTATATTGACTACAGGTTGAGCCACGGGTGTGGGAGTACCATCCCCATGAACAGTGTCGACTCGCACAGACTAATGATCCTCATTACCGTGACCAGCATTTCTGACCAACAGAGGCTGAACCATAGCTTGCAAATTCTCCTGACCTTTTGCAATAGTCTCCATGGTCTGCATAAAGAGAGCTAGCTTCTCGCGCATATCTTGCATCTCGTTCTGCATTTGATCCATGATTCTTCGACAGTTGGTGCGAGTGGAATATCTGTGCGGGCGCTGATCTGCAATCCTGAAAATACCTGGTACAGAGCAGGAAATAAGATATCATCCAGTGATTACCTGTAATGCAATATGAATGCAATGCAATGTGTGTCTGTGCATTAGGGACAATTCATTCCCCGATTCTAGTGCGAAGGTGCCAGTGCGGTAACAGTGCTAGCAATACAAAGATCGGAGCTGCATCATAGAAAGCCTCATATATTGCAGAGAAATCCAATAAGCCAAGAATATAATGTCACTGAGTACAAAGAAAGGCATGACCTCAACCAACAATCCTGGTGATGGTCAGCATTATGCAAATAAAGCATACAAGTTAATACAAGAAATGATCAAGTGCTCCCATGAGCCCGGTACTCTTCTATTAACTTCTTGGTCTCTGGATGGCTTGGTCGGGTGAGCAGACCCTCGACAAGCTGGTTTCTTCTCTTGAGAGCACGTCGCATGTCACCGGCAGTTTCCTCCCATGCCCCTTCTCCGAAGCGATCTTCTAACTTCCGCTTCTGAGACACGACTTCGTTTCTGCCCTCGATGGCTTTGTTCAACGCCTTCTGGAGACTATACCTGGACATCACCTCCTCTTCATACTTATTGATGCTAGACTTCAATTGCTCTTCGAGGTCGGAAATTTGCTGCTTCAACTTATCTTCCCTCTTCTTATTGTTGGTGAGCGTAGCATTCCAAGTCTTATTGCAAGAAGAGATCTATCGGTGTGTGTAACACGGTGGGAGAACTGACTTTAAACAATGTTGCGGATAGCAAGAGTCGCCACCGACTTTTATTTTATCCATAAGGAAAGGTTATAAAAGAACAGGAAAGACCTTAGAGAATATTTTGGGTCCGGGGGGTAGGTTATGAAAAGGGAAGGTGTTAGCACCCTTTTCATCCATGGTTATCCATGGGCTCTTAGGTACTTAAGCTCACTTTTGAATTGTTTTGAAAGTGTAGTGTGTGAATAGAAAATTTTCAGAATAGTTAATAAATAATCCATGTAAGGATGTGTTAAGAACTTGTTTGAAAACTTGTTGAAAATTTGTTTTAGTGTGAAACAGTTTTGAAGTGAGCAAGCACCTAGGAGTAACCTACCCTAATGTTTAAAGGTCTTTCTTATTCTTTATCCTTTCCTTAGTAAGACTATCCCTACTATAATGGAGTAGGTAGTCCTTACTTTGGATGTTAAGGGATATGTGAGGGACAATTTGACTTTGAAGGCCATTGTGGGATGTAATAAGCACATATAAGGGACCATCATCATTTTTCGAAAGGGACTCGATTCGTAAAGGCAACCATAAGGGACTTTGATGATTTTTCTATTTGAGGGACTTGCTTTATACACCCCACTTAACCATTATTCGTAGGCAACTTGAGGGATATCCTTAGGAAGTGAGACGGCGATTAAAATCGACTTACGTGTGTGACGTGTTTATTTTAATTATCTTTATTTAAAAGTGATCTAAATTTATTTTAATATTACATACAGGTTGTTACACTCCCTAATTACTAACCATAATAATAATTAAATAATTAAACAACTTTACATCCAAGAAACAATTACAAAATAATAAGCAAAATAATTAAATAGCAAAGATAAATAAAATATAAATAAGCAATAATAAATAATAAAGGAGGTTAATTCTAAGTTTACTCGGCAAGACATCGCATCTTGTGCCTACGTATCCTTACGGGAGTGGAATCAGAGTAATCGTAGTTCCCCTCAATAGGGAGGTTAGAAACTTCTTGACTGTGGTCAAGGTCTCAAGGGGAATAAACGCATCTTAAGGACACGCTTACGTGGAGTGTAGAAACTCCAAATCTCTACGTTGAAATGTTAAGTTGTAATTAGGGTTAAATTAGGGATTCCACGGCGGGAAACCCTAAAATGAGCGCGGCGGCTCTTTGACCTAATGCTAAGGGTAAAATTGTAATTTTGCCTGCGGCGAGGCATTTGTGAAAATTAGGGTTTGTAGTTTGTAGTTTTGAGGATTTGAAATTGAATGTGTGAAGTTTTACGGACTATTGGCGCGGCGGCCAAACAGTTAGACCTAACCTTCGGATGTGTGCAATGTGACAGAAATAATAGTAAACGCGTGAGATAATTGAATCATGCAAACAGAGAGATAATGTCATAATTTAAACCATGCAAGCAGAAATTTAAAGGCAGAATTTAAAGAGCGATTGTTAAGTTCGCGAGGTTACATGAGAGGAGCAGATACAATATGATAATGAAATTTGAATTGAACAATAATAAAATAAAATAAATAACGGTTCTAGTTATTATTTTAAAAAAAAGATTTTAGTTATTATTTTAAATTTATCTAAAAAAAAGTTTTTTCTTAAAAATAATAGGTTTTCATATTAATTTGGAAAAGATGTTAATGTTATTTATTTTAAAAAACAGATTTTTATATTATAACTAATTTTAATAAATTAATGATAACAATAATAATAATAATGGTAATAATAATGATAATAATGATAATAATAATAATAAATAATGATAATAATAATAATAATAATAATAATAATAATAATAATAATAATAATAATAATAATAATAATAATAATAATAAAGCAATAATGAATTTTAAATGTGCCAAATAACCCAACAATGTTGCTAACGCAGAAATGCGCTCATCGCAACCAGATCTAAATCGGACGAAACAAAATTTATCGCAAAGAAAAAGAAATTAAGCAAAAAAATAGTATTATTGCTCACACAAAAATGCGATCATCGCAACCAGATCGAACTAACACAAATGTCACGCGTCATGCACACAAATGTGCAAACATCGTATCGACATAATTCGATCAAAAATCTTATATATATAAACTCTAACAATTTAAAAATTATATATATATAAACGTAACAGTAATAGATAAAGAAAAAGAAATAACGGTAATAGATGAAGAAAAAGAAATAACGGTAAAAGATGAAGAAAAAGAAACAACAGTAATAGATGAAGGAAAAGAAATAACGGTAAACGATGAAGAAAAAGAAACAATAGTAATGGATGAAGAAGAAAACTAAATAACGGCAAACGGCACTCACTCCTCTTAGGTTTTTTTCATTCTCTCCTCTTTTCCAACAAGGCAACACATGTATATATAGGGAACAAATTAGGGTTAACACCAAATTGTCAATAATGTCCCTAAATCCCATTTTAAAGCCCAAACTAAATAATTAGTTAAGAAAAAATAAAATTTAAATAATTTAAAATAATTAAAATAAACTTAAAATAAAAACTAATAATCCTATTGATTCCTAAAATAAAAAATATTATAAAAAGAACAAAATTTTTTTCAATATTTTTTATTTTATGATTTTTTGGATATTTTTATGAATAATTTAGAAAAAAGTGAAAAAAATAATATTTTAAAAAATGATTTAATTAAAATACGAAAATAATAATTAAATAATAATAAAAAACTATTTTTGTTATTTTTTTAATGAAAGACAGAAAAATTTAGAGTAAAAATAATAAAAAACAAAAAAAGTGACAAAGGTGAGATTCGAACTCTCAACCTCTCACACTCATAACTCCTTACACATGTCCTCCTGCCAATTGTGCCATTTTTACTTTTTAGAAAAAAAATGCATGCCATATGATATTTACCTGCAAAAAGTCAAACGACTACACAAATTTGTTAGTAATTGATTAAATGCAATGAAATGCGACGACAAATCTTAGGGCAAAATTTGGGGTATTACAGTTATTATGATAATATTTCTCACCCAACCTCTCTTTGATGTTGGCAAAAAAAAAATCATGAAGTTTGACTTTGGTTTGACCACAGTTGACCTCAGTTTGACCTTTTAACTGCATTGACTGCTTTTGACTTATCTGATCATCTGACTGAGCAAACTTTTGAGAAAAGTCTTGAAACTTGACATGGGGGTTCTTATACACATATAAGATGTTATGAAGCTCACTTGAAGTCTTGGAAGTCCATTTAGCCTGATTAAAGTCAAAACCCTAGTTTTGGATGCACTGCTTAGGAGGTGCATTGTCTGAGGGAATTGTCAACTCTTCTGACCAATTGTGAATTTTGTGAACCTTGTGAACCTTCTTGGAACACAAAGTCTTGTATTGTGAGGGCAAATTTTGGGGTGCAACAGCTGCCCCTGTTCAATTTTCTGAAACCTGAGGGGTTAGATTGGTATATTTGCCAGTCGTAACCTGGAAGGTTGAAGGGGATTGAACACAAAAGCCCAAAAATTTGCACTCACCAGTGCATGGAGTGATATTGATGGTTGGTTGAACATGATTGAGTGGGCTTAAAGATGCCACTAGGGGAAAGTTCTTCAGTAGTATAATGAGAACTGTCAGGAGTCTGGAGTAATACTGATGTAACAGCATGTCTTCATGAGGATAGAGCAATCAATAATGATAACCCTAAAGCAGTCTTGAAGTGATAAATCTGACCTCAGGAGGATAGAGCAATCAATAGCTCTAAAGCAGTCTTGAAGTAATAATGGCTTCAGGAGGATAGAGCAATCAATAGCTCTAAAGCAGTCTTGAAGTAATAGAATGGCTTCAGTAGGATAGAGCAATCAACAGCTCTAAAGCAGTCTTGAAATAATAATGTGATATGTCTTCAGGAGGATAGAGCAATCAATAGCTCTAAAGCAGTCTTGAAGTAATGATTTCAGGAGGATAGAGCAATGGATAGCTCTAAAGCAGTCTTGAAATAATAATGTAATTTCAGGAGGATAGAGCAATGGATAACTCTAAAGCAGTCTTGAAATAATTAGATGGCTTCAGGAGGATAGAGCAATGAATAGCTCTAAAGCAGTCTTGAAGTAGTAATATGACCTCATGAGGATAGAGCAATGAATAGCTCTAAAGCAGTCTTGAAGTAATAGGATGATTTCAGGAGGATAGAGCAATCAGTAGCTCTAAAGCAGTCTTGAAGTCATGAGAGGCTATCAGGAGGATAAAATAACCCTGAGGTTACAATAAAGCAGTCCCAAAGTAATAAGAAGCTCATCAGGAGGATAAAGTAACCCTGAGGTTACAATAAAGCAGTCCCAAAGATCATAAGATTGTTTGTTGGATAATTAACCTGAAAATAAGGTAGCATTCTGTATAACAACATTAGTTTATGCTTTATGTATGCATGTATGACATGATGCACTTAGGTAATGTACTATAGACATATATGTTATGGTATGATGTAAATGATGTATGTATGCTATGACACTGCTGGAAGTGTCTGGATATCCTTGTATAACAACTGCTGGCCAAGGAAAATAAATCCCGATTCGTTGTTGAAGAATATATAACCCTCCGTCTGCTGGGGATAACAAGGTATAGATAACCTCCCGTTGTTGGGGATAACAAGGTATAGATAACCTCCCGTCGTTGGGGATAGTAGGGTATAGATAACCTTCGTTTTCGTTTGATAGTAGGATAAGTATAACATCCCGTCTTCGTTCATCGTGCCCTTATTGGAAAGTAATTTCCCGTATATCCGTATGAGGATAAAAGAGATGGATATAAATTCCAGGGGAGATTAGACTTTGTGAAAATGGATTAGTCCTACTGATGGTTTGTAACTGTCTTGTAAAGATGAACCGGCGAAGCTTCGTTGAAATCCTTCCCTCGTTCGTCCTTAGTAAATACTATTACTGCATTTTCATGCATTTCTGGCAAACATCAATCATATTAAAAGCATACATGCGTTTCTGGTAAACATCAATCATATTCAAAGGCATACATACATTCAAACACAACCAATGGACGTTTCGCTTATGTAAATAGGGTAAAAGTGAATCTGGATTCAAAAGATGGAATTTATTTATATCAAAAGTGACCCATACACGGGTAAGTTTGTACAAGGAGACATAAACCCTAGTAAGAGAATTTTGTCATGAAGTTTTACAAAAAGAATCAGCTATGTGGGAAATAATCCTATTGAGTTTCAATTCTACTATTGCCACTCAAGTATCTCATCTTCTTGCTGTTGAGACGGAAACGATTGGATTGAGCTTTATCTGTTTGAGCTTGAGTAAGTAGTACAACTGGTTGCAGTTTCATGAGTGATCCAAACGAGACATAGTCATACGCTTTAATCCCTAACTTTTGCCTGGATTGCCCTTTCAGGTTTTCAATCCACCGGGATACCCTTTTTTGCCCAAGCCGCCTTTTCAGGTTTTCGACTTGCCGGGTGTACATCTTTTTATATATATATCCCTAATTTTTGCCCAAACCCTTTTGGTTTGCCGGGATGCCCTTATTTTTGCCTAGGCCTGTCAACCTAGCGGGTCTCTTTTTATGCGTAGTATTTTTTAACTATGTCTGCGTTTATAGGTTGTGGGAAGTCTTCACCATCCATTGTAGTCAGTATCATGGCACCTCTTGAGAACACTGTCTTGACTACAAATGGTCCCTCATATGTTGGAGTCCACTTGCCCCTAGGATCACCCTGTGGTAATATGATACGCTTGATTACCAAGTCACCAGCCTGATATACCTTTGGCTTAACCTTCTTGTTAAAAGCTTTGATCATCCGTTTCTGGTACATCTGGCCATGACAAACTGCTGCTAACCTTTTCTCATCAATCAAATTTATCTGGTCAAGTCGAGTCTGAATCCACTCATCTTCATCCAAGCCTGCATCCTTCATAATTCTCAAGGAGGGGATCTGAACTTCAATAGGCAGAACTGCTTCCATACCATAGACTAAGGAGAATGGGGTTGCCCCTGTTGAAGTACGTATTGTAGTACGATAACCATGCAGAGCAAATGGTAACATCTCGTGCCAATCCTTGTAAGTAACAGTCATCTTCTGTACAATCTTCTTAATGTTCTTATTAGCAGCTTCAACTGCCCCATTCATCTTTGGACGATACGGAGAAGAGTTGTGATGCTTAATCTTGAACTGCGTACAGAGATCAGTAATCATAGTGTTGTTCAGATTAGAGCCATTGTCAGTGATAATCCTTTCAGGGATACCATACCTACATATGAGATTATTCTTAATGAACCGAGCCACAACATTCTTAGTCACAGATGCAAATGAAGCTGCCTCTACCCACTTCGTGAAGTAATCAATAGCAACCAGGATGAAACGATGCCCATTAGAAGCAGTAGGCTTGATCTCACCAATCATATCAATGCCCCACATGGCAAAGGGCCAAGGAGCAGTCAACACATTCAATGGAGATGGAGGTACATGTACTTTATCAGCATAGATTTGACATTTGTGACATGTTCTGGAGTGTTGATAGCAATCAGCTTCCATGGTAGACCAATAGTAACCTGCTCTCAAAATCTTCTTTGCCATGGTATGACCACTAGAATGAGTGCCAAAGGTCCCATCATGCATCTCTTCCATAATTTCTGTAGCTTCCTTCTTATCCACACAACGAAGCATAGTTGAATCATGATTACGCTTATACAGAATGCCATTACTCAGAAAGAACTTAGCAGAAAACCTTCTCAGGAACTTCCTATCTTTGACAGATGCCCCTTCAGGGAACTCCTGAGCTTCAAGATAGTTTTTCACTTCATAGAACCAAGGCTTCTCCTCTGCCCCTTCAGTGTCAATCTCATTGCAGTATGCAGGCTTCTCAAATCTATCAATGGTAATCTTGGGAGCTTCATCATCCCAGCTTATCTCAAACATAGATGCCATGGTGGCCAATGCGTCTGCCAACTGATTCTCTCTTCGTGGAATATGTCCAAAAGTAATCTCTTTGAAATGTGGGATCAAAGACAACACATGTTCTCTGTAAGGAATGAGATTATCATGCTTTGTATCCCAATCTCCTTTAATCTGACTTACTACCAGAGCTGAATCTCCATACACCTCAAGGAACTGAATCTTCATATCAATAGCAACTTGCATACCCATGATACATGCCTCATACTCAGCCATGTTATTGGTACAATAGAAACAAAGTCTGGCAGTAATCGGGGTATGACAACCTTCAGGGGAACTAATCACAACACCAACACCATTACCATGTGCATTGGAGGCACCATCAAAAACCATAGTCCATCGATATCCTTGTTCAGGTCCGTCATATTGTCCAGGTTCTTTGGTAACAGACATAATGTCTTCATCAGGGAACTCAAAATTCATTGACTGGTAATCATCTACTGCTTGATGAGCCAAGTGATCAGCAACAACACTCCCCTTAATGGCCTTCTGAGTAGTATACTGTATATCATATTCCGTCAAGATCATTTGCCATCTTGCAATTCTTCCGGAGAGAGCAGGTTTCTCAAATATGTACTTGATTGGATCCATCTTCGAAATCAACAAGGTAGTATGGGTCAACATATACTGTCTTAGTCGGCGAGCAGCCCATGCCAAAGCGCAGCAAGTTTTCTCGAGCAGTGAGTATCTTGTTTCACAGTCGGTAAACTTTTTGCTAAGGTAGTATATTGCCTGCTCTTTTCGACCAGACTCGTCATGTTGCCCCAATACACACCCCATTGAGTTGTCTAATACTGTTAAATACATAATCAAGGGTCTTCCATCAACTGGTGGCATTAAAATTGGAGGTTCTAGCAAATATCTCTTGATTTCATCAAAGGCAGTCTGGCACTCATCATTCCATTCCATCACCTGATCTTTCTTCAACAACTTGAAGATTGGCTCACAGATGGTAGTTAACTGGGAAATAAATCTTGCAATGTAGTTCAATCGTCCCAAGAAACCTCTAACCTCCTTCTCAGTACGGGGAGCTGGCATCTCTCGTATAGCTTTCACTTTTGCAGGATCCACCTCAATACCTTTTCCACTGACAATGAAACCCAGGAGCTTTCCAGATCTAACTCCAAAAGTACACTTGTTTGGATTTAATCTCAACCTGTATTTCTTCAACCTCTCAAACAACTTGTGCAGATGATCAAGATGTTGTTCTTCATTCTGAGACCTGGCTATCATATCATCCACATATACCTCTATCTCATGATGAATCATATCATGAAACAAAGCCACCATAGCACGCTGATATGTTGCCCCTGCATTCTTCAAACCAAATGGCATTACCTTATAGCAAAAGGTGCCCCACTGTGTCACAAATGTAGTCTTCTCCATATCTTCAGGTGCCATCTTGATTTGATTGTAACCAGAGAAACCATCCATAAAAGAGAATACCTTATGCTGAGCAGTGTTGTCTATGAGGAAGTGGAAAGTCATCTTTAGGGCTAGCCTTGTTCAGATCTCTGTAGTCTACACACATACGTACCTTACCATCTTTCTTAGGAACTGGTACCACATTTGCAACCCACTGAGGATAAGAAGTTACGGCCAAGAACCCTGCATTGAACTGTTTCATTACCTCTGCTTTGATCTTTTCTGACATTTCAGGACGCATACGACGAACCTTCTGCTTCTTTGGACGACAATCTTCTTTCACTGGCAAACGGTGAACCACAATGTCCGTATCCAACCCTGGCATATCTTCATAAGACCAAGCAAAGATCTCCACATAGTCACGTAGCATCTGAATCAACCTGCTCTTGACACTGTCTTCTAAATCAGCCCCTATCTTGACCTCTTTTCTGTTTTCTTCAGTTCCCAGATTCACAACTTCGACTGGCTCTTCATGTGGCTGTATAGCTTTCTCTTCTTGTTGTAACAACCTAGCAAGCTCTACAGGTATTTCACAATCGTCCTCGTCTCCGTCTTCAGTTTGATAGATCGGATTCTCGAAATTGTAATTGGCAATAGTAGAATTGTTATCAACTGGATCCAGAGTGGATGAGGATCTGCATTTTAGTGACGTGGGTGTGTGTAAGAACACATAGCTGATAAAGCAAAAATAAAAGAAAAAGAAAGACAAGGAACACAATATTTACGAAAACGAAACGTCCATTGATTTTATTGAATGAAGTATGCAAATGAAATGACAACCCGTAACAAGCACACCATTGTGCCCCGGGTAAGGCACATGGCTTGAAAGTTTTAATTGTTCCGGAAATTACAAATTTAAAAACATAACACAGTAATAGTATTTACTCCTGACTAAAGGAGATAGGGATAACATCTTCAGCTTTCCAATTATTGAGTCCAGCACCCACAGTAGGAAAAATCCATGCCTCCAAGTTGTAGTCTTCATCTTGATCTCCCACAGCATTGATAACCCCTTGATTGGTGATACGAACAGCACGAGCACGACGAACAGCCTTCTGGGACTCTGCAGTGAAACCCAAACCAAACTTGTCAGACTTGTATGGAATATCAGGAAGCTGACCCCAAATAGTACAACCACCTTCTTCCACCACAGCTTTTGCATCATTGAGGGAGGCCATTGCCATTGTTGGAGGGTTTCTGATGACCACAGGAACCTTCTTCACAGGAGGAGGAGTCACACAATCCTTAACAGCCCAGGGAACCACTTCAAATGACTGACATGGAGTTTCAATGTATTCACCTTCTACTTCCAGATACTTGAAAGTGTTTACATGGCTGATAAAGTATTCTTCCTCTCCAAAGACAGTAACAACTTTTCCATTCACCGGATATCTCAACTTTTGATGTAATGTGGAGGTCACAGCACCTGCCCCATGGATCCAGGGACGACCAAGCAGACATGAGTACGAAGGACGAATATCCATCACATAGAATGTAGCAGTAAACACCTGAGAGCCAACCTTGATTGGAAGATCAATTTCCCCATGCACTACTCTTCTAGAACCATCAAAAGCCTTTACCACAATATTACTGGGTTTCAATACCGTATCTTCAGGACTCAGCTTGTTCAGGACTTCCTTAGGCAACACATTCAGAGAGGAACCATTGTCTATCAGCACATGAGACAGGGTAGCGCCCCTGCATTCAATTGAAATATGCAAGGCCCTGTTATGATCCCTCTTGGCAGGGGTCAAGTCAGCATCAGAAAATCCTAACCCGTTGTCATAGGTCAGGTGAGCAACACAATTCTCAAACTGGTCCACAGAAATTGCACTGGGTACATGAGCCATCTTTAGAAACTTGATCAATGACTTGGCATGAGCCTCAGAACATAATAACAGGGAGAGCATAGAAATCTTTGAGGGAGTATGCCCCAGCTGATCAACAATATCATAATCACTCTTGCGGATGATTTTCAATACCTCTTCCATCTGCTTAGAGAGGTCATCAGCAGCTGGCACATCAGTAGATACAGGCTCAATAACAGGACCCTTGCCCCGAGCATCAGTGGTGGAAGTAACCGCAGGAGTAACTGCACTCTTAGAAGCAACTGGAGGAGAGAAGACTCTTCCACTACGAGTGATCTTGCTAGATCCAGCAATATTATCAATGTCAACAGGCATATCAGGTAAAGGCTCCTGCTTGACACCATGGATGTAAACATCAGACCCATAGTGCCAAGGCACAGCTTTGTCAGATGTATAAGGAATAGGACCAGGAGGGGTAATGATCAGAGGAGCTACTCTGGCTTCAGCAACAACTTTCACAGGACCTTCAGCAGTAATCTTGATTGGGCCCTGATGAGTGATTTTAATGGGACCCTTTGAAGTGATTCTTAGTGGTACTTTGTCAACCATGTCAACCTCTTCAATCTTCTTACCCTGAGTCAGATGATCCACCATACTTTCTACAGATGCTGGTCTCCTTTCAAACACTATAGTATATTTATCCATGAGACGTTGAATCCCATCTCTCAAAATGAAGCAACTATCCGGCTTATAGGTACAATATAGACAATCTTCATGACAACCTGGAAAGATCCCAGCTTGTACTAACCTCTTTTTGATAACAGACAATGGTGTGCTCAACTCCATAACTGAATAGACATGCAGATCTTCATCAATATCTTCATCAATGGCGTTGACAGTCTTCTCGTGATTTGGCATTGGAGCTGTAATCACATTTGGAGTACCTGGTGGATCAAACTCAATTTCTCCAGCATCAATCATATCCTGAATTTTGTTCTTCAAGACCCAGCAGTTATTAGTATCATGTCCTGGACAGTTTGAATGATATGCACATCGTGCATTGGGATTGTACTTGGGAGAGGTAACATTGGGATTCTGAGGAGCCTCCCTCAGGGTAATAAGTTCAGCCTTCAACAAGTGTTGCAATGCCTGAGCCATTGACATGTTGATCTTCGTGAACTGTCTTCTAGCCCTCTGTTGGTTGCCTTGAGGCTGCTCTGTTGTTGCAGGAGTTGGATTTGAAATATGAACTGCACTAACAGACTGATGCCTTCTGTTACGATCAGGCTGACCATACACAGCATTAGATTCTTTCTTCCCAGTGGGAGGCTTCTTTGCAGCACCTGATGAAGAAGTGCCCACTTGGATCTTACCACTTTTGATACCATTCTCTACTCGCTCTCCTGTCATGATCAACTCAGTGAAGCCAGATGATGAGCTTCCAATGAGATGACTGTAAAACGGACCATTCAGCGTACACATGAACATATCAACCAACTCCCTATCAGTCAATGGGGGTTGAACTCTTCCAGCTAAGTCTCTCCACTTCTGAGCATACTCCTTAAAGCTTTCTTTGGCACCCATAGACATGCTTTGAAGCTGCATGCGAGTGGGGGCTAAGTCAGCATTGTATTGATACTGCTTGTAGAAAGCTTCAGCAAGGTCATTCCAATCTCTGATGTTGACACTCTCCAACTGATAATACCACTCTAGCTGAGCTCCAGATAAACTCTCTTGAAAGAAATGGATCCACAACTTTTTATCAGCAGTGTGGGGTTGAATTCTTCTGACATAAGACCTCAGATGCAATTTGGGACAAGAGACCCCATCATAGACAACAAATGTAGGAACTTTGAACCCAATGGGTATGACCACCCCAGATATCAAACTCAAATCCTCAAAATCCAGCCCAGATGATTTCTGTAATTCCATAGCATCCATTCTATCCACCAGCATCTTGAATTTGTCTTCGTTAGGCTCATGGTAGTAGTTAGCCTCAGAATCAGAGTCCCCCATAGTGTTGTGGAGACTGCCTCTCTCTTTCTCAGATTCCTCAGATTCATAGTCTTCAACCCCTTCCTTGGTCTTGACAGGACCTTTGAACCTCCTTCCCATGTTGAGCAACCCAGCAGACCTTCTAGCCTTCTTAGTCTTCTTGGCCAGCAGTGTCTTCAATTCATCCTGCCCCTTGGATAGGTTCAGGATCAGCTCTTGGAATTGTGCATTCTGTGCCTGGAGATCCTTAACTGATTGTTCAAGAGCCATTGCTGAAATAAACAGCGAGAAGATGAGAAACCTGTGCACAATTATAAACCTGTGATGCAATGATATGGGAATGCATATGCAATGTTTTCAAGGACCGCAGGATTTAAATTTGCTTAAACAAACAAGAAAGTAACTTTTTATTAGTAATAACTTGTTTTGCCTTTTAGGCTTACAAAAAATGAAAATGAAATAAGTACAAAAGATGGGGTTTTAAGTCTCCCATGGACGTTTCCTCTTTGTGTTGAGGTATGAGTTGAGGTTTCGTTCCTCATGAAGTAGCTTTGTTAGCTCTAGGATCCTTGCTTGGCTTGCTTTGTAATGAGCCTCGAAAGTATCCCTTTGCTCTTTCAGTTGGATCCATGATCTCTGCAAGTCTTCCATATCAGTAGGCATGTCTGGGTGAAGGATGGTATAAGCTGTGTCTCCTTCAGCAACAGGTTCCATGGTAACTGGTAGGACGGCAGGATATGGCATCATGAGTGTCTGAGCACGAGATCATACCCATCTGAGATAAGCCTCCATAGGAATAGTGTACTTAGGCTCCAGTGTCTTGCTGTCAATCCTGTTTACCTTTCCCCGAGCTCGGATGAATCTCTGACGGTAACCCTGAAGATCGTTGTCGTAATCAAACACAATGCCCTGAATCAACATGTCATGTGGACCATCGCTCCGGGCGTAACCAAACTGTCGTAAAGCTAGAGATGGGTTGTAGGTGATGCCTCCTCTTATGCCTAGAAGTGGCACATTAGGAAACTCCCCACAACGGTCAATGATAGTGACATTCTCCATAGATCTGGAGCACCAATGGATGTCTGAGTGAGAAAGTGACATGATCCTCTTGGACCATCTGAACCCTTGCTCATTCTTCATTACTGAGCGAGGAAGGTGAGAAATAAACCACCTAGAAAGTAAAGGTATGCAGCACATCAAAGTTCCTCTTGCCCTTGTAGTACGGGTGTGAAGAGAATGTAGGATGTCTCCAAGTAAGGTAGGCACCGGATTGTGACTCAGGAATATGTTGATGGCATGAACGTCTATGAACTGATCAGGATTGGGGAACAACACTAAGCCATAAATCAATAAGGCTAAGATCTCCTCAAAAGCATCGTAGCTCATAGCCTTCAAGAACATTTGAGCTTTATCCATTAATACCTTGGCAAGAATACCCTTGACTCCGTTTCTCGTCTCTAGAACAATGTCAGACTTCTTCAGATGTAGAGCTGCAGCAATAACTTCAGGTTTAAGCTCCTTCTCTAAGCCTGTGAATGGCTTCTGATCAAGAACAGGTATACCCAGAAGTTTAGAGAACTCCTCCATGGTTGGAACCAGCTGATAATCAGGAAATGTAAAGCAATGGTGCTTAGGGTCAAAGAACTGAAACAGCACACTCATCATGTCTTCACTGAACCCTGAAGTAACTAGATCCAATAAGTGACCATGTCTCTTGTTGAACTGGGAGTGATCAGGCACTAGGGAAACTAACTCCTTGAGCTTAGCAGGTATCCCTACAAAGTTGATCCTGATGGTGTTTCTACGAGCAGAAGCCATGACCTGCAACAAAGAACAAAAATAAATCCCTTGGTCCTTGAAATGGTTAGGGAAAATGATATGCTCATGATGCATGATGATGTCATGATGTTATGTTCAATCACAAACATGTGGCACACACAAACAAGTCACACAATTGCCCTAGGTTTAAAGGCTTGCATGAGGTTCAAAGGCGAGTACCCTCCCCTGAAGTTAGATGGTTCATCCTGTCCTACAAAAGTAACCAGGTTCTAAGGGATCTCAATATCATTGATCCTTCACAAGGGTGGTTGTTCAGAAGGCAACTTACTTGCCAACCAAAACCCTCCAAGTTTAAGATCTCAATGAGCGTAGTATCGAGTGTCAACCAACTTCAGTCTGCACCAAAGCCGGTTACCTCACTACTTTCTAAAGGCCAAGATGAGTTAACTAGGGTTCTAAAAGTCAGTTAGTGCATTGACAACATATGGCAGCCTCAATATTATCCTCAACTTGACTTAAGGAATATAAGCACCAACCAAGAAGTCGCACTAACTATGGCCACCAGATCAACCGTATCGATATACGTCGTACAGTTTCCTTGGTCTATTGCCATTTACCTAAGGTACACTAGATCCGGGTTAGGACCTTTCACACATAAGAGCACCCCAACAATATAATAATAAAGCAAACAAGGCAAACAATTTAAAGTGATCTTAATTCCTAAGGGTACCCCTCTTAAATAGGTCCCCAGCAGAGTCGCCAGTTCTGTAACACGGTGGGAGAACTGACTTTAAACAATGTTGCGGATAGCAAGAGTCGCCACCGACTTTTATTTTATCCATAAGGAAAGGTTATAAAAGAACAGGAAAGACCTTAGAGAATATTTTGGGTCCGGGGGGTAGGTTATGAAAAGGGAAGGTGTTAGCACCCTTTTCATCCATGGTTATCCATGGGCTCTTAGGTACTTAAGCTCACTTTTGAATTGTTTTGAAAGTGTAGTGTGTGAATAGAAAATTTTCAGAATAGTTAATAAATAATCCATGTAAGGATGTGTTAAGAACTTGTTTGAAAACTTGTTGAAAATTTGTTTTAGTGTGAAACAGTTTTGAAGTGAGCAAGCACCTAGGAGTAACCTACCCTAATGTTTAAAGGTCTTTCTTATTCTTTATCCTTTCCTTAGTAAGACTATCCCTACTATAATGGAGTAGGTAGTCCTTACTTTGGATGTTAAGGGATATGTGAGGGACAATTTGACTTTGAAGGCCATTGTGGGATGTAATAAGCACATATAAGGGACCATCATCATTTTTCGAAAGGGACTCGATTCGTAAAGGCAACCATAAGGGACTTTGATGATTTTTCTATTTGAGGGACTTGCTTTATACACCCCACTTAACCATTATTCGTAGGCAACTTGAGGGATATCCTTAGGAAGTGAGACGGCGATTAAAATCGACTTACGTGTGTGACGTGTTTATTTTAATTATCTTTATTTAAAAGTGATCTAAATTTATTTTAATATTACATACAGGTTGTTACACTCCCTAATTACTAACCATAATAATAATTAAATAATTAAACAACTTTACATCCAAGAAACAATTACAAAATAATAAGCAAAATAATTAAATAGCAAAGATAAATAAAATATAAATAAGCAATAATAAATAATAAAGGAGGTTAATTCTAAGTTTACTCGGCAAGACATCGCATCTTGTGCCTACGTATCCTTACGGGAGTGGAATCAGAGTAATCGTAGTTCCCCTCAATAGGGAGGTTAGAAACTTCTTGACTGTGGTCAAGGTCTCAAGGGGAATAAACGCATCTTAAGGACACGCTTACGTGGAGTGTAGAAACTCCAAATCTCTACGTTGAAATGTTAAGTTGTAATTAGGGTTAAATTAGGGATTCCACGGCGGGAAACCCTAAAATGAGCGCGGCGGCTCTTTGACCTAATGCTAAGGGTAAAATTGTAATTTTGCCTGCGGCGAGGCATTTGTGAAAATTAGGGTTTGTAGTTTGTAGTTTTGAGGATTTGAAATTGAATGTGTGAAGTTTTACGGACTATTGGCGCGGCGGCCAAACAGTTAGACCTAACCTTCGGATGTGTGCAATGTGACAGAAATAATAGTAAACGCGTGAGATAATTGAATCATGCAAACAGAGAGATAATGTCATAATTTAAACCATGCAAGCAGAAATTTAAAGGCAGAATTTAAAGAGCGATTGTTAAGTTCGCGAGGTTACATGAGAGGAGCAGATACAATATGATAATGAAATTTGAATTGAACAATAATAAAATAAAATAAATAACGGTTCTAGTTATTATTTTAAAAAAAAGATTTTAGTTATTATTTTAAATTTATCTAAAAAAAAGTTTTTTCTTAAAAATAATAGGTTTTCATATTAATTTGGAAAAGATGTTAATGTTATTTATTTTAAAAAACAGATTTTTATATTATAACTAATTTTAATAAATTAATGATAACAATAATAATAATAATGGTAATAATAATGATAATAATGATAATAATAATAAATAATGATAATAATAATAATAATAATAATAATAATAATAATAATAATAATAATAATAATAATAATAATAATAATAATAAAGCAATAATGAATTTTAAATGTTCCAAATAACCCAACAATGTTGCTAACGCAGAAATGCGCTCATCGCAACCAGATCTAAATCGGACGAAACAAAATTTATCGCAAAGAAAAAGAAATTAAGCAAAAAAAATAGTATTATTGCTCACACAAAAATGCGATCATCGCAACCAGATCGAACTAACACAAATGTCACGCGTCATGCACACAAATGTGCAAACATCGTATCGACATAATTCGATCAAAAATCTTATATATATAAACTCTAACAATTTAAAAATTATATATATATATAAACGTAACAGTAATAGATAAAGAAAAAGAAATAACGGTAATAGATGAAGAAAAAGAAATAACGGTAAAAGATGAAGAAAAAGAAACAACAGTAATAGATGAAGGAAAAGAAATAACGGTAAACGATGAAGAAAAAGAAACAATAGTAATGGATGAAGAAGAAAACTAAATAACGGCAAACGGCACTCACTCCTCTTAGGTTTTTTTCATTCTCTCCTCTTTTCTAACAAGGCAACACATGTATATATAGGGAACAAATTAGGGTTAACACCAAATTGTCAATAATGTCCCTAAAGCCCATTTTAAAGCCCAAACTAAATAATTAGTTAAGAAAAAATAAAATTTAAATAATTTAAAATAATTAAAATAAACTTAAAATAAAAACTAATAATCCTATTGATTCCTAAAATAAAAAATATTATAAAAAGAACAAAATTTTTTTCAATATTTTTTTATTTTATGATTTTTTGGATATTTTTATGAATAATTTAGAAAAAAGTGAAAAAAATAATATTTTAAAAAATGATTTAATTAAAATACGAAAATAATAATTAAATAATAATAAAAAACTATTTTTGTTATTTTTTTAATGAAAGACAGAAAAATTTAGAGTAAAAATAATAAAAAACAAAAAAAGTGACAAAGGTGAGATTCGAACTCTCAACCTCTCACACTCATAACTCCTTACACATGTCCTCCTGCCAATTGTGCCATTTTTACTTTTTAGAAAAAAAATGCATGCCATATGATATTTACCTGCAAAAAGTCAAACGACTACACAAATTTGTTAGTAATTGATTAAATGCAATGAAATGCGACGACAAATCTTAGGGCAAAATTTGGGGTATTACAGTTATTATGATAATATTTCTCACCCAACCTCTCTTTGATGTTGGCAAAAAAAAATCATGAAGTTTGACTTTGGTTTGACCACAGTTGACCTCAGTTTGACCTTTTAACTGCATTGACTGCTTTTGACTTATCTGATCATCTGACTGAGCAAACTTTTGAGAAAAGTCTTGAAACTTGACATGGGGGTTCTTATACACATATAAGATGTTATGAAGCTCACTTGAAGTCTTGGAAGTCCATTTAGCCTGATTAAAGTCAAAACCCTAGTTTTGGATGCACTGCTTAGGAGGTGCATTGTCTGAGGGAATTGTCAACTCTTCTGACCAATTGTGAATTTTGTGAACCTTGTGAACCTTCTTGGAACACAAAGTCTTGTATTGTGAGGGCAAATTTTGGGGTGCAACAGTGTGCTGCGTCGAGCGCTTTCTTTTTGGATTCCAGCATGTCATGGGAGCTTCTGAACTCTTGCCCCAGACGCTCGCGCTTCTTCCTTTCCTCAGTCAACTCAGCCCCTAGTCTGCTTACTAGCTCGATCTGTTGTTGGAAAGCATGTACAACCTTGTTTTTCTCACTGCGTACCTGAGCTAGCTCTTGCTCTAGCCCTTCATTGATCTTCATCAAGGCTTCTTTTTCTTTCACAACTTGCTCGTAGGCCTCCCTAGAAACAGTAGTTGGCTCTGCTACCGGAATAGGAACAAGGACTGGTGCATCCAGAAATGGCATCCGCAACTGACTTGCTTTCTCCTGGATCCAAACTCTGTATGGTGCATAAGCCTGACAATCATTTTCCCCTAACAACGGCTTCCCTCTTCGGTTAATACGCGTCCAGGCATGCTGCAGCTTGGCTAATAACTCTCCCTTCAAATCGCCGGTGAAGTACAGAGATTCCTGTACTTCTTCCTCCTTTGGTGGGTTCTTCAGCGCATATCCGAACTGACGGACAAACAGAGATGGGTTGTAATTGATACACCCTTTTCTTCCTATCAACGGAACATTAAGGTACCCAGAACAACTGAAGATAAGCTCAGATCCCAGCAGATCTCTATCAAACCATTCAACGTCTTCAGAAGATAGTCTCATCAGGCGCTCTGGCCAGCCAACTGGGACTGTAGTCTCTATGACAGATCTTCTCTTAGGAAGGTGGCTCTCAAACCACATACCCAGCAATGGTACACAGAAATGAACATTCTTCCCTCTTCCCTTCTCATTCTTGTAATGCAGTGAGTGGTAGAAATCTCCGAGCAAGGTAGGTACAGGATTACCAGCGGCAAACAAGTAGAAGGCGTCGAAGTCCACAAAATCCGGTACATTGGGAAACAATACTATGCCATAAATGCACAGAACCAACACAGCATTGAAGGCAATCCAGCACCCACTCTTAGCGTACTCCTGGGCTTTACCAATCAAGAACTGGAGCGAGAAGCCTGGAACTCCACGAGAAACAGTAGTCAACAGTTCATAAGCATCCATGTGCAAAGCTTTGGCCAAGTCCTCTAGCTTGGGCTTAGCGCCAGAATGAATGAATGGAACCTGGTTCTGCACGGGCATCCCAACAAACTCAGCGTATTCCTCTAGGGTTGGTTCCATAATAAAGTCAGCAAATGTGCAACACCTCAAGGCAGGGTCATAGAATTGCATCAAAGCGTACAGCCCATCTAGCTCCACCTCCGTGGGTTTGCGCACCAATCTCAATAATCTTCCATAGCTCATCCTGAAGCTCCTACGAACACCCTCATCAGCAAGAGAGATCAACCCAAGTAGGGGAACAACATCAGGAGTAGGCAATTTGTAAGCAACTGTCCTCCTTAAGCTGGCCATGACCAATCACTCAGAAATCCGGACACTAGAACTAGGGAAATGCAAATGCACCTGCAGCACAGACACACGTTAGTGGGATGCAATGATGATGAGTATGCAAACAATGCAATGCAAGTGACATGCAACAGGGACCAAATGCCGTAGCTGAATAGCCCGAACCATATCAAGAAGTCTCAGATAGACTCTCTAGAAGTCCTCAAACCCTGGTCTCAGATAGACCTAACACAAAGCTCCCACACTGGTCTCTGACAGACCTCAAACCATAACTCCCACTGGTCTCTGGTAGCCCTCAAATCATATCTCCAACTGGTCTCTGACAGACCTCAGAACTCTCCAACTGGTCTCTGACAGACCTCATAACTCTCCATAAATACCCAGGATCTCAGATCAAGAAACCAACCGGTAGTCTGAAGGTTTAGTTACCTGCATAACCCAAACCCATCTCACAGGTGGATGTCCTAGCAACTGACAAAGGTACGGCATCCTATGCGGTTATCGGCGTCACAGACTTTCAGGGTTGATGATACGATTCCCCGAAGGAGTGGCATCATCAAATCCTGAAGAGGCCTCACTCCGCCAAATTCCAATTGACCGGTTCCCAGAGTCGACAATTCAACTAACCAGCAACCCACGCCAACCAAAGGAAGGGGCAGGAGGCCAACCAGAGGAACCTCGTCCGAGTGTGGATTTTGCGGGACACCAAGGCAAGCAAAGCAAGCGGGCGCCCACTACTTTCCACTCTAATTCTAAGTGCACTCAAGCCCAGGTCCGGCTTATCTCTCAATATCAGAACACCCATCACAAACCTCCAAATACAGCAATAATAACAATAATAATATGCTGAAAGTAAAGGTCAGAAATATAAATCCATACAAAATCCTCGACGGGAAAACAAGCGTTAGGATTGACTCTCTTAAGGGACGTTGGATCCCAAATGCATAAGAACTATCGCAGCCCTTAGCAGCCAGGGGATGTTGGATCCCCAGCAGAGTCGCCAGCTGTCACTACTGCGAAAATCGGCGCCGGCAATATAGAAGAGTCGCCACCGTGCGTTATTTATCCCACGGGAGGGAAAGGAAACGCTCAGAGTAAACCTCGCACAACACGGGAAAGGTATGGTTGTCGCAACCAAAACCTGGATTCAGGAGTCTGTTACGCAAGGGGAAGGTATTAGCACCCCTCACGTCCGTCGTACTCGATGGGATCCACGCTTGTTTTCTGGTATGGATTGTCATTCTATCTACTCTACAGGTCAGGGTTAAAAAGAAAAGAAAACGACTCGGCAAAGTATCGCACTTTATGCCTACGTATTCCCGTCTGGAACGAGAAATCAGAGTCAACGTAGTTCGCCTACCTATTGGAAAGGAGGGGAAGGTTGCTCGCTAGGATATCGCATCCTATGCCTACGTACTTTCATACAGCATGAAAGATCAGAGCAAACGTAGTTCGGGCCACGTACGACACAAGTTTGTCTCGATTGTTTTTATTCCTTCTGAAAAAGGGTTTTTCTGATTACTGGTCCAAGCGGACAAAAATAACGTTTTGATGAGTTCACATTCTTTTACGGAAGAAGTGTCTTTTATTGTGTTTGAAATCTTATTATGTTTTTCTGTTTGTTTTGAGAAAGAAGAGACAGAACTCTAACCTACGGTTGCGAAGGGAATCAAACTGACCTAATGTTATCATGCATGGGTTAAGACCTAATGTCTATCATGCTCCTCTCTTGCACAGAGAGAAATAGAGATCCTAAGGGAGTAGACGGAAACAGAAACAATAGCATATATACAATAAAGCAGTAAAATGCATGGATGCAACAATACAAGCGAGGCAAGGGAGTCCCACTCAACCTCGAACCTAGAAAACAATAGGCAAAAGTGAACAGACTTTACTTTCAACCCAACAGGTTAAACAACAAACAATACAGTCCAGAAAACCAATCAATACATCAGAAATGAACAACAAAAATAAACAGCCACAGCAGCTCTGCATCAACACCTATCTTCAAGTCCTTTCCAAACAGCTACAAGCTTCAGCAAGCACCAATCTCCATCTCCCCAGCCTTCAAGCAAGGGCTTTGATTATCAGTCTTCCATCTGCAATGGCTTTTATTCAAGTCTCTAATCTCCAGAATGAACATCAGTCAACCAGATGAAGTGAATGAATGTTAGACAATCAATTACCTACCAAAGGTGGTTCATTAATTGTTAACATTATACAGACAATTTTTCTCTCAAAAGTTCTATCTTTCGAATAAATTCACTGGTCCTTCCAAAGGAAGGAGGTGGATATTTGAAAGAGACTTTGAATCATAGAGAAAGAATGGATGCAGACAAGGCATTCCATATTTGAGAATCAAGCTTTCTATTCTAGAGCTCGGCCTAGCTCCTAAACCCTAGACTCCTCAACAGCTGCTAGCAAGAATCTCCTCATCAACTCTGGAAGTTGGTCTTCAATCTCTGGATCTCCAATGGCTTCATCATCACAAGTCTTCAGCTCTCCCAATCCCCAAAGCAATCCCAATACCCACACAGACAGATCATAATCCCCAGAGAGGGCACACCACACCAGTCAAGCTAATATAGACAGTACTAATAGCAGTAGGGGAATCCTAATATTTTCTAAGGGATCTAATAACTACCCATAATCCCTATAGTCCCATATCCCAAAGATTCAATTTCTAACTCCTAAGGGAAATGCACTAATTCACCTATGTTATCACCTAAACCCTAATTTTGTTCATGTTATTCATATCTAATCAAATCACCTAAAATTAAGTCCTAAAAATATGAACTAAACTTTATATGCAAGCTAACATTATCTACTAATCAACCTAAAAAGAATGGATTAAAAATATTAAAGCATCTATTCAAACTAAAATTAACAAATTCATGCACTAAACAAACCATTATTTAAACCTATTTAATAGAAAAATATGCTAAAAATACTAAAATAAAATGAAATATTGATTTTTTTATGTGATATTTTTCTTGACAAAATTATGAACAATGTAAAAAAATAACCAATGAAAATCATGCATTTTTCTATTTTTTATGATTTTTTAAAGAATTAATATTTTTGAAAGAAAATAAAATGGATTTAAATGGAATGGGGTGCAGAAAGTAAATGAAACTAGTTAAAACACTGAACTGGGCCCAAACTGGGGGCGCGCATAGCAAGCACGTCTGGGCCCATCTCCATCAAAAAACAAATGACAAAAAAATAAAAAAACAAACGGTGCAAATAGCGAATATTTCAGTTAAAATCCTATTGGGCCTGCATCTGGGGGGTGTGGAGAGAAAAAAGGATCAATAAGCCCAGCAGCTGAATAAATGGAACGCTGCGTTTCATTTCCTACTAATCTTCCCTCCAACTTTCGTTTAAATCTGGGCCGTGGATTACAAAGTCTAGTCAAACAAATCATGTTGATCCAATGGTCTTCCTGTCGTCTTCTCCAAATGGCTAGGGTTTTCAGATGAACTTCATGAACACGATACCTTCATGCACAGACCTTCCATCCTCTGGTTCTTCCTCGTTTCTCCATGAAAACCAAAAATTTAAACACCAAAATTGCTCCACTTCTCACGTAGAACACAACTGTATCAATAGTTTTCAATATAACAGCCTAGAACTTCAAACCCGATAGGCATAACAATTCTGATCCACCATTTTCACCTGTGATCAATCCTCCCAATTCTCTCTAATTCTTGCCCTAAACTAATCCATATCTTACACTGATCATTATGAGCTAATAACCTAAGATCATCGTGCTTTAATCTAAGAGTTATAAGCCTTAACAGTTCTTGCACTCCATTAACAACCTTCATGAAAACTCTCCAAACTTTGTGGAATTCATCATCTAACCTAACTTAACCATTCTATGCTAACAAATCACTAACATGCTAGCTAAATCATGCAATTCGAGTAGAGATACCAACCTGGTTCAAAATGAAGAAACAGCTATGGAACTCCTTGATCCAATGCTTGCAGTGATTTGAAACTGATCCACACACTCCAACCTTGATTTTGTATGCAAAGATTCTGACTCAAACTTCTTGGATCTTGTGATTCCAACTTCTTGCACCTTGGATGATGGAACTTGTATGGCACGATCCTTGCTCAATTCAGCCAAATTCTTGTGTGAATTGTGATCTATGGATGATGGTGATGAAGACCAGATCAAGAAAAATGGAAATTGGTAAAGATTTGAGAGAGTTTGAATTGATTTTGCAAATTGGAAGAATTGTGTGAAACTTGTGTTTTGATCAATATGGATCACCAACCATGGCATGAAGCTATTCATATCAATATATACATGAGTTTAGAAACTCCTAGAACCTTGGAGAAGCTTCCCATGTATAATTTCCCTTGGATTTGGATTATGTAACTTCATGTGTAAGTAACCATGAATAACTTTCAAAACTTGAACCAAACTCAAAATTCCACTTTATCCAATGTTCTCAAAATGATTTTTACAATCAAAATGACCTATAATTTCATCTCATTTGGCCAAAGTATGAAAAATCTCATTTTTTAGGTCATTTTTATTCATTAAATCCACCAATTTTGAAACCTTGTGCTATGAATCTTTCCAATCTTTCATGATCACCTTTTTAGACTCAAAATGTCATTTGGAACAAGTTTTATGTTGTGAAGTTTTTCATTTGAAGCTTCCTTGTATGAGTTTTGGGCATAGGCTTGAAATGACCTGTAATTCTCAGATGACCAAAATACCCTTTGCTTGCCAAGACCATAAGTAGAGTTCCACAAATCATATGAAGGCATACTATACCATTATAGAAAGATACGACAATGAGGAACAACTCTTATGTTGACCATAAATTGATTTGAAATATCCTTGAGGGGTAAACATAGCTTGGAAGTCAAGTCACTTTCACAGACAAAATTTCAGATACCCCAGATGACCTGTAACTTGCAAGGACCATAACTTGAGTTCTATAAATCTCCTTAATGTCTTCCACCACTCAAATTAAAGGTCTTGAGATCCTCTACAAGTTTCATGTTGGCCAAGGATCCACTTGAAGCTTGAATTTTGACTTATCTTGCTTGGAAATTTGACCTAAACTAGGGGATTTTACACAGAAACCCTAATTTAGAAACTCCTCTTCTCCTTGATTTCTCTTGATTTCTTCTTAGCACAACAACATATCCTTCTTTACATGTCAAATGATGAACCCCACCTCTCTCCAATAGACCTCAATGCCTTTCAATCAATCAATTGACCTAGAGTTGACCCAGGGTTGACCCATATGAAACCCTAGTTGACTATCTTCAACTGCAATTCTTATGATCACACCAATGACTTGTCTCCTTCTCCAAATGACTTTCTAAGTCTCCCATGATGCCCACACACTCTCCATGCTCAGTCCACAGCTCACAACCTCTTTGATGATCCTCAGACACCCTCATGTTAGGAGATAGATTGCTTGCTTGATCCCTTGACTTCTCAGCTTTCAAATTCTTTCTAATGACTTGAATGAGATTGAATTAGGCTAATAACCTCTTGATAGGCTCATAGAGATGAGAATAATTCCTGGTCCCCTGTTGGATGATTTGTTATGCTATGCTATGCAGATGATTAGACTATGTACATGACTCTACATGCAAATGCTAATGCAGATAGCCAATGTTGTACATATGATGGATATGGATGATGTATGCATATGATATTTTGGGTTATGACATACCATATCTTTTCCGCTGCAATTTTATTTGAAAAATTCAGTTAATTTATCTTGGAAAAAATGTTTTGTGGAATTGTAATGTGAATTGTGACATCCCGTTGTGGGAGATACTCTGATGTGTGCTTATTTAATCGTTTTATTTTATTTTGGGAAACAGGGTGTTACAAGTTGGTTAGAGCAGGTCGGTCTGTTCGGCCAGTGTAGTGTGTTGAGTCTGTCTATAGAATATAGTTGCTTGTTTATTATTAACTTGGATTGTTGTTGTTGAGCAGTATGGCTGGGAGGAATGACGCGGCGTTGGCTGCGGCGATGCAGGCTATGGCACAAGTGGTGGCCAACTAGACTCTGGCTGCGGGAGGTCAGTTTAGAGATCTGACGCAGTTCCAGAGCAACAAGCTGCCAAAGTTTGAAGGTGGAATTCTGGATCCGGTAGCTGCACAGAAATGGCTGAAGGTAATAGAGAAGATCTTCAGAACCATGGGGTGCAGTGACGAGCAGAAGGTGAGGTTCGATACTCACATGCTCGAGGGAGAGGCCGAGGCTTGGTGGGATAATTGACGTTAGAGGATGGAAGCTTCGGGGACTCCGATTACTTGGGAGGTGGTTCGGTCTGGATTTCTGGAGAAGTATTTTCCAGAGGATGTCAGAAGTGCTAAGGAGGTGGAATTTTTGGAATTGAAACAGGGCAGTATGTCGGTAGCCGAGTATGCGGCTAAGTTTGAGGAGCTGGCTCAGTATTGTCCTCATTACAATACTGAGGAAGCTATGACTTCGAAGTGTCTGAAATTTGAGAATGGGCTGAGGCCAGAGATCAAGATGGGAATTGCATGTCAGAAAATCAGGAGCTATCCTGAGTTGGTGAGTAGGAGCCGTATCTATGATAATGATAACCGTGCGAGGATCGCACACTACAAGGTGGCAAGTGATCGTAAGGGTAAACAAAGGTTCGGTGGTACTCCTTATAGTGTTCCGACTGGTAAGGGGAAGTTCAAGGGTGCTGTTGATAGGAAGCCCAGAGAGGGTAGGGCGTTGGCTGGTACGAAGTGTTTCCGGTGCGGTGGCATGGGTCATCATGCCAATGATTGTCTTCCTGATGCGAAGAAGTGCTTCAAGTGTGGGAAGCCGGGCCATGTGATGGCGGGTTGTAGGACTAATATGCCTACTTGTTATAACTATGGCGAGAAGGGCCACATTAGTACTCATTGCGAGAAGCCGAGGAGGGCTCGGGCGCCTCAGGTGGCGGGTAATGTATTTGCAGTTGTGGGAACTCAAGTGGAAGATGGAGAACGTTGGATCAAAGGTACTTGTTTTATCAATAACATTCCTTTGACTGCTATGATTGATACAGGTGCGACCCACTCGTTTATCTCTGTTGATTGTGTGAAGCGGTTAGGATTGGTGCTGATTACTCTTGAGCGGCGGATGACTATTGAAACTCCCTCGATTGGTTCAATGACTACTTCGCTAGTGTGTTTGAAGTGTCCACTGACTATCTTTGGCCGAGACTTCGATGTGGATTTGATCTGTTTGCCACTTGGTGGTTTGGATGTCATACTTGGTATGAACTGGTTGGAGTTCAACCGAGTGTACATCGATTGTTTTCGGAAAGTGTTATTGTTTTTGACCCCTGAAGAGGAAGCGTTGGCAGATTCCTTGTCTGGTAAGGAATTGAGAACCTTGTTGGAAGATGAAGCGCAGGTGTTTTCTTTATTTGCATCACTGTCTGTTAACAACAAGGAATTGTTGGACGAGTTAGCCGCGGCGAATGAGTTTCCGGAGGTGTTCCCGGATGATATTACAGAGTTGCCTCCGAAGAGAGAGGTGGAGTTTAGCATTGATCTTGTTCCTGGTACGAGGCCTATTTCTATGGCGCCGTACAGGATGTCGGCAGTGGAGTTAGCTGAGTTGAAATCTCAGATTGGAGAGTTGTTGGATAGAAAGTTTATCAGACCAAGTGTGACGCCGTGGGGAGCTCCAGTATTGTTAGTAAAGAAGAAGGACGGTAGTATACGTTTGTGCATTGACTACCGACAGTTGAACAAAGTGACCATCAAGAACAAATATCCTCTTCCGAGGATCGATGATTTAATGGATCAGTTAGTGGGAGCTCGTGTGTTCAGTAAGATCGACTTGAGGTCGGGTTATCATCAAATAAGAGTGAGAGAAGGTGATATTCAGAAGACGGCGTCTAGGACTCGATATAGACATTACAAGTATGCAGTAATGCCCTTCGGAGTGTCTAATGCACCGGGTGTGTTTATGGAATATATGAACCGTATCTTCCATTCTTATTTGGATCAGTTTATTGTCATGTTCATTGATGACATTCTGATTTATTCTAAGTTTGAGGAAGAGCATGCGGAACATTTAAGGATTGCTTTACAAGTGTTGAAGGATAACAAGTTGTTTGCTAAATTATCGAAGTGTGAATTCTGGTTGAAGACAGTGAGTTTTCTGGGGCATGTTATTTCGGGTGATGGTGTTTCTGTGGATCCATCTAAGGTGAGTGCGGTTTTGTAGTGGGAACCGCCAAAGACGGTAACAAAGGTTAGAAGCTTTGTGGGCTTAGCAGGGTATTACCGAAGATTCATTAAAGGCTTTTCTAGATTGGCTTTGCCGTTGACTCAGTTGACCAGGAAAGATCAAGTGTTTGTGTGGGATGTGGCTTGTGAAGAGAGTTTTGGAGAACTGAAGAAGAGATTGACTTCAGCGCCGGTTTTGGTGTTACCGAATCCGAGTGAGCCTTTTGTTGTTTATTGTGATGCGTCCAAAATGGGATTGGGAAGAGTTCTTATGCAGAATGGAAAAATGGTAGCCTATGCTTCGTGGCAATTGAGGGTGCATGAGTGTAATTATCCTACTCATGACCTTGAATTGGCTGCGGTAGTTTTTGTGTTGAAGATTTGGCGATATTATTTATATGGTTCGAGGTTTGAGGTATTCAGTGATCACAAGAGTTTAAAATATTTGTTTGATTAGAAGGAGCTGAATATGCGGCAGAGGAGATGGTTGGAATTCTTAAAGGATTATGATTTTAGTTTGAGTTATCACCCAGGGAAAACAAATGTGGTTGCGGATGCATTGAGCAGAGAGACAATTCATATGTCGGCATTGATGGTAAAAGAGATGGAGCTCATTGAGCAGTTTCGGAATTTGAGCATGGTTTGTGAGTTTACATCGGATGGTGTGATGTTGGGTAAATTGCAAGTAAAGAATGATTTCTTAGATATAATTAAGGAACATCAGAAGTTGGATGTGAAACTGGTGGATTTGACGCGAGAGGCCGGAAGTGACTCTGGTAGTGATTTCAGGATGGATAATGCGGGTGTGTTGAGGTTTCGGGACAGAATTTGCGTGCCGGATAATGATGAGTTGAAGAAGTCGATTTTGGACGAAGGACATCATAATAGCCTGAGTGTTCATCCAGGAGCTACGAAGATGTATCAGGACTTGAAAAAGTTATTTTGGTGGTCAAGCATGAAAAGGACATTGCTCGTTATGTTTATGCTTGTTTGGTTTGTCAAAATTCGAAAGTGGAGCATCAGAGACCTTCTGGGATGATGCAACCGTTAGAGATTCCGGTTTGGAAGTGGGATTGTATTGCTTTGGACTTTGTTACAGGTTTTCCGAATACGGCGAGAGGATTTGACGCCATTTGGGTGATTGTGGATCGGCTCACGAAGTCTGCACATTTTGTATTAGCTTTCTGTTGGAGAAGCCGACAGAGATTTATATTCGGGTAATTGTGAAGCTGCACGGTATACCGTTGAGCATTGTGTCGGATAGAGATCCGAGGTTCACTTCTGTGTTTTGGAAGAGTTTACAAGAGGCTTTGGGTACTGAGTTGAAGCTGAGTTCGGCTTATCATCCGCAGACGGATGGGCAGTCGGAGCGGACTATTCAGACTTTGGAGGATTTTTTGCGGGCTTGTGTGTTGGAGAAAGGTGGTACGTAGGATACTCATTTGCCTTTGGTAGAGTTCACGTACAACAACAGTTACCATTCCAGTATCGGGATGGCACCGTTTGAGGCTCTTTATGGTAGGAGGTGCAGGACTCCTTTGTGTTGGTACGAGTCGGGTGAGAATGTGGTTTTGGGACCAGAGTTGGTACATCAGACTACTGAGACAGTGCAGATGATCTGTGAAAAGATGAAAGCATCTCAGGATCGGCAGACGAGTTATTATGATAACCGCAGGAAAGAGTTGGAATTCAGTGAGGGTGATCATGTATTCTTGAGGGTTAACCCAGTGACGGGTGTTGGACGTGCTTTGAAGTCCAAGAAGTTGGATCTGAAGTTTATCGGACCGTATCAGATCTTGCAGACGATTGGTGCTGTGGCTTATAGGGTGGCGTTGCCGCTGGAGCTTTCAAACTTGCATGACGTGTTTCACGATCGCAACTTCGGAAGTATGTACACGATCCGACTCATGTGATTCAGAGAGATGAAGTCCAAGTTAGAGAGAATCTAACTGTAGAGACGTTGCCGTTGAGGATTAAGGATCGCAAGATGAAGCAACTTAGAGGAAAAGAGATGTCGTTGGTGAGAGTGGCTTGGGGCGGAGCTGCAGGTGGCAGTGTGACCTGGGAATTGGAAAGCAGGATGCAGGAAGCGTATCCAGAGCTGTTTCCATCAGGTATTTTTGAGGACGAAAATAATTAAAGTGGGGGAGAGTTGTAATGACCATTTTAATTAATTTCATTTTCGGCGTTATTTTCACTCTTAGTACGTGCTTGCGTGGATTTTCGGGTTGTGGAGCAAGTTCCGTAATATTCGAAATATGATTAATAATGATGATAATATGATAATTAGTAAAGTGTTACTAATATTAATATTATTATTAATTATCAATCATATTAATAGTATTATTGGAATAAAGTTTATTATTAATTGGATTTTTTAAATTAAAAAGAAATTATGAAGAATATCATTATTTGGATTAAAATGCGTTATTTGGATTAATAAGGGAATTATTGGAATTGAGGACATTATTGGCAATTGGAAAGAAGAGGAGAACACGTACGGTGAAGAACACGGTTGAGCAAGAGGAGAGCTACGCGATCAAGCACAGCAACTTAGCAAGCGGATTTCGTGTAGATTGAGGAGCTTGTTCATCATCAAAGCTTGAATTAAGGTAAGGGGGAGAATAATCGGTTAAATTTGGCAAATGCATGGATAATCGGTAGGAAGGGGAAAATCCCTAACCCCATAGATTTCTTGATGTTTGATGTCGATTGCATGCTGTTATTGTTGTGATTGTTGTGTTGTTTGATGTTTAATTCGTTGCATGTGCTGAGAATGTTAGACTTTGGATGAGTTTTGGGATTTTCGGTTAAGTTCGAAGTTGAGCCGGAAGTTGGTTTGAAGCACAGAGTTGATGATTAGTCGGATAGAATCGGGGATAGATCCCGTAGCTAAGTTGCAGTATGTGAATGGTTGTGGGTATTGATTTAATCGGGAGAAATCGATGAGGAAGGTGATTCTGCAGTGCAGAATTTTTCTGAATACGCAGGTATTCACTGGGCAATTGGGGATGAGCCTTCGCCAGGCTCCGTCGGGCGAACTAGCCAGCGAGTGCTGGGAGAAGCTTCTGTTTGGCTTCGCTAGAGGTTTCGCCAGGCGAATGGCAGCGAGTGTTTGCTGCGGGGCTTCGCCGGGCGAATGCGCCAGTGAGCCCGACAACAGTTTGTGATTTTGCTGCTGTTTTTGTGTTGTCCCGCTGTGGACTTGGACCCTCGTTGGTCTTGTGCGATGAAAGGCTTGCTGGAGAGCTGAGGCAAACGTATGTTGGTGGTTGTAGGACTGTTTAGCCGGCATCTATCGCAAGTGGCCTAATTGGTGAAGTACGCATTATGTATGAACTAATGTGGATGCGTACGTGAGATATGTGCACCGTATGCATGCTGTGTGTGAGATGTGAGGATCAGTATGATCGTGGCGCCTTGAGTGCGTTTTGTTGGTGTGTTGTGGTGAGTGGATCAGTGAGGATCGATACGCTTATTATGCGTTGCAATTGTGTGCTGTCATATGATGTATTTGGGTCAGTAGGACCGACATGCCCTGTGTGCATGGTATGTGATAAGTTGTGTAGTGAATGGATCCGTGGGATCGACGCGCTGTGTGTGCTTATTATGTAGGTACTTTATGATGTGAGAGGATCCGTGGGATCAGTACGCCTTGTGCGTCGTGTATATGTATATGTTGTGTGAGGGGTGGATCCATAGGATCGGTTTGCACTTGGTGTGCTAGATGTATGATGTGTGTGAATATGGTTGTATGCTCCCGTAGAGGAGGGTGATGGCCCAGTGACCATCGGTATTGTTGGTGTGCTCCCGGTGAGGAGGGTGATGGCCATGTGTCCATCGATATTGATGAGGTGCTCCCGTTGTGGAGAGTGATAGCCACGTGTTCATCGTTATTGATGAGGTGCTCCCGTTGTGGAGGGTGATGGCCATGTGTCCATCGATATTGATGAGGTGCTCCCGTTGTGAAGGGTGATGACCATGTGTCCATCGATATTGATGAGGTGCTCCCGTTGTGGAGGGTGATAAGGAGGTGTCCATTGGAGATGTGCTCCCGTTGAGGAGGGTGATGGCCAGGTGACCATCGGTATTGTTGTGGTGCTCCCATTGTGGAGGGTTGATGACCAGTTGCCCATCAGTGTAGTGTGCTCCCTGAGTGGAGGGTTGATGGCCAAGTGCCCATCGGTGATATGTGCTCCTGTGTGGAGGGTTGATGGCCCGGTGTCCATCATGATTGTGAGTCGATACCGTATGTTTAGAGTTGTGTGGGTGCATTGTTGCGTGACAGTGTGTTGTGGTTGATGGTGGGACCGTGAGTCCGGATGGCACGTATATGAAATAGTATTATTATTGATTTCTGACTTTTATTTCATGTACTATTATGCCATTATTATTTAATCGTGATTCTCACCCCTTTGTTGCTGTTGTGGTCTGTGCTTCTTCGGAAGTACAGACAATCCAGGTGTTTAGCTTATTGGATTGTGGTGTCTCCGTAGGACTGCTCTGATACGTAACACCGGGGTGTTTTAGGGAGTTTTACTGTTGATGTTGATATGTGTGCCCCTGTGGCGTATCTGAATTTTGTATATGTGTGGCGATGTGTGATGATGATATGTATTTGGGCAGATAGCCAATGTTGTACATATGATGGATATGGATGATGTATGCATATGAGATTTTGGGTTATGACAAACCATATCTTTTCCGCTGCAATTTTATTTGAAAAATTCAGTTAATTTATCTTGGGAAAAAATGTTTTGTGGAATTGTAGTGTGAATTGTGACACCCCGTTGTGGGAGATACTCTGATGTGTGCTTATTTAATCGTTTTATTTTATTTTGGGAAACGGGGTGTTACAAAAATCACTTTGGGAATTCACCATTCCAAGCCAAATTCATGACTTATCAAGGCTTGGTTAAACAATTGACACCATTTGGAGCACATTTGATGTTGGAAAAATCTTCATTTGAAGTGTGCAAGTTGGTGAAATGGACCTATAATTATATGACCTATAATCTCACTTTCCCAAAATACCCCTAACTTGCAAGCCTCATAACTTGAGTTCTAAAAATCAAATGAAAGACTTCTAGTACTGTTTGGAAAGCTAAGATCATGACCTACAACTTTCATGTCCACCAATAGTTGAGGAGAAACATCCTTATAGGTAAACAATGTCTTGTAAATTGGTTGACTTTTGTTGACCAAAATCACATTCATCTGATGACCTGTAACTTGTCTGCATCATAACTTGAGTTCTATAAATCCAATCAAGGACTTCTAGTACTCAAAAGAAAGCTAAGAACATGCTCTAAAAGTTTCATGTTGGTAAAAAGTTAAGATGAAACTTGTATCTTGAGATAGGTGGTCTTGAAGTTAGGGACTAAACAGGGGATTTTACACTGAGAACCCTAATTTAGTAACTTCTCACACACTTGATCCTTGATGAATTGATCTTGAAATGATGTCTCATGTATCTTAACACAACATCCCATGACCATAGAGACTTGGAATTGAGTTTTAATCTCCTTCAATTTCATTGTTGACTGAGGATTTACCAGATGAAAACCCTAGATGCAACATTCTTGACTGTGGCTTCTTTCACATCACACAACAACTTGAATAAGCTCCAAATGGCTCTCAAAGCACTCAATGAGCTCTCTCAATATATTATATCCATAATCATGAATTCACAACCATCTGATGATCTTCAACTGGCCTCTAAGTTAGGAGCTGACCCAAATACATCCATCAATCCTTTCACAAGACTATTGCCCACCTCTAGATAACCTGATGACCATTCAAACTTGAGTAACACCCCTTGCTTAGGCTCAACCCTCTGAGTAGACTCCTCTTTCTATGCACAACCTCTTGATCCATTGTTCAATGAAAAATGTTATGCAATGCAAATGCTAGAAAGAAATGAAATGAAACATAAACCAAGTTAAGAAAAGGTTGGGAAAATTTTGGGGTGCAACACATCTTAGTAGCACCCGGATGAATACTCAATCCATTACGATTCCCTTCTTCAAGAATACTCTTCTTCAGCTCAACAATATCAGGAATACAAACTCTGTCACGACATCTCATGATACCATTTTCATCAATCCGAAAATCACCACCTTGACCTTGATTGATCAAGGTCAACCGATCAACTAAACCCAAATCAGACTTCTGTCCTTCTCGAATCTCGTCAAGAATACCACTAGTAAGCTTTAACATACAAAGCTTAACTCCGTAAGAAGTCTTCTCACACACTAAGCTCAAATCGCAAAATTGCTCAATCATTTCCAACTCTTTCACCATCATCATCGACATATGCAAGGATTTCCTACTCAATGCATCAGCTACCACATTTGCTTTACCCGGATGGTAATTCAAACCAAAATCATAATCCTTCAGTAGTTCCAACCATCTCCTCTGCCTTGCATTCAACTCTTTCTGATCAAAGAGATACTTCAAACTCTTATGATCACTAAATACCTCAAATCTCGAACCAAACAAATAATGCCTCCAAAGCTTCAGCACAAATACAACGACAACTAACTCTAAGTCATGCGACGGATAATTCCTCTCATGCACTTTGAGTTGTCTCGAAGCATAAGCTACAACATGTTTATATTGCATCAACACACCTCCTAAACCCATCAAAGAAGCATCACAATACACGACAAACAGTTCTGCCGGATTCAGAAAAATCAAAACAGGAGCTCTCGTCAATCTTTTCTTAAGCTCTTGAAAACTTTCTTCACACTTTGAATCCCAAACAAAAGCTTGACCTTTCCTAGTCAACTGCGTCAACGGTAATGATAACTCGGCAAATCCTTCAATGAATTTCCGATAATAACCTGCCAAACCAAGAAAACTTCTAATCTCAAAAACTGATTTTGGAGTCTCCCATTGCGATACCGCTTCAACCTTCGACGGATCAACTGCAATACCTCTACTCGAAATCACATGACCAAGGAAACTCACTTCCTTCAACCAAAATTCACACTTAGAAAGTTTAGCATACAATTGCTTCTCTTTTAACATAGATAACACAATCCTCAAATGCCCGACATGTTCTTCTTCACTCTTCGAATAAAACAAAATATCATCAATGAACACAACCACAAACATGTCCAAAT
>OZ012741.1:106984537-107267808 GCA_963859935.3 Lathyrus sativus | reverse complement strand
ACGATTCTATACAAATGCAATGCGGTACCGACTCAATCATCACAAGTTCACTCAGGAACTTATTGGAACCATCGCTCACACCTCACATAGGCACACGATGTTCACCCATTGCTCACACTCACATAGGCACACAATGTTTATGGATTGCTCACACCTCACATAGGCACACAATCATTTGTAATCATCGCTCACATCTCACATAGGCACACGATGTTACAACGAATTCTCATTAGAATCCCACAACACAAGAATGCACATCATTATGCTTCACATGCAAATGACTCAAAACACTCTTAAAATGCATACATATTCACAAGATATATTCATGCATTCATCTCATTCTATTACATACAATACATATACTTTCGTATTCAATTACGCCAAGCAACAATGAACTCTATCACAATTATCATGCATTTACATTTAATTTAAGAAATGCATTCATTTTCCAAAAGGCCACAATTCACAATAAATTCCACAATCTAGGAATCACGCGATACGGCTACCTACAACATATCATATAACAACACACAAGCTACACATTCAAAATTAGATTGATCAACATCCGAGTCGAAGAATCGATGTTGGATGGAAAAGAAAAATAAAATGTTGTATTGTCATGCTCGCAAGGCGAGCAGAAGTGTTCGCTTAGCGAGTCCTTCGCTACTCCACTCGCTTCAGCGAGTTTGGGTCTTTTTGATTCTGTCCATGTCTAGGAGTATTCACTGGTAGCTCGCTGCGTGCTCGCCTAGCGAACACCTCGCTACCTCACTCGCCAGTGATTCACCTAGCGAACACGTCGCTACTCAAACCCTCAATTGTCCAAAAACATCAAAAGTCACAAAATAACCTGAATTCAATCAAACAAGTTTCAATAGTCTCGGCCTAACACTCCTTGAATAAACTACGCAATTTATTTCGAATTCTAACCGTAATAACATTGGTTTCTATCGATTTTACCAATTTCGACCTAAAATGGAAAATATGGAAAAACAACCAAAACAATCCAACAAACACATACATAATGATATAGATTGATAAGATAATAAGATTTCACACCCTTACTCGATTAAATTGATTCCTAGAAGTTGTTTTGAAGAATTCCAAGCTTTTTCCTCTTTTTCTTCTCTTTTCTCTTCTTCCTCTTTCTTTCTCTCCCTTTTTCTCCTTTATTTCTCTTTTCTCTCCTCTTTATCTCTTATATCTTTCTATTTCCAATTCTCTTCTATTTCTTTTTCTCTTAAAATATCTAATAATTCATTTTCTCACAAAATTTCTAACTTATCATTAATTAAGAAATATCTAAATATCCTCCAACCTAATTTCCTCGAAAACTCTCAAAACGATAAAATAACACAATATGCAAACATAACATATTAACACACCAATTCCAAAATAAAATAATAATCACCCAAATAAAATAAAAGACTCAACAAAAATGGAAAATCAGAATTGGGGCGTCACAACTCTCCCCCACTTTAGAAATTTTTGTCCTCGAAAATATTATCTGATTCAAACAGCTCTGGATACGACTCTCGCATCCCACACTCTATTTCCCAAGTCATATCTCCTTCCAAAGCGCCTCCCCACGCTACTTTCACAAGCGCAATATCCTTTCCTCTTAGCTTCTTAACTTCACGGTCCAAAATCCTATTCGGTAAATCTTCAACCATAAGGTTATCTCTCACTTCAACCACGTCCATAGGAATAACATGTGATGGATCCGAAACATACTTCTGAAGTTGAAAAATATGGAATACATCATGCAAATTCGAAAGATTCGGAGGCAACGTCACACGATAAGCCACAACACCAACTTGTGCAGTAATCTGATACAGACCAATAAAAAACAAGAAGTCAACTTTCTCGACTTCAAAGAACGACCCACACCCGTAACTGGCGTAACTCTCAAAAATACATGGTTTCCCTCTTGAAACTCAAGATCTTTCCTTCTCTTGTCATGATAGCTCTTTTGTCTATTTTGAGAAGCTTTCATCTTTTCCCGAATAAACTTCACTTTCTCTGTCGTTTGATGTACCATCTCCGGTCCAACTATCGACCTCTCACCGGTTTCATGCCAACACAAAGGTGTTCGACATCTCCGACCATACAAAGCCTCAAATGGTGCCATACCAATACTTGAATGAAAACTATTATTGTAGGTGAACTCAATCAACGCCAAATAACTATCTCAAGCACCACCTTGCTCGAGTACACAAGCACGCAATATATCCTCCAACAATTGAATTGTCCTCTCGGTTTGACCATCCATTTGCGGATGATAAGCTAAACTAAATCTTAGGTTAGAACCCAAATCCTTTTGCAAACTCTCCCAAAACCTCGATGTAAATCTAGGATCTCTATCCGACACAATACTCTTAGGAACTCCATGTAACTTTACAACCACAAGAACATAAATCTCGGCTAACTTCTCCAAAGGATACCTAATATCAATTGGAATGAAGTGAGCAGATTTAGTAAGTCTATCCACGAATACCCAAATAGCATTATGACCTCTTTACGTATTCGGCAATCCCGTAACAAAATCCATCGATATACTATCCCATTTCCACTCTGGAATGTCCAACGGTTGCATCAATCCACTAGGCTTTTGATGTTCCTGAAGGTGAGAAAATACTTACAAGGGGGGTTGAATAAGTATATAGAAAAACTTATAGCAATAAAAACTCAAGGATTTTTATCCTGTTTCGTTAAACTCAACTACTCCAGTCCACCCTATCAAGAGTGATTTGCCTTTCTCAACAAGGACTTAATCCACTGTTAAATCAACTGATTACAATAGCAAGCACTAAGAGTAATTGTTCTTAGTCTTCTTAAGAACTACTGATCCCAACTGGATCTTCTTAAGGATCTTTTACAATCAAATGTAAGAATAATACAAGTGTTTAAATTGCTTCTAATTAAGCTATATCACAACTGTGATTTATCACTTAAGATTTAAGAACTATGAAATAAATTCAGCTAATGAGAATAAATTGTATGAGAGCTTGTAATGAATTTCTTTCAAAGATTTCGTCAACTGAAGAAGAGTGATGGAGTCTTCCTTTTATAGGCAAAGAGGTCCAAGTAGCTATCACGTTGAAGGCTGTGTACTAAAAGGTCTGAACCTTTTTGTCTTCACATCACATGACCTTTCCTAGAATTAGAATGCACAGAAAAATCCTTTTTGTCTGTGTTCTTGTGTCTAGCATAAATGATGAAAGAGTCGTTTGGCCAAACCAACGGACATAATTTGAATTCTTCTTCAACAAGTTACAGCAAAGTATCATCAGAGTCTTGAGCGGTCAGAGTCTTCTGATGTACATTAGAATTTGCTGAATCAGAGTCTTTGCAGCATGTGTGCTTTCAGCGTGTAATTGTTCAGAGCAGAGTTTGGGATCAGATCCTCAGTACTGGTAGCGTTAGTACTATCAGAGTCTTCTGAAATAAACTAAGCTTGAAACTCTTCATACAAAATTCTTCAATGCTTCAGATGCTTCTGGATTCTGCTTCAGATTCTTCTGTAGCTTCTGCTTCAGATCTTTCTGTAGACAACGCTTAGAATCTTCTGTAGGCAGCATTCAGAATCTTCTAACGGATGCTTCTGATGCTTCAGAGCCTTGCATATTTTTTATGTTCAGATATAATTTGCTTCCAGAATGATATTCACTTTAATATCTGCAGCAAACAATCTTAAACAATTTTTAGAGTATATAATTCTTTAATACAAAATTTCATAAGAGTTATCATCAAAACATAGAGATATAATTAAGAACCAATCTGTGTTCTAACAATCTTCCCCTTTTTGATGATGACAAAAACATAAGAAATTTTGTTCAAATGAAAATATAATTATAACTCCCCCTGAGATGATGAATCTCCCCTTGAATTGAATACTTAGAAGGAATAGAAACTTCCCTTTTTGCATGAGTATTCTTTACATAATCAGAGTCTGATTGTTCCAAAAATTAGATCTCGACTTTGGATGCATGTTTCAGAATCAGAGCCTGATAGATTAAAACTAGATCTGGGGATCTCAGAGTTACTTTTAAAGAATTTGTCAGAGTTTTCAATTATTCTGAAATACTAAGAGTTCACGTTAGTTATAATTGATATGTCTGAATTTCATTTAGGTAGAGTTTATTTGAAGAGTCAGATCTATTTTCTCCCCCTTTTTTGTCATAATCAAAAAATAAAACTTTTAAAGACAAATAAAAGGAAATACAGAAAAGAAATATTCAAGTAGAGAAAACACAGATTCAATCATTCATTCAGATAACAGCAGACACATCATCAGATAATAAGTTCAAGTACATGTGTACAAACATCAGATACAGAAAAACATAAATTAGGTTTGCTTGGACAGAATCATCTTCAACAAGTGAGTGATCTCAGATGAAGACTCTTCTTTCTTTGTCATCCATTTAGCCATGTTGTCATTCTTCTGATCTTGCTTGGCCATCCATTGTGTTATGTCTTTAGTCTTCTGGTCTTGCTTGGCCATCCATGACTTAATCTCAGATTGTCCAGCTTCCAAAATTGCAATTTTATCTTCCAAATTTGGATTCTCTTTCTTGATCTCAGATGAAGAAGGTGGGGCAAATTCTGAAGCAGGAACAGAGTCAATTTCCATTGGAGATGCAGAGTCAGGAGCAATAGATCCAGAGGGATTTTCTACAATTGTCAAAGCTAGTGGATTTTCTTCAGAAGCAAATTCTGTAGAAGCTTCTGTAGCAGATACTTCAGAAGATGAAAGAACATCTTCAAGAAGCAAAGGTGCAGATCTTTTCAGATTCCACATCATGCTTCTAGCAGTCTCAGCAAATTTGAGCTTCGCATCATCAGAACATACATTCTTCTGATTTAAGGCTACAGTATTGAATCTGTTAATGAAGTTATTCCAGATAGCATCAGATTCATTTGCATCTATGGTTGACAAGCATCTTTTCTGAACAGATCCTAAATGCATCTTTATTTCTTTCATAAAATTTGCAAATAAATTATCAACATTTAGTCTAGTTTTTGGTTTTAGAAGGGTTTCCAAGGTGAATGGCTTGGGTTGAGGTGGAGGTGGAATGGTGAATTCTGGAATGATGATCAGAGGACAAGGTGAAAGGAAGAGATGGATGGTCAGATGAAGTGGTAGTTTTTGATTTGGTTAAGGCATTAACCAAACATGGTTTTACATGTGATGCATAAGAAACAACATCAAATGTAGTGGATGTGTAAGGAGTGAAAACAGATTTATCAGACAACATAGGTTCCGATGAAATCATTTATGGCAGTTCTTTTAAGTAGGTTTGAAGAACAGATGGTAGAATGATGGAAATTTTAGGTTTAAAAGGAGTGATAGAGTCAGATGGCTCTATTCTGTCATAGAAATATTTAAACTTGAAACCAGAAGGAAGTGGATCAGAGGGGAATGGTTTAAAGGAAGCAAATGAGACAAACTAAGATCTCCTGGGTTTAGGTTTTGGAATGGTTTTAGGAATGAGAGTTTCAGATGAAACAGGTGGTTCTGGTTGTTTAGATTCAAATTCTCTGAGAGAGGGGGGTGAGATAAAATCTGGATGGATATCAGATTCAGAGGAATCAGAAGAGGTGGTTGGGGTACAAGATATAGAAGAAACTTCAAATACAGTCTTGAGAGGTTGAACATCCAGAATCTCAGAGTCAGGTATGTTAGATTCAGGAGGATTGGATGGTTCTGGTTAAATCTCAGAAGGTTTGGATGGAGGTGGTTTAAATACAACTGGTTCAGATGCAACAGTTTCAGGTGAAACAGGTTCAGGTGTAACTGTTTCAGATGCAACAGTTTCAGATTGTATGGGTTCAGATGCAACTAGTTGTTGTATTTCTGCTTGTTGTTGTGTTAGAATTGGGTCAGCTGGTGTTGTTGTTGTTTGTTCTGTTGGTTTTGTTTGTGGTTGTGATTTAGGAATTTCAGATGATTTATGTGGTGTAGTGGAAACAGGATAAGATGATTTTGGTGGTTGAGATGTTTAAGATGGAGCAGGAATTGTTTTATTTTGAGTGGGAGGGGGTTCAGGCACAGAACTAGTTGTTGATATATTTACAGCAATTTTAGGAATAGAAGGTAAAGATGATTTAGTACCTTTTGTCTTTATGCGCTTGGTGGGAATATAGGGAACTTCTCTAGAAGCTTTTCTCTTAATCTGCTTATGTGGCTTTTCAACAACTTTTGGTTTCTTCTGAGCAGCAGCTTCTTCTGCTTCTAATTGTTTTCTTTTCCTCATGTTCTTATCATACATATCTGGCATAGGTTCTCTTGCTCTTATCAGAATATCTGCAGGAATAGGGGTTCCATCTGCCTTGCACACATCAATATATCTAACAATAATCTCCCTGGGTTCTTCAGCACCAAAGAATGGAAAATCTTGAACTGGAATCCTCTTCTGACTAACTTCAGAAACATTTAGCTTCTTGGGAACAGTTGTGAGTTCATCCACAATCTTTAGCCTCTGAAGACTCTTTGCATTCAATGGCTTTCCAACAATTGTTTCAAGTTCATCTTTAACTCCAGCTTCATAAAGAGCAGTCACCAGACCATTCTCTGTTAGAATGTCTGAGATCAACCTTCCAAAAGGAATCCACGTCCTGATCTTCTGTCCCTTATCTTTTACAGATTCTCTTGATGCATTGATATGGTTCCACAGATGCATAAAGAGAATGTATGGAAGATCTACCTTTGTACTCTGACTCAAATAGTACATAAAGTAGAGTTGTTCATTATTCACACAATCTGGAGAATTGGTGGATTTTCTGTGATGGATGCATCCCAGAAAAATCTTTGCCCAGATTTTATAGTCAGGTTTCACATCCTTAAATTTGTTAGAAGCCTGTCCAGATGTAATGACTTCCTCATAAACTTCTTTCATATCCACACGCCAGCTGGCAGATGACACACTCCATCAGTCTCCTCATACCCTATGAGTTTTCTGATGAGATCTTCAGTGATGATAATTTCCTTTCCCAGAACAGAAGAGAGGATGAATTTTGGATAAACAGAAGCATGAGTCCAGAATTCCTTCACAAGATGTGGGTACACTGGTCCAAATAACCTGTCAAAATACTTAACCCAACCTTGTGCATCAATTATAGAACGTAACTCAAACCCATTTTCAGCCAGAGAATCAAATTCCACCATTGATTCACAGAGAACTTCAAGCTTGTCCACAGGGGTTAACAATGTCCTTTTTGGTTCCTTAAAGGGAGTAACACCCAAGTTTGAAGACGTAATAGCAGCCATAGATGATTGAAAATGAGCTGATATAGAGGATGATGTTGCCATTGATGAAGATGAAGATGATTTGGACGAAGGTTTAGGGTTTTTGTGAAGAGCAAAGAGAAGACAGAAATGCATAAATTGTCTGTGAAGTGAAAAGTGTGAAATTGGTGTGAAATGTGGTATTTATAGAGAAAGAAATAGGGCACACAAACAGTCACAAATAGCACGTTCTCACATAGCAATTAATGGCATTTAATGAAAGGAATAAAAATCATTTCAAAACATTAATTAATTCTGACAATTTGGGGGGAAAATCAAGATTTTCACTATTCAAACAATACCTCAAATGTCTCTTCAGTAATGTGCACGCCATCTTTTCAGATTCAGAGTGACACGTGTTTGCTTGCATGTGCTTCTGAATTCTCTTGAGAAATGAAACGTTAGCCAACGTTCAGATCCTTTAAGATTGGTTAGTTCAGATACACACAAATAATAATAAATCAAGAAATCAAATAATGACAGATGAAATACTTCAGAGTTTTAAGCATTTTGCATCTGAGAAATTTACTTCTGATAAATATCATTCTGGACAGAAATCCATACCAATATTTTTCAGAATAAATTTGAACCTATCTTCAGCAAGGAGTTTTGTGAAAATGTCAGCCCATTGATGATCTTTATCAACAAAGGCTAAGTTTATTATACCATTCTGAACATAGTCTCTGATGAAATGATGTTTAATTTCTATATGTTTTGCCTTAGAGTGTAAAATAGGGTTTTTAGACAAACATATAGCTGAAGTATTATCACAAAAAATAAAAATGTTACTTTCAAAGATCTGATAGTCTTCTAGTTGACTTTTCATCCAGAGCATCTGCGTGCTACATCCAGCAGCAACAATATATTCTTCCTCTGTAGTTGAAAGTGCAATTGTAGGTTGCTTCTTGCTGTACCAGGAGATTAAATTTCTTCCTAGAAATTGACAACTTCCAGAAGTACTTTTTCTTTCCACTCTATCTCCAGCGTAGTCAGCATCACAGAATCCAACTAATTTGAAATCATCAGATTTTCTGTAACACAAACCCACATTAGAAGTACCTTTCAGATACCTTAGAATCCTCTTAACAACTGTTAAGTGTGATTCTCTAGGATCTGATTGGAATCTTGCACACAAGCATACACTGAACAAAATGTCAGGTCTAGAAGCAGTTAAGTAGAGAAGAGATCCTATCATACCTCTGTAGAGTTTCTGATATACTTTCTTACTTACCTCTTCCTTACCCAGTGTACTTGTTGGATGCATGGGAGTCTTTGCCATCTTACTATCAGTCATGTTAAACTTCTTCAGAAGCTCTTTAACATATTTGGTCTGATGAATGTAAGTGCAATCTGGAGTTTGGTTGACTTGAATTCCCAGAAAGAATCTCAATTCTCCCATCATGCTCCTCTCAAATTCTGCCTGCATACATTGAGCAAACTCCTTTCCCAGCATAACATTGGTAGATCCAAATATAATATCATCCACATATATTTGACAAATTAAAAGATCTTTCTTAAATGTTTTACAAAAGAGTGTTGTGTCCACATTGCCTCTGATGAAATTTTTCTCCAGAAGAAAATTGCTTAATCTCTTATACCAAGCTCTGAGAGCTTGTTTTAAACCATAAAGAGATTTCTTTAGTTTGAAAACATGTTCTGGAAATTTTTCACTTTCAAAACCAGGAGGTTGGTGAACATAAACTTCTTCTATAATACCATTTAGAAAGGCACTTTTAACATCCATCTGATATAGAGTGATGTTATTCTGTGCAGCAAAAGAAATGAGTAGACAAATAGACTCTAACCTGGCTACAGGAGCATAAGTCTCTATATAATCAATTCCTTCTTGCTGGCTATAACCTTGAGCAACAAGCCTTGCCTTATTTCTTTCAACTTCTCCTTTCTCATTCAACTTATTTCTGAAGACCCATTTAGTTCCAATTATGTTGAATCCTTTTGGTCTTGGAACCAAATCCCAAACATCATTTCTTGTGAACTGATTTAGCTCTTCTTGCATGGAAATTATCCAGTCATTATCTTGCAGAGCTTCATCCATAAAAGTTGGTTCAATAACTGACACCAACCCAAATAATAATGCTTCAGATGATCTGAGGAAGGATCTTGTTCTAATGGGGTCATCCTTCTTTCCAATGATCACATCCTCTGGGTGAGAGGCCTTGATTCTGGAAGATGATCCTCTAACAGTTGATTCTTCAGAAATGTTCAAGTTGTTCATTTGAGAAGCCAAAGGAATTGCATCTGATGTTGCTTCTGGTTCCTTCACTTGAGCTTTGTCTGCCTCTGAGCCTTCAGATTCTGTGAGAATTACTTCTCTATCTGCAGAACTTTCAAACTGCTTTGGCTTTTCAATGCCAAGCTTATTATCAAATCAAACATGTATAAATTCCTCCACAATCTGTGTTTCAGTATTGTATACTCTGTAGCCTTTTGAGCGTTCAGAATACCCAAGCATGAAACACTTCTGTGCTTTAGAATCAAACTTGTTAAGATTCACTTTAGTATTTAACATATAACAAATAAATCCAAAAGGATGGAAATATGAAATGTTGGGCTTTCTGTTCCTCCACAATTCATAGGGAGTCTTTTCCAGAAGAGGTCTTACAAAAACTCTATTCTGAATGTAACAAGCTATGTTTATTGCTTCTGCCCAAAAGTGCTTTGCCAGATTAGTCTCGTTGATCATGATTCTGGCCATTTCTTGCAGAGTTCTATTTTTCCTCTCTACAACTCCATTCTGTTGTGGAGTTCTAGGACAAGAAAAATCATGAGCAATGCCATTTTCATTAAAATATTTTTCAAAATATTTGTTTTCAAATTCACCACCATGATCACTTCTGACTTTAATAATTTTGAAATCTTTTTCATTCTGGACTTGTTTGCAGAAGTCAAAGAACACATAATGTGACTCATCCTTGTGTTTTAAGAACTTTACCCATGTCCATCAGCTGTAGTCATCAACAATGACTAATCCATACTTCTTGCCTCTGATGGATGTAGTTTTCACTGGTCTAAACAGATCAATGTGAAGTAATTCTAATGGTCTTGAGGTTGAAACAACATTCTTAGATTTAAAAGAAGATTTTGAAAATTTTCCTTTTTGACATGCTTCACAAAGAGCATCTGAGTTGAACTTCAACTTAGGAAGTCCTCTGACCAGATTGAGTTTATTAATGTGAGATATACGTCTCGTATTAATATGCCCCAATCTTCTGTGCCAGACCCATTGCTCATTATTAACAGACAAGAAGTATTTAACATTTTGAACTTTAAGTTCTGAAAGATTTATTTTGTAAATGTTGTTCTTCCTCTTTCCATTAAATAGGATTGAGCCATCCTTCTGACTAACAGCTTTTCAACATTGTTGATTAAAGATTATATCATAACCATTGTCACTTAATTGACTTATGGACAATAGATTATGCTTTAATCCTTCTACAAGAAGAACATTAGATATAGAGGGAAGGTTACCATTACCAATAGTACCAGAGCCAATGATCTTGCCCTTCTGATTCCCTCCAAACTTCACTTCTCCTCCAGATTTAAGCTCCAGGCTTTGGAACATAAACCTTTCTCCCGTCATGTGACGTGAGCAGCTAGAGTCCAGGTACCATGACTGGCGTCTTGACATTTCCGCTAAATACATCTGCAACAGGGATAATCTTATCCTTAGGTACCCAGATCTTTTTGGATACTTTTTGGTTAGTTGCCTTGAAAGTTAGTCTGAACTTCTGTCTTTTTACAACAGTTTTGTTCTGACTTACTTTTGGCTTAAACACAGGAATGTTCTGATCAGAATGTGTGTGTTTAATGTCATTCAGATGACCAAACTTGAAATGAGAGTATAAGGAAGTTTTCTTGATTACAAGTTTATCAACAGGCATTGGATTTAAATCCTTTCCAGAGCAAGATTCATATCCAATTCCTTTCCTGTTGTTTCTGCTAACCCCATAGATCATTGAAGCCATCTTGCTTCTGTCTATGCTTTTAGCAAGAAACTTCTGAAAGCTAAAGTCATATTCTTCTAAAATGTTTTTGCATTTAGACTTACTTTCAGATTCATAATTTTGTTGAGCTTTTTCAAAATTGGCTTTCATTTTCAAATTATTTTCTTTTAGCTCAGTAACTTCTGATCTTAAAAGATTATTCTCAGAGCCAAGATTGCATTTAAGCTTCTTGCATTTGAGCTTAATCTGATTATAATTTTTCAGGACTTATGATAAGACTTTAATAAGCTCTTCCCTAGTGAGATCAGAAAGTACCACTTTTGAGTCAGATTCAGAATCAAACTCAGATCCAGATGATTCTTCATTCTAATCTTCAATGCCTGCCATCAGAGCCATGTTGGCGCATTCATCTTCAGATTCTGATGAGGATCCAGATTCATTAGAGTCATCCCATGTAGCCATTAGAACCTTCTTCTTGTGCTCAGGCTTTCTTCTGGGTTTTTCTTTCTGAAGCTTTGGACATTCGTTTTTGTAATGACCAGGTTGTTTGTATTCAAAACAAACAACTTCCTTCTTTCCATATCTTTTTGCTCCAGAGGACTCCTTACGCTGATCTGGCTTTTTGAAGTTCTTGAACTTCCTCTACTTGTGCTTCCAGAGTCTGTTGATTCTTCTGGACAGCAGGGATAGTTCATCTTCTTCAGAAGAAGAAGATTCTTTAGAGCTTTCTTCTAACACCTGCAAAGCTTTCACATATTGGTTAGATTTTAAGGCAATTGACTTACCTTTCTTTTGAGGCTCATCTTCCTCAAGTTCAATTTCATGGCTCCTTAGTGAGCTTATTAGCTCCTCCAGAGTGATCTTGTTTAGATCCTTGGCAAGCTTCAGAGCAGTGACCATAGGTCTCCATCTGATAGGCAAGCTTCTGATGATCTTCTTCACATGATCAGTAGTTGAGTAGCCTTTATCCAGAACTTTTAGACCAGTTGTGAGGATCTGGAATCTAGAGAACATAGTTTCTATAGACTCAGATTCTTCCATCTTGAACGCTTCATACTTTTGTATTAACGCCAGAGCCTTGGTCTCTTTAACTTGAAGGTTTCCTTCGTGAGTCATCTTCAAAGACTCAGACATGTCAAATGCAGTTTCTCTATTTGTGATCTTCTCATACTCAGTGTGAGATATTGCATTTAACAAGATTGTTCTAGCCTTGTGGTGATTTCTAAACTCCTTCTTTTGGGCTTCAGTCATAGATTTTCTGTCTACTTTCTTGCCATTCCCATCAGTGGGATGAACATACCCATCTATGACAAAGTCCCACAAATCAACATCATAACCAAGGAAGAAACTTTTTATCCTGTCCTTCCAATAATCAAATTTCTCCCCATCAAACATATGGGGTTTTGTGCTGATTCTATCCCTTTCTTCATATCTATTGTTACTGTTAGATGTAGAAGTTTCAGCCATAATAACAACCAAATATATATCAAAGTTTTCTCACTGGATCTTTTCTGTCACTGTGAAGTGGTAGCACACACAGAACCGAAGCTCTGATGCCAACTGAAGGTCAGAAAATATTTAGAAGGGGGGTTGAATAAGTATATAGAAAAACTTATAGCAATAAAAAATCAAGGATTTTTATCCTGGTTCGTTGAACTCAACTACTCCAGTCCACCCTATCAAGAGTGATTTGCCTTTCTCAACAAGGACCTAATCCACTATTAAATCAACTGATTACAATAGCAAGCACTAAGAGCAACTGTTCTTAGTCTTCTTAAGAACTATTGATCCCAACTAGATCTTCTTAAGGATCTTTTACAATCAAATGTAAGAATAATACAGGTGTTCAAATTGCTTCTAATTAAGCTATATCACAACTGTGATTTATCACCTAAGATTTAAGAACTATGAAATAAATTCAGCTAATGAGAATAAATTGTATGAGAGCTTGTAATGAATTTCTTTCAAAGATTTCGTCAGCTGAAGAAGTGTGATGGAGTCTTCATTTTATAGGCAAAGAGGTCCAAGTAGCTATCACGTTGAAGGTTGTGTACTAAAAGGTATGAACCTTTTTGTCTTCACATCACATGATCTTTCCTAGAATTAGAATGCACAGAAAAATCCTTTTTGTCTGTGTTCTCGTGTCTAGCATAAATGAGGAAAGAGTCGTTTGGCCAAACCAACGGACATAATTTGAATTCTTCTTCAACAAGTTACAGCAAAGTATCATCAGAGTCTTGAGCGGTCAGAGTCTTCTGATGTACATTAGAGTTTGCTGAATCAGAGTCTTTGTAGCATGTGTGCTTTCAGCGTGTAAATGTTCAGAGCAGAGTTTGGGATCAGATCCTCAGTACTGGCAGCGTTAGTACTATCAGAGTCTTCTGAAATAAACTAAGCTTGAAACTCTTCATACAAAATTCTTCAATGCTTCAGATGCTTCTGGCTTCTGCTTCAGATTCTTCTGTAGCTTCTGCTTCAGATCCTTCTGTAGACAGCGCTCAGAATCTTCAGTAGGCAGCGTTCAGAATCTTCTAACGGATGCTTCTGACACTTCAGAGCCTTGCATATTTTTTATGTTCAGATCTAATTTGCTTCCAGAATGATATTCACTTTAATATCTGCAGCAAACAATCTTAAACAATTTTTATAGTATATAATTCTTTAATACAAAATTTCATAAGAGTTATCATCAAAACAAAGATATATAATTAAGAACCAATTTGTGTTCTAATAATTCCACCTTAGACTTTTGACAAGTTAAGCATGCATACACAAATTGAGCTACATCCCTCTTTAATCCGGACCACCAAAAGATTTTCTTCAAATCTTGATACATTTTATTCGCTCCCGGATGAATACTTAAGTTACTTCGGTGTCCTTCTTCCAATATCATCTTTTTCAACTCCGCATCATCAGGAATACAAATACAACCACGGAATCTCAAAACTCCGAAGTTATCAATCTTGAAATCCTCATTCTCATTCATCATTAAATCAACGAACTTTAAATCCAACTTTTGATTTTCACATACGGTTGCAAGAAAATCATTCGTAACATGTAACATACCAAGTCTCACACTTCTCGGCGTCATTTCACAAACTAAACTCAAGTCTCTAAAATTCTCCAAAAGTTCCCATTCTCTCATCATCAATGCGGACATATGTAACAACTTCCGACAACCAAAATTCACATTACGACAACATAGCATACAATTGTTTCTCTTTCAAAATTTGTAACACAATCCTCAAATTCTCTTCATACTCCTCTTGAGACTTAGAGTAAATCAAAATATCATCGATGAACACAACCATAAAACGATCTAAATGTTCATGAAAAATACGATTCATGTATTCCATAAACACACCCGACGCATTAGAAACCCTGAATGGCATAACAGAATATTCGTAATGGCCATACCGTGTCCTAAAGGCTGTCTTTTGAATATCCTCTTCTTTCACACGAATCTGGTGATATCCCGATCTCAAGTCAATCTTGCTAAAAACACGTGCACCAACCAATTGGTCCATCAAATCATCGATCCTTGGAAGCGGATACTTGTTCTTAATCGTCACCTTGTTCAATTGTCGATAATCAACGCATAACCGCATACTTCCATCCTTCTTCTTTACCAACAATACCGGAGCACCCCAAGGAGAAACACTTGGCCTTACAAATCTCTTGTCCAACAAGTCATTCAATTGCTTCTTCAATTCTACCAACTCCGATGCCGACATACGATATGGTGCCATCGAAACTGGTCTAGTACCCGGAACTAGATCAATAGAAAACTCAACTTCTCTTTCCGGCGGTACGTCCTTAATATCCTCCGGAAACACTTATGGAAACTCACACACCATTGGGAACACATCGAGCTCAACTTTACTCTCCACCGACAATGATGCAAACAAACCGAACAATTGAGCTTCGTCCGCTAAAAGTTTCTTCAACCCTTTAGTGGATAAGAAACTCTCATCTTCATCATATTCCAAAGAAGGAAACCTCACCAACTTTTGATAGAAATCTATATGAACTCTGTTGAATTGCAACCAGCTCATACCCAAGATTACGGCCAAACCCTCCAACGGAAAATAGACTAAATCCATGATGAAGTCTTTACCATACATGGTCAAAGGACAACTTACACACACCAAAGATGTAGTTACCGATCCCGAAGCGGGAATCTCAATAACCATGTCACCACTCCAAGAAGTCACGAACAAATTCAAACGCTTAGCGCACTCATGAAAAATAAACGAATGAGTCGCTCCAGTATCAATAATAGCAACTAAAGGCGTACTATTAATAAAGCATGTACCTTTAATCAAACGATCTGCACTAGTAGTATCTGACCCAGCTAATGCAAACATTTTTCCGCCCGCTTGAGCTTGTTTCGGCTTAGTACACTTAGTACTAATGTGACCCACTTCTCCATAATTATAGCACTTCACTACATTCCTCCTACAATCGGTAGTATCATGCCCAAGGCCTCCACAGTTAGAACATTTCACCACGGTCTTTCCACACTCAAATGATTTATGACCCATTTCGCCACACTTGTAACACTTAACGGAACCGGAACCTCCTCCTCAAGATCTCTTATCAAAGTTTCCCCTATGCTTGCCCTTATCAACAGGTGTCACATAAGGTTCACTTCTAGCTTGTTGCTTTTCCTTCCTCTCATTCAAACTTTTGTAATGTGTAGAACGAGCCTTGCTATCTTCCTCGAAGATTCTACAACATTGCGTCAAATCTGTAAACCTTCTTATCCTTTGATATCCCACAGCTTGCTTAATCTCGGGACGTAAACCATTCTCATATTTAATACACTTTGAGAACTCAACAGTAATTGCAGCATAGTGAGGATGGAATTGAACCAACTCCACAAACTTAGCAGTATAGTCCACCACGAACATACTACCTTGTTTTAGTTCAAGGAACTCTATCTCCTTCTTCCCTTTCACACTTTCAGGGTAATACTTTTTCAAGAACTCAGTACGAAATAATTCCCAAGTTATCTCTTCATCATCTACCTCAAGAACTTGACGCATACCGACCCACCAATCGTCGGCTTCTTCCTTAAACATGTGAGACCCAAGTCTCACCTTATTCCTCTTCGTACAATCTATAACTCTGAAGATCCTTTCAATCTCTTTCAACCAAATTTGAGCACCATCGGGATCAAATCTTCCTTTGAAGACCGGTGGTTGGTTCTTCCTGAACTCGTCATTAGCATTCACGTTCGGTGCACCTTGCACCGCCCTGGCCATTGCTTCCAAAGTAGAAGCCATCGCATTCTCGTTACGACCAACCATATTCTGACCATTCCCAAAAATAACAAGGTTAAACAATCGTTCAACCAACACAACAACAAGACAGACACAACTGACTCAACACTGCCTCTGATACCACTTAATGTGACACCCCCTCTCTATACCCCTAAATAATCACGTAATCAATTAGCCATATATTAAAAATTTTAACAGAGTATAATTATAAACATAGTATAAAAGAGGCGCGTCACATTACGCTTGAAATTAAAACATACATCACCTGCTCAACAAAAGATATGCAACAGTGGGGTAACTATGCAACAGAGGAACTTAGTTCTTACACCCACATCTCAATATTTAGAATAAAAGCGGAAAATCTAAACATTGATAACATCAAACATATATATATATATATATATATATATATATATATATATATATATATATATATATATATATATATATATATATATATGTCATCCAATATAATTCCACAACAAAGTCATGTTTACATAAACATCCAACAACAAGATACATATACGAATGTATCACAAAAGAATCATAAACATCCTAGCTATCCGGTGCTACATATAAGAGTCGACCGACCAAAAGAATGAAGACACGCTTCACAAAAGAACTCCAGCATACCTACTCTGCAATGCCTCATAGAGCATCATAAAACAGCAGAAGGGTGAGAAATATTATCATAATAACAATGCATATAATTATATATCTTAGCATATAAATACACATATTCTGCATTCTCACCACAATTCATCACAACTCACACACACACACACACACACAAAACCAAGCATATTCATCATGCATACTTTCACAATTCTCATTATTCCATATAAACATACACATTTACGTTTATTCACCAATGCACAATTATAAAGATGATAAATGCAAATCATAGAGACTGACTCACGACTCTATGCAAATGCAATGCGGTACCGACTCAATCATCACAAGTTCACTCAGGAACTTATTGGAACCATCGCTCACACCTCACATAGGCACACGATGTTTACCCATTGCTTATAGCTCACATAGGCACAAAATGTTTATGGATTGCTCACACCTCACATAGGCACATATTCCGATTGCTCACACCTCACATAGGCACACAATCATTTGTAATCATTGCTCACACCTCACATAGGCACACGATGTTACAACGGATTCTCATTAGAATCCCACAACACAAGAATGCACATCATTATGCTTCACATGCAAAATGACTCAAAACACTCTTGAAATGCATACATATTCACAATATATATATTCATGAATTCATCTCATTCTATCACATACAATCCATATACATTTGCATTCAATTATGCCAAACGGCAATAAACTCTATCACAATTATCATGCATTTACAATTAATTTAAGAAATGCATTCATTTGCCCAAAGGCCACAATTCACAATAAATTCCACAATCTAGGATTCACGCCATACGGCTACCCACATCATATCATATAACAACACACAAGCTACACGTTCGGAATAAGATTGATCAATATCCGAGTCGAAGAATCGATGTTGGATGGAAAATAAAAATAAAATGTTGTACTGTCATGCTCGCTAGGCGAGCAGAAGTGTTCGCTTAGCGAGTCCTTCGCTACTCCACTCTCTCCAGCGAGTTTGAGTGTTTTTGATTCCGGTCCAAGTATGGGAGTGTTTGCTAGTAGCTCGCTGCGTGCTCGCCTAGCGAACACCTCGCTACCTCACTCGTCAGTGATTCGCCTAGCGAACGCGTCGCTACTCAAACCCTCAATTATCCAAAAACATCAAAAGTCACAAAATCACCTGAATTCAATCAAACAAGTTTCAATAGTCTCGGCCTAACACTCCTCGACTAAACTACGCAATTTATTTTGAATTCTAACCGTAAATATATCGATTTCTATCGATTTTACCAATTTCGACCTAAAATGGAAAATATGGAAAAACAAACAAAACAATCCAACAAACACATACATAATGATATACATTGATAATATATTAAGATTTCACACCCTTACCCGATTAAATCGATTCCTAAAAGTTGTTTTGAAGAATTCCAAGCTTTTTCCTCTTTTTCTTCTCTTTTCTCTTCTTCCTCTTTCTTTCTCTCCATTTTTCTCCTTTATTTCTCTTTTCTCTCCTCTTTCTCTCTTATATCTTTCTATTTCCAATTCTCTTCTATTTCTTTTTCTCTCAAAATATCTAATAATTCATTTTCTCACAAAATTTATAACTTATCATTCATTAAGAAATATCTAAAATACCCTTCAACCTAATTTCCCCGAAAACTCTCAAAACGATAAAATAACACAATATGCAAACATAACATATTAACACACCAATTCCACAAATAAAATAATAATCACCCAAATAAAATAAAAGACTCAACAAAATGGGAAATCAGAATCGGGGCGTTACATTATTCCTCAAAACGGTTTCTCCACACGCCTTAATTTAATTCCCCAAACGTGTAATACGTGTCACGTAATCATTTATCGTTTCCTTCTCTTCCATTTGTATTAACTCTAATTTCCTCTTGTGAGTTTGTAACCTCACCACCTTTGCTTCAACAACCCCTGCATAAGATTTTTCCAAGATCTCCTAAACTTGATTTGCCGATTCGCAATCGCCAACTTTCTCAAAGTTGTCACCATTAACACAAGAATGAATCAAGAAGACTGTCTTGTAATCTTTCTTCTTATTTTCCTTGAATGTAGCCTTTTGAGCATTTGTAGTTTCTTTCTAAGTGGTGTAATTCCATTGTTGATCACCTCAAGAACTTCTTAATACCCAAACAAAACTTTCATTTGTTTGGACCACTTCTCATAATTCTTTGAATCAGGAATCAGAAGGTTGATGGGGATTTTATCGTTGGAAACAGTATTCATTGTTCCAGTGGATTAATGGATCGAACCAGTGTTCTTGATGCCAAATGTTAGAACATACAAAACTTCAATGGAGAATCAATTGAGAATTGAGTTAATTTGGAGAAAATGAAGTGAGAAAATTGTGTGAGAGAGAGAGAATTAAAATTGGCATTAACCCCAAATAGGAGCACTGGAGACTATTTATACAACAAGTACAAAGATTGAGAAAAATACAAAACAACTTAAAAAAATAAGTTGAAACTGAAAAATTTTCCCGTATAACCGGTTATCATATTTGGGGTAATTGGTTACACACCATTCCAGTAACTAACAACATATATTTTAAAGAACGTAAACCGATTACCACATATCTAATAACCGGTTACCACAACTGAAATGCTTCAAACCTAATTTTCAAACAGTCCAGTAAATAGTGAAGTATCAAGTGTACTTAGAGAATAATTAGTTACATGTTATAGCAAAAATAAGTGGTGTTTACAAAGCTGGATTGGAGATATATATTAGATATATGTTAAACCACGTGGTAATGTTTCTGAACCACATACGGAAGTTGTCCCATGTTTTTATAAAGTTGATGCCTACATGAACATGACATTTTGGTTCACACACTATGCACAACTGCACCTGCTGACTCAACCATCATGTTTTATATAACTTTCTAAATCAATGTAGATTAAAGGTCTAAGGGCTAAAGAGTATAAAATGATCAATCGATTGAAATTGTGATTAAAGTACTAATGAAAATTTACTGTCATTGAAAGGGATAAAGAAGCCTAGCAATGTGGAGTAGTCACAAGTTTTGAAAAGCTGCTAAAATAGACAATGCTGCAGATTCTTTTATATAACTTAAGATACTCTTGATTTTAAATTTACTCATTTTTCTCTTCATTTTCATTATGTCTTGTCTGTTATGCATTATGTAGATCAAATTTAAACCATATTTGATATGAATTCATGGGAGAGCTTAGGCCTGGGCAAGCAGACCCATAGCCCCAAGGCCTTCAAAAAATATGGAACTCAAAATTATTTTTTATAAATCATAAATTTAAAATAAATATATAAATATTAATTGTTGAATTTTATTTGTAATGTAAGCTAGTTAGTATAGTGGTAAAGAATCTTATTTTAGGGTCAAGGGTCTAGGGCCTCCAAATTCTCCATACCAGCCTTAAATATGATGCCGCAGCGTGACTGTGTATCTTGAGCGGCTATTATTGTTGGTTATGCTCAAAGTAGAGAAAGATGTAGTTTTTTGGAACACGATGTTAGCCGGTTATGCTAGACATGGATTTGGCAGACAAGCTTTAATGATATTTGAGTAAATGAAAACAACAGGTGTTAAGTTTGACGAGATTACCATATTTTCTCCCGCATCAAATGGTCATTCATCATTCTTTTCTCCCGCATGGTGAGTCAATCTGGTAGATGAAGTGAAAAAATGTTTTATTATGCTATTTTTCAATCATTAAATTCAATTATACTTAGTTTTTCTATTTCATATTTTAAGAGAAAAGGATGATTATTAAAACAGAATATTCATGATATCTATAGGTTTGGTTGCCCTCAGTGGATGGAAAGGTTGCCTTGGTTCCTTGGGCGGATATGCTGAATCAAAATTGTTAGGTATGGTCTTTTCTCAAACAAAAGTTCTAGCGAGTTTTCCTCAGCAAGTTGAACTCTAATTTGTTTTTTCATTGGTTTAGGGGGAGACATTTTTGGATTATGATAGATCTTCGAAGGGAATTGTCTTTACAACAGATCGTCCCTATCTACCAGGTGAGAGATGGCAGTATCTCTGAAGTAGCCTTAACCCCAACTACTTAGATGGTTGGCAATGCTTTTGTGGGGGAGTATTACTCCATTGTGCACTGCGACCCGGATCAAGTTTAGAGATTTTACCATGATTCAAGTGTATTTACTGATTTTTTAGAAATTAGATTTTCCTGGTATTAACAAATGTTTTGGAAATTAAATGTCTAAACCTGTTGTGTTCTTTGTGGTCCAAGTGATACAGATGCCAAAATCAAATTACACATTTCAGAATTGCTATTAATTTATAGCATATGCTTATACAAAACAATTTACATATAACAAGTAAATTATTAATATATGTTGCCATGTGATTGCGATGTTGATGTAAATGATGAGTAAGATTACTTGATTGGGTACAATGTGTCCATAATCCTTGCATCACGTTAACTTAACTAAAAAGATTTTCCTGCTACAAGAAGGAATAATGATTCTGAATATAAAACTTAAGGTCATCATTATAGAGAGCATAAGACAGGTATGCTAATATGATAAATAACTGGTTTGTTGCAGATAACATTTCAGCTGACACTGAAACACTTGATGAGTTTTCACATGTTTTTCCTATGATCTCTTTTTCTCAGTTCGGCAGTGTTGCTTGATACTTTTGTTGGAATATTTGGGAATCACATGATGAATTGGAACTTAAAACTCTTGATTGTGTATCATGAAATTTGCCACAAACCAATGACAATATAAGGAGGTTGTGTGATTCTATAAAGATAGTTTATTTATTTATTTATTTCTTAAAATACGTTAGAATTATCTTATGATCTCTGTTGATTTCTTATGAATTCATGGTTTGTGTTTGGATCACTTGAATGATGTACTTGAAGGGGTTGACATTAAACAAGATGAAAACACAATAATTTTCTACCTTTTGAGTATTTTTTGTTAGTCAAATCTAATGTCTATTTGTTTGGATAGTCCATTAGAAACCATTCCTAACATATTTGATTGATGTAATCATAAGGATTTTGCTGCTACATGTTTTGGACTCTCGAATAACACCACTCCGAAAAGAGAAAGTGATGGTGTATACACGAAGTGTTGTCATTTTTTTATCTTTGGCTTATTCCAAGACGTAGGGCTTATATACATGATTATATTATATAGGTTATTAAAAAGACAATACCATTTTATGCAGATTGATCATACTATGCTATTGTGTTGCAGTAAGGTATATGGGTCTATCAAAGTAATATATAACCATGTTTAAGTCACTTCTTTCTTAACTTTGGCTCATGACATCAAGTTGACTGATATTTAATAGCATCAATGAATGGGTTTCATTAGAAAGCATTTTGTTCATAAAAAAATAAGACTCATGGCACCAATTGCAGGTTGTACTACCATTTCTATTGGGTTTGATTAGACAATGGAGAAAAAGAACTTCTATTGTGAAAGAATGATTGTTGAAAATGTTTCATGAGCTTGTGGCACTATTTTCGTAAATATTGTTTACTCTGAATATTCTGTAATTTTATATAGTGGTATCTCATGTAACATTTAAATTATAAATGTATTTAGTGAATATATTGATATTTTTAGGTTACTTTGATTATTCAGTACTTTTATAGGGGATGTAATTTCTGATTGAATTACAGAATTCCAACTGTCTCTAAATAGTGAATATAGTCGAATAATATCTCATATAATTTTAAAATTATAAATGTACCTTTATTTGTTAAAATATCACATAAGCTTTATGATCTCCAGGCAGTATCAATATGGTTAGTATAAAATATGGTTAGAACAAGTGGCTTTTTGTTTAAGAAGTTCAATTCTAAAAACAAAGTATGACGAGTACAGTGGAAATAGAAAGTGGCAGTTGTACATGTGATTTATTAAGTCAATTGCAACATAGGGACCTTTTCAACGTGTTCTTGGTTGTGAGTTAGGACTTTCTCAATGTACCTTTTATTTTGAAGCACATTGCAAGACGAGATTTCTTTTGATTAGTAAAAATTAATGGATCCTCAGAACAAACATCAAGATTATACAGGTTGATAAGGTTTAAACTCCTATTCTTTGGAATAGGGACCTTCTCAATGTGTTCTTGGTGGTGAGTTGTGATTTTCCACTGCTTAGTGCTTAGTTGTCGTAGTTGTAGTCTTTGTTAGTTGTAGTTGTTCGTCTTAGTTGCTTGTTAGGTAGTTGGAAGAATGAAGTGGAATGTGGTAGGTAAAAAGAATAATCATTTTAAACCGTTACGTTTTTTGGTATGGAAAACTCATAGAGGTAAAGGTGTGGGAGAGGAGGAGAAAATAACCCCCTTCTTCACGGAGTTCCTAGAATCCATGGATGAAAAAAAAAATGTTTGGGGTTTTTATAATGTACGGGTTGATATCTGAAGTTTACATTCCTGCAAGAAGGAATAAGAGGGGATGACGATACGGTTTTGTTCACTTTAGGAAGGTTCATGACGAACGAATCATGGCGGTAAAGTTAGATAGTATACAGATCCAAGGAAGAAAAATATTTGCTAATATATCGTATTTCCAGCGTCGTGAAAATGAGATGAGTAATCAGGGTGGAACAAGGAAGGTAGATTCAAAGATGTTTGGTGGTGTTTGTGGTAAGGCTGGGGGTAATCATTTGTCAACAGGCCAATCATATGCTCAGACTGTTTGTACCATTAAATTCCTTGTTCAAAAACAAATAACTTTCATATTTACATCGTACAAAATCATTACGTATTGAGGGAGATATGAGAGGTTTTGAAAATCTAGTAAAGGTGGCACGCAGGAGGAAGAAGATGGCCTTGGCGCCATATTTCAAAATTTTGAATTTTTGAATATTTTGACTATTTTTATTTTATTTTTAAAAATTATTTTCTATATCCATTTTTCGTTATTTTCAAATGATTTTTTGCACAAATATTGTTCACATGTTTAAATAATTTATTCAAAAAAAAAAATTATATTTGATATACTTTTAATATTTTTAATATATTATTTTTAATTGTTTTTAAAAATAATTTTCAATATTGATTTTTCCTATCAAAATAATTATTTTTAAGCCCAATTTTTTCAAAAATGCCATTTAAATACCCCATTATTTTGATCCACAAAAAATCAGAAAAATAGTTTTTATTTGATTTATTTTTAAATATTATATTTTAATTGTTTTAAATGTTTTAAAATAAAATATTTATCTTGATATTTTTAAAATCAAATTGATTTTAAATATTCATGTAGATAAAATGCTTTTTTCATAAACCTTAATCCTTGTTTATAACATGATTAATAATTTTACTTGATAAATTTTACATATTTGATTTGATTTTACTTTGAAAAATATCTTTAAAATATAAAATTAGGGTTTTGTTCTGATTCAATCTTTCAAACTTCATTTCAACACTCATGGGTCTCTATTAGAGTGTAAGACCCAATCCTCTTTGTAAATAAAACAATCTATAGGCCTCTATTAGAGTGTAAGACCTAACCCTCTTTGTAAATAAAACAATCTATAGACCCTTGCTAGGAGTGTAAGTCTCATCTCTGTACATAAACAGTATTTTCAAAATCATATGGGCCTCTGCTAGGAGTGTAAGTCACATCTCTTTGTACATAAACTTTGTTTTCAATAACCATGGACCTCTGATAGAGTGTAAGACCCAACACCTTTTGTAAATAGAAAACCTTTTAGTCTCATTTATCATGGGCTTTGTACAGGATACAAATAACACTTGTGGGCCTTTATCTAGAATGTAAGACCTAACTCAGTCTTGAAGGAAACATCTACTCAATCACAGTACACTTGGGCATGTATCTAGAGTGTAAGACCCACCACCTTTTTCAATTCAATTCTTATTTGTTTATATACTTTTTCATATCTCTATATATATACTTGTACATATCTTGTTAAGTTTCTCTTAGCATTTGAATCATCCTTTGTTTAGACTAGTTCAAACCATAGGATATTTGTCAATCAGTATAACTTAGTTCAAACAACTAGTTCCCCCCTGTGCAAATGAATTCTTCTTCCCAATACAGTCAACCTCCTCTTGGGATTTATTTAATTGACTCAACCTTGAAAGAACTTAAATAAAGAGAGGATTATTTCCTGGTGTAACCTCTTCTTTAACCCCTTTAATCTTGGAACAGTTCAACAAAGAAAGGATTATTTCCCAGTGAAACCTTTCTTGGACTCTTCTTAAGACTTGGACAATCACAATCCCTAGCCTTCTCTTGGGCTACATACAAGGACTCTCGGGTTTCTAAAAAGCACAGGATAGATCCTAGTCATCCATATCCCTACACCCCTAGGAAAGTCAAAACCTTTAAGACATTCAAGCTCATCCTTTGAGTTTTCTCTGATCCTCAACAAGGCTTGACTTACACCTTAAAATCCCCAGCAATGGTTAGGTTTTAATAAACAAATCCCTAAAATATCCAAAGCCTTTATGGCAGCTCAATAAATCCAACTCTCCTCTAATATCCAGCAAGAGTCAGTTTCTCTTTTGATTCCTCAGAGTAGTTGGAACCTGCTATTGGATTTAATTTTCCTCAGCAAGAGTTAGTCTCCACTTAAATTTCCCCAGCCTCCTCTTAGGCTTCATATAAAGATTTTCCCTAGTCAGCCTCAATCTTGGGCTTTGTACAAGATAAATATAATACTCCCCTAGTTGAGTCAATTTTCAATCCCTTTTTTAGCTTCAACCTTGGGCTTTGATCAAGGCACATAATTCAACATCCCCACAGATGAGACTTTGAGTCTTCTTTATAGGAGGAGATTTCCTCTATACATCACATTTCAAAACAAACAATTAAACTCTTTTCCAGATAATTGATGTAAGTGACACACTTGTTGATTCAAAATCCAAGATGGAGTCCCTCCTTTATCATGGCCAAAGTTTTCTTTCATCTAAGTGATGTAAGTGGAAAGCCTATGGATTATACACATCCAGGTCAATGTCCCTCTCTTATCATGCAAATATTCATAAAGGAAAAAGTGGCATTTCTCTACACTGATTTAAAGCTTCTTCCTTCATGACATTTCAACTCTCTTATAAAGGAAGATGTGGCATTGCTGGATTCCACACATCCCAATTAAAGCAACTTCCCTTATAATCAATCCCTCAATAATTTTGATGAATATGTGAGATATCTCCCGTTAGATATGACAAATTCCCTCTCAAGAAGCTCTTTTAGGTTCAATCTTGGGATTTGAACAAGACACAAATATTTCTTTATCTTCAATCTTGAGCTTTAAACAAGACATAAATACTCTTTTAGCTTCAACCTTGGGCTTTGAACAAGACATTAAACATTTTTCCTTCCATAGAATAGGAGGAACTATGAAGGCTCTGATTTCCCGAAATCTCTTTACGGGAATACGTAGGCATAATATTGCAAAATCATAGCGAGTGCACTAATAACAAACCTTAGGTCTAGATACCTTTCCAAAAACAATAGAAAATCCTAAAACAAAAAAACATTTCCTTAACCTTCCCAAAGGAGAAACTTTCCTCACCTGATAGTAAATAGACTCAAGAAAACAATTCAAACAGCAAAGAATACATGTAAATAAAGGTTCTTATAGATTACTATAGATACTCTGGGTGTTAATAGCTTCCCTTTGTATAACCAACCCCCGACTCTAGATCTCTTCGCATTTGTAAGGAAAACACTTGCGCACAGGGTTAGTTTAAGATATCTTCCCCTTCCTTTTAAGCTTCATAGGATAAATATAGAAATCAGAAAGTAGCACCAAAAGCGCTAGTGGTCGCACCACAAAACCCGATGCTACATACTTCTTTAGAAATGTACCTATTTAAGAATGCACTCTTAACATCTATCTGATATAGAATGATGTTATGGTTGACTGCAAACGAAACTAAAAAATGAATAGATTTTAACCTGGAAACTGGTGCAAAGATTTCTGTAAAGTCTATCCCCTCTTGTTGACTATATCCTTGTGCTACCAGTCGAGCCTTGTTTCTAATGACCTCACCTTTCTCATTGAGCTTTTTTCTGAACACCCATCTGGTTCTAATAACATGAACACCATTTGGTTTCTAAATAAGATCCCAAACATTAATTCTAGTGAATTGATTAAGTTCTTCTTGCATAGCCAGAATCCATTCATTATCTATAATAGCTTCATCTATATATGTTGGCTCTATCAAAGATACCGAACCTATAAGAGTTTCTTCAGAAGGTTTGAATGAATATGGAGTTCTGACTGTTGTGTCTTTATCTCTCATAATCAATTCTTCAGAAAGAGAAGATCTTGGTCTACTCTTCTTCTGATGAGATGGACCAATGATAGTTTCTGGTTGAGTCATTTTTTAGTCTTTAGCTTCAGCATCCTTGTCTTTTCCTTTTGAGTCTTTGTCTCCAGAATCATTGATCTTGGATTCTGAGAAAGTAATCTTCAAATCTGAAAGTTTCTCAACTATCTTTGACTTTTCAGGGTTAAGCTTATCATTGAATCTAACATGAGTTGAATTCCTCAACAACTCGTGTTTATGTGTTATAGATTTTGTAGCCTTTTGAATGTTCAGAATATCCTAACAACAAACACTTCTGAGCCTTTGAATCAAACTTTACAAGATTCTCTTTAGTGTTCAACATAAAACAAATACAGCAAAAAGGATGGAAATAAAAAATGTTGGAATTTTTGTTCTTCCATAACTCATAGGAAGTCTTACCCAGAATAGGTCTAACAGAAATTTTGTTCTGAATATCACACACTGTGTTTACTACCTCTGTCCAAAAATGCCTAGCCATGTCAATTTCTTGAATCATGGTGTGAGCCATCTCTTGCAAAGTCCTATTCATCCTTTCTACAACCCCATTCTATTGTGGAGTTCTAGGACAAGAGAAATCATGGAAAACTCCATAAGAATAAAAAAGATTCTCAAAGTATCTGTTCTCAAATGTGCCACCATGATTGCTTCTAACTCTGACAATTTTGCAATCCTTCTCTGTTTGCACTTGTAAGAAGAAAGTAGAGAACACAGAATGTGACTCATCCTTGTGTTTCAAGAACTTTACCCATGTTCAATGACTATAGTCATCAACAATAACCAATCCGTACTTCTTACCACTAATGGATGTAGTTTTCACTGGACCAAACAAATTAATATGCAGAAGCTCTAACGGTCTGGAGGTAGAAATAACATTTTTAGCTTTGAAAGAAGTTTTGGAAAACTTACCTTTCTGACATCTAAAGCGAACTTCGGGTTGGGTAAGCCTCTGACTAATCCAAGCTTATTTAGCTGAGAAATCCTCCTCATGCTAACATGGCCCAAACGTCTATGTCATACCCATTGCTCTTCATTAACAGACATTAAAAAAATTACTTTCTGGTCCTTAAGATCAGAAAGTTTAATTTTATAAATGTTGTTTTTCCTCTTTCTATTAAAAAGGATTGAGCCATGTTTCTAACTAACAGCCTTACAGGACTTTTGGTTGAAAATGATATCATAACCATTGTCACTAAGTTGACTAATAGACAATACGTTATGCATCAAACCATTGACTAGAAGAACAATGGTAATAGAAGGAAGATTACCATTACCAATAGTTCCAGAGCCAATAAATTTTACCTTCTGGTTTCCTCCGAAACCGACGAAGCCTTCAAGCTTAAATTCAAAATCTTGGAACATATGCCTTCTTCCTGTCTTGTGTCGCGAGCAACCATTATCCAGGAACCATGGTTGGTGTTTCAATTGAGCTGCTGAGGATGTCTGCAACATAAATGATTTTATCCTTAGGTACCCATTTTGTGGGTCCTCTTTTGTTAGTTTTCCCAGATTTTCTCACAACCTTGGGTTTCTGTGCAGTAGGATAATCAAGTGGAATTTGTGCATGATACTAGGGTTTTTGAACAGAGTTCTGTGTCTGTGAAGGTTTATGTGCAAGCTTAAAACAGTCAAGCTCAATGCCAGCAGGCACGAAATGCTCATAAAGAGGTTTTGGTTTTACAATCTGACTTTGTTCAACTTTAGAAGTTTATGTACAACATAAACCTTTCTTGCCATTTCTGCTAACTCCATAGATCATGGAAGCCATTTTGCTTCTGTCTATGCTTTTAGCCATAAAGTGTTGGAATGATCTATCATATTTGATGATGCAATCAGTACCAGAAACTTCCAAGACTATTTCTTCCTCTAGTTTTGAAATTTTGCTTTTCAAAGTGGAGTTAGTACTTTCTAAAGAAAAAGAATTTCACTGAGAGAAGAAATATTATGTTCAAGGTCATCACAAGCTTTAGAAGCAACTACTCGAACTTGTTTAAGGTCCTTGTATTTACTTTGAAGACTTTGGTATTTTTCCTGCATTTCCGAGTGACATGACTCTAAATCGGAATGAGATATTTTAGAAAATACCTTTTTGGAATCGGAGTTAGATTCTGATTCTGATTCTGAAAGCTCCTTGGTTTCTGGTGCTTTAGAACTTTCAGGATCAACTGCAGTTGCCATCAATGCAACATTGGCCTATTCCACTTTAGAATCTCCTTCTTTTGAATTTGAGTCGTCCCATGTAGCCATGAGCCCCTTTTTGCCTTTGGATAATTTCTTCTTAGGCCTCTTGTCCTTCTTGAGCTTAGGATATTCATTCTTGTAGTGACCTAACTCCTTGCACTCATAGGAAATAACCTCTTTTCTAGAACCCTGCGTCTTTTGTCCATACAATGAGTCAGAACGAACAATGCTCTTCCTTGCTCCTCTGAACTTCCTTTAACCATTCTGCCTATGTTTCCAAAGTCTGTTGACCCTTTTGGAAATCTGTGACAGCTCATCATCGTCTTCTGAGTCTTCATCAGAATTTTCTGATTCTTCCTCGGCCCTTGACTTTTTAGGTTTGGACTTCAAGGCAACATATTTACCTCACTTTTGAGGTTCATCTTCTTCGAGCTCTATCTCATGACTTCTTAAAGAACTAACAAGTTCTATAATACTAACACTACTTAGATCTTTATATAACTTTAAGGCAGTTACCATAGGTCTCCATTTCTTGGGGAGAGTTCTGGTGATCTTCTTGACATGGTCAGCAGTTGAATAACCTTTGTCCAGAACCTTAAGTTCGCGACCAACATCTAAAAACTTGAGAGCATAGTCTCAACTATTTCATCATCCTCCATTTTGAATGCCTCATATTTCTGGATTAGGGCTAAAGCCTTTGTCTCCTTTACTTGAGCGTTCCCTTCATGACTCATCCTTAAGGAATCAAAGATGGACTTGCTAGTATCTCTGTTTTTTATCTTCTCAGACTCAATATTGGAGATAACATTAAGCAATATAGTTCTTATCTTATGATGATTCTTATAGTCCTTCTTTTATTGATCAACCATCACTTCTTGCTACTTTGTTACCTGCATCATCAACTGTATGAGTGTAGTCATCAACTACAAGATCCCAAAGAAAGAAACTTTCGGTTCTATCTTTCTATTAGTCAAACTTATCATCGTCAAAGACTGGAGGTTTGACACTGTAGTGATCTTTCTCATTGTTAGCAGCAGGTGGAGCAATCATTGTTTCTCAGACAAACTGGATCGGTACTAAACACGATGAAGTGTTGATAAATCTTTTTATCACAATCAAAACCAGAGCTCTGATACCAATTGAAGGTGTGAAAACACAAGAAATTGGGGTTTGAATGGAGTTTTAAAAAATAAAAGCTTTTAGCCAACTCAAAAACTCAACAATCAAAAGATTGAACAATAAGAGAGACACAAGGAGTTTTATCCTGGTTCGCTTGAAACTCTAAGTTAACCCAGTCCACATGCCAAGGTTATTTCTCCTTATACACAAGGATTTAATCCACTATAATCAACTTTGCCTTATACACAAGGACTTAATCCATTATAATCAACTGATTACTAATTTACTAGCAATAACTAGTGACTAACAAAACAAAAATACAAATAGTCAATGTCTTCTCGAGAGTACTGACCTAACTAGTCCCTCAAGGAACTAACAAAAGAGTTTGAATAAAGTTTGTGTACTTACAAGTTACTTCTACACAAGCAAATTTTACACAAATGAAGTACATAAAAAATACTTGAAGAAAAGTTTGCACAAAGTTGGAAGTTTTTCACGTAGAAATAATCTTGTAAATCGGCAAATTTCTTCAAGTCTCCAAGTCCTCTATATATAGCATGAAAAAGGAACCGTTGGAGGTTAAATCAAGAATATGAAAAATGTATTTATCCACTAATGGAATAGTGACAGGTGTGAAGAATAGTACAATCTTTTTGCCAATAAAATTAGGTAGTGGAGGAACAATTTTCTTTTGTACTTTGTACTATTTTGATCACGTATCCTTTATCCTTATCTTCAAATTTATTGGCTTTTGATGAAAAGTTGATGAAGCATGAATAGAAGAATCATATATCTTGAAATCAGAATTTTCAGAATCATCAATCAAAACCTTAATAACATCAGCATCTGACTTCAGATCTTTAGAAACTTTAGAATCTTCAGCTACAAACTTCGGAAACTTGCCATTCTTCAAAAGTTTGATGATCATAGTCATATCCAGAAGCAGAAACCAAGAGAATATTGCAGCAACAATATGGCGTCTTCTCAGAAGTTTCTTAGAAGTGAAACAACGCAGAAGCACATTTCAGAACACAAAGTTCAGAAACTAATGACGTTGCACGTCATATTCTCAGAATTAAAATGGGTTGTTAAAGCTATACAATAACAAACCATTAGGGTACCAAAATTATTCTCACACAAATACTAACTTGTTATCATCAAAACTCAAAGGTATCGATGCAAAGCCAAATCTTGTTCTAACAAATCCACCGTCTCACGCTACTCCTTTGCAAACAAAAACCACCGTTATTCAAAGCTTTCACTCGATTGAATCCAACTTGTGTAATTTAGTCCAAAACCTTCAAATCCCCAATTGATCTTTAAGGAAAACCCAAACTTGGTTTTCTTATTTGAAATCCTCAAAGACTCTCAACCCTATTTACATTTCAACAGCCTAAATTGGGTGTTATCAACTTGATTTTAGATGAAACCTAGTCAAAAAATGATTATGTGTAATTTTTTTGTGTGTATGCATAGAACAAAGGTTGAAGATGAAGAAAAATCTTTGATATCCTTAGTTTCCTGTATGGTTTTTCAGCAACCACTACCATGAAGAAATGATGCATGTATGAAGTGTATATATACATGTGTGTGTGTATGTATATATGTGTGTGTGTGTGTGTGTGTACCGACCTCTATAGGTCATGAGTCGCCCTGTATAAATCATGTATCGACCTATGCTATCATCACATCAAATAGGGGCTACAAGCTTTAAAAATGAGTTACATAGGTCGACCTGTAAGTATGTGCCAACTTGTATAGGTCATGAGTTGACCTATATAGGTCATGTGTCAACCCATTTAGTCAGCACATCAAACAAAAGCTACAGGCTTTAAAATTGACGTACATGTGTTGACCTATAACTCGTAGGTGTCGACACATAGACGTGTTTTTCACATAAAAAACTGTTTTTAATGCTTGAAACATTTTCTAAATCATTTCCAAAAAATTTTATACTTCCTAATCCTAAGATGCACATTAAGACTCAGAGGATACCATCCAATATACATAAACGCTAAAATATCCTATTTTTGATATCATACAAAATATACCTAACGGTAAGTAACACTCACACCATTATTTTTGCTAGGAGACATGTCAAATACTAGGGTTGATGTTTAACTAATGGGAGGCTACATTACAATAAAAAAATTTTTATGACGAAACTTTCAAAACGAACAATATAAAACCGAGAGTATATGTATCGGGAGCGTCTTGATTTTAAAAAATTATAATTTGTTACCTCGATTCTTTGTAAAGTCGACATAATAATATGCCCAGTGTTTGAGATTCAATTCCCAACTCTTGTAGTTTTATGTTTTATATGGAACCAAATAGGCGCCTTTAATTTCCATAAATTTTACGTCGGATAGTTAACTCGATTTTAAAGAAAACCGAGATATATAGTCTCTAATTTTTTATTCTTTTTGGAATAAAAAAGGTGCCCTTATATTTTAAAGTTATACGTTGGATATGTTACCTCGGTTTTCAGTAAAACCGCGATAAAAATTCTTTATATTTTTTATTCACTCATTTCTTGAGCCAATGAAAGAACACTTATTCTCCAAGGAGCCCTAGCGAAAAACACTTCTTCTCCAGCCAATGAAAGAACACCATTAATCTCCGATATGTTATTATTGTTGTTGTTTTTGTTATTTTCCATTATTGTTGTTCTTGTGTATTATGGTTGTGTACTATTTTTATATTTTTTCTAAAGTATTATGTGATTATGGATCGTATTTGGATGAAAGCCGATAGATTAAGTGTAAAGTATGAGAATGGGTTAAAACAATTTCTTGATTTCGCAGAAAAATTGTAAAAACTGCTTTAATACTAAAAAACCATCATAGGGATGTTATATTCATCATTGTGGTTGTGATGGAATTATTCAAAATTACACGAAATGGGTATGGCATGGTTAAACGACAAATAAGAGATCTTTGTCACATGCAGTTGAAGATGATGAAGTTATGAATGATACCCTAGAAGATATCATTTGTGATATTATAGTTGATGCTTTCAAAAAGACATCATTGTTAGATGCTTTGAGAAGAGAAGTGGAAGATTTGTTGTATCCAGGATGTAAAGAATACTAGAATACTAGATGCCATGCAGATGAAAAAGTGTGCGATGGAAATTTTTTCCATGTAGCCGATTCATTGTAATGGAAGAAAATAGATTATTTGTATCCATATTTTTCCCTTGAATTGAGGAACCTTAGGCTTGGACTTGCCACCGATAGAATGAACCCTTTTGGTAATTTGAGTACTAACCATACATCATGGCATGTTCTTCTCATGATTTACAACCTATCTCCATGGTTGTGCATGAAGCGCAAGTATATGATGTTATCGATGATGATTTCCACTCCAAAACAACCAGACAACGACATTGGTGGTTATTTAACACCATTGATTGAAGATTTGAGACTTTTGTGGGAGGAACATGTTGATGTTGATTATGTGTATACAAATGATAACTTTAAGTTGCATGCCGTGTTGTTTTTCACAATCAATGACTTTCCTGCATACGGTAATTTGTCTGGATACAACGCTAAGGGACATGGAGTGTATCCTATATGTGAATTTGATACATGTCGTTGCTAATTACAAAAAGGAAAAAGACAGTTTATCTTGGACATCAACGATTTCTAAGACCTAATCATTTATATTATAGATTGTGGAAGGCTTTTAGTGGAGAGAAGGAGTTTGATATCACTCCAAAGCACTTGACTGGGAAGGAAGTGTACAGAAAACAACAACGCACAAGGTTGTCTTTGGAAAGAAACAAAAAAATTCCGCAAAGAAAAATATTTGGGAAAAGAGGTCGGTATTCTTTGATCTTTCATACTGGTCTAGTCTTAATATAAAACATTGTCTTGATGTGGTGCATGTGGAGAAAAATGTATGTGATAGTGTCATACCTCAAATTTGTCCTACCTGTGTATAGATTTCATTCTATACATCCACCCACCGACTTGTTAGAACACATATTGGTTCTTAATATATATCTATGTTTTGATGATAACATTAATGAAATTTTGTATGAAGTAAATATATATGTACTCTAATCGTATTCAAGTGTTTTTGTTTCAGATATTAAAATTAATATTCCTCTGGAAGCAAAAACTCCTCCGAAAGTTAAGAATTAGAAGATTCTGAATGCTGCCTGAAAGAGACTCTGAGCGAAGCTGCAGAAGACTCTAAAGCGAAGCTGCAAAAGACTCTGAAGCGAAGCTACAGAAGAGTCTGAGCGAAAAGGCATATGTAAAGAATCAGAAGACTCTGGAAGTACTTAACGCTGCAAGTACAGAAGCTCTAATATTCAAGTCTGCTCTGATCATTCACGCTAAAGCACATGGCTGCAAATACTCTGATAGAGTAACTCTAATCTGAAGAACAAGGAACATCATCAGAGGATCTGATGCAAGACTGTTCCAGATTTGTTGAAGAAGATATTGTTCAAATAAATATTTGTTGGCATATTCCTTGTCCTTATCCAAACGGCTCTTTCCTCATTCGTGCATGACACAGGAATTCAGACAAAAAGGATTTGTCTGAACATTCCTCTTTTGGGAAGAAAAGTCAAAGTAGGCAGAATGTCAACTGCACGCCCTTTAAGAAATGAAAGTGAAGCTCTATTTAAACAAGACTTCTACCTCATTTCCAAGTTGACGAACATTAACGAATTTGAAAAAGTGCTGAACAAAAAGAACAATATCCAAACTCTCTCAATTTTATTCTAAGATTTAATTCGTTCTTCATTTGTGTAAAATCACAGTTATAATATAGCTTTTTAGAAGCAACTCTTAAACACATTGTTAGTATATCTTTTGTAAAAATTCCTTAAGAGACCAGGTTGTGGTCAGATTTCTTGAGAAGACTAAGACTGTTGTCTTAGTGGTTTTCACTGTAATCAGTTTGATTTAGTGGATTGAGTTCTTGTTGAGAAAGGCAAATCACCTGGGTAGGGTGGACTGGAGTAGTTTGAGTTCAAACGAACCAGGATAAAAATACCTTGTTATTTTTACTATTGTCATAGTTGTTTGAAACCCTTATTCAACCCCCCCTTTTAAGTGTTTTTCCTACCTTCAGTTGGTATCAGAGCTTCGGCTTTGTAGTGCTATCACTTAACAATGAAAGAGAAAGATCCAGTTGGGAAAACCTTTTGATTTATTATTCTTGATTTATCATGGTTGAAACTTCAACTTCATACAACAACAAATATGATGATAGAGATAGAATCAACACCAAACCTCCCATGTTTGATGGAGAGAAATTTGACTACTGGAAAGATAGAATAGAAAGTTTCTTTCTAGGATATGATGCTGATCTATGGGATTTGGTGACTGACGGTTACATTCACCCCACTAATGGTGAGGGAAAAAAGGTTGACAGAAAGTCAATGACAGACCAACAGAAAAAGGATTTTAGAAATCATCACAAAGCCATAACCATTCTGTTAAATTCTATATCTCATACTGAGTATGAGAAAATTACAAATAGAGAAACAACATTTGAAATGTTTGAGTCTTTAAAGATGACACACGAAGGAAACTCCCAAGTGAAGGAGACAAAGGCCTTAGCGCTTATCCAGAAATACGAAGCCTTCAAAATGGAGGAATTTGAATCTGTGGAAACTATGTTCTCAAGATTCCAAATCCTAACTGCTGGTTTGAAGGTTCTGGATAAAGGTTACTCCACTTCTGACCATATCAAGAAGATCATCAGAAGCTTACCAATAAGGTGGAGACCAATGGTTACAGTGCTGAAGCTGTCAAAGGATCTGAATAAGATCACTCTGGAGGAACTTATCAGTTCCTTAAGGAGTCACGAGATTGAGCTGGAAGAAGACGAGCCTCAGAAGAAAGGTAAGTTTGTGGCGTTAAAATCTAAAAAATCTGCTAAAGCTTTGCAGGTAATTAAAGAAAGCTCTGAAGAATCCTTAGAAGAAGAAGATGAACTGTCTTTGTTGTCCAAGAGGATAAATCAACTCTGGAAGCATAAACAAAAGAAGTTCAGAAACTCCAAGAGATCTGATCAATGTAGAGAATCTTCTGGACACAGAAGATCTGGCAAGAAAGAGGTGGTATGCTTTGAGTGCAAGGAGCCAGGTCATTACAAAAATGAATGTCCCAAACTTCAGAAGGACAAACCCAGAAAGAAGTTTGAAAAGAAGAAGAAAGTTTTGATGGTCATATGGGATGATTCAGATGCTTCTGAATCCTCGTCAGAGTCAGAAGAAGAATGTGCAAATATGGCACTGATGGATGACGTGGAAGACCACGAAGAAACATCTGAATCTGGATCAGAATTAGATTCAGAAGAGGTAATTTCTGAACTTACTAGAGCTGAACTTACTGAAAGTTTATCTGAAATTCTTGAAAACTACAGTAAGATCAAACTCAAATACAAGAAGCTTCAGAGTTATCTTGCATCTGAGACTGATCAGCTGAGATCAGAAGTTGTTGAGCTTAAAGCAAAAAATTTTAAAATGAAAACTGATTTAGAAAAAGATCAAAAGCCTGACTCAGATCCTATGTCATGCTCTAAAAACATTTTAGAAGAGTATGATTATAGTTTTCAGAGGTTTCTGTCCAGATGCCTAGATAGAAGCAAAATGGCTTTCATGATCTATGGCGTAAGCAGAAACAATAAAAAAGGAATTGGATATGAATCACCCTCTGGGAAGGATTTAAATCCAAAACTTGTTGATAAGCTGATCATTAAGTATTCTCCTCTGTACACCCATTTTAAATATGGTCATCTGAATGATATCAATCACACACGTACAGATCAGAACATTAAAGCTTTCGTTAAACCAAAATTTCGTCAGAACAAAGATTCTTTTAAGGGAAAGAAATTCAGACAGAATTTCAAACCTACTAACCCTAGAGGACCCAAGAAAATATGGGTACCTAAAGATAAAATAATCTTTGCTGCAGATGTCCTTAGCAGCAAAGTTAAGAAACCAGTCATGGTACCTAGACTCTAGGTGCTCACGACATATGACGGGAAGAAAGTTTATGTTCCAAAGCCTGGAATTTAGATCTGGAGGTGACGTGAAGTTTGGAGGGAGCTAGAAGGGCAAAATCATTGGCTCTGAAACTATTGGTAATGGTAACCTCCCTTCCATATATAATGTTTTACTTGTTGAAGAATTAACACATAATCTATTGTCCATAAGTCAATTAAGTGACAATGATTATGATATAATCTTCAATAAAAAATGTTGTAAAGTTGTGAGTCAAAAAGATGGTTCAATCCTCTTTAATGGGAAAAGGAAGAACAACATTTACAAAATTAATCTTTTAGAATTAAAAGTTCAAAATGTAAAATGCCTTCTGTCTGTTAACGATGAGCAATGGGTCTGGCATAGAAGATTGGGTCATATTAGTATGAGACGTATATCTCAGATTAATAAACTCAATCTGGTCAGAGGACTTCCTCAGTTGAAGTTCAACTCAGATGCTTTTTGTGAAGCATGTCAGAAAGGAATATTTTCAAAATCTTCTTTCAAAGCTAAAAATGTTGTTTCTACCTCTAGACCATTAGAGCTACTTCATATTGATCTGTTTGGACCAGTGAAAATTGCATCCATCAGAGGCAAGAAGTATGGATTAGTCATAGTTGATGACTACAGCAGATGGACATGGGTAAAATTCCTGAAACACAAGGATGAGTCACATTCTGTATTCTTTGACTTCTGCAAACTAGTCCAAAACAAAAAAGAATTTAAAATTGTTAAAGTCAGAAGTGATCATAGTGGAGAATTTGAAAATAAATACTTTGAAAAATATTTTAAAGAAAATGGCATTGCACATGATTTTTCTTGTCCTAGAACTCCTCAATAGAATGGAGTTGTCGAAAGGAAAAATAGAACATTGCAAGAAATGGCCAGAACCATGATCAACGAGACAAACATGGCAAAACATTTTTGGGCAGAGGCAATTAATACAACATATTGTATTCAGAACAGAGTGTCTGTAAGACCTCTTCTGGAGAAGACTCCTTATGAATTGTGGAGGAATAGAAAGCCTAACATTTCTTATTTCCATCCTTTTGGATGCATTTGTTTTATTTTGAATACTAAAGACAATCTGAACAAGTTTGATTCTAAAGCACAAAAGTGTTTCATGCTTGGATATTTTGAATGCTCTAAAGGCTACAGAGTATAAAATACTGAGACACAAATTGTAGAGGAATCAATTCATGTTAGATTTTATGATAAGCTTGGCAATCAAAATCCAAAGAAGCTTGAAATTTCTGCAGATAGAGAAGTGCTTCTCACAGACTCTAAAGTAAAAGCACCAGAAGCAACGTCAGATGCTACTCCTTTGACTGCTCAGATGGACAACTTGACCATTTCTGAAGAACCAACTCTGAAAGGATCCTCCAGAATCAAAGCGTCTCATCCAGAGGAAATGATAATTGGAAAGAAGGATGACCCTATTGTTGCACCCCAAAATTTTCCCAACCTTTTCTTAACTTGGTTTATGTTTCATTTCATTCCTTTCTAGCATTTGCATTGTATAGCATTTTTCATTGAACAGGGGATCAAGAGATTATATATAGCAAGAGGAGTCTACTCAGAGGGTTGAGCCTAAGCAAGGGGTGTTACTCAAGTTTGGATGGTCATCAAGTCATCAGGAGGTGGGCATTGGTCTTATGAAAGGATTGATGAATGTATGTGGGTCAGCTCCTAACTTGGAGGCCAGTTCAAGATCATCAGAGGATTGTGAATTCATGGTTATGGATATAAGATATTTAAAGAGCTCATTGAGTGCCTTGAGGGTTATTGTGGAGCTCATCCAAGTGTTTGTGCTAAGTGTGGAAAGTTACAGTTGAAGATGTTGCAGCTAGGGTTTTCATCTGGCTAATCCTCAGTCAACTGTGAAATTGAAGGAGATTAAAACTCAATTCAAAGTCTCTATGGTCATGGGATGATGTGTTAAGATACATGAGATATCATTTCAATTTCAATTCATCCAGGATCAAGTGTGTGAGAATTTACTAAATTAGGGTTCTCAGAGTAAAATCCCCTATTTAATGCCCAACTTCAAGACCACCTATCTTAAGATACAAGTTTCATCTCAACTTTTGACCAACATGGAACTTGTAGAGCATGTTCTTAGCTTTATTTTGAGTACTAGAAGTCCTTGATTGGATTTATAGAGCTCAATTTATGATTCATACAAGTTACAAGTCATCAGATGAATGTGATTTTGGTCAACAAAAGTCAACCAACTTCCAATTCATTTTTTACCTAGAAGGATGTTTCTCCTCAACTTTTGAACAACATGAAAGTTGTAGGTCTTGGTCTTAGATTTCCAAAAAGTACTAGAAGTATTTCATTTGATTTGTAGAACTCAAGTTATGAGGTTTGCAAGTCAGGGGTATTTTGGGAAAGTAAAATTATAGGTCCATTTCACCAACTTGCACACTTCAAATGAAGATCTTTCCAACATCAAACATGCTCCAAATGGTGTTATTTGTTTAACCAAGCATTGAGAAGTCATGGAATTGGCTTGGTTTGAGGAATTGATGTGTGAATTTTCATGGAAGAAAGTTTAAAAGGGCAAAATTGGAATTAATTCATTATTGACCATTTTTGTGCAAATGAATGCATATTTTGAGTGCAAATCATGTTTCAAACACATTGGCAATTTTAGATTTTGAGTTTGAGGCGTTTTGGTGAGCCATTTCCAAGGTTACTTCATTATGAAGTTACACAACAAACCTCAACCATTGAGATTAAACAAGGCTTTAATCCTAGCCATTCACATCCCATGTGGTACCAGCAAGCATTTATAGCCAATTTGGTGGACTTTTCGTGCATATGAGTGAGGTTCAAAGTTAATTCCTTGGATTTTCAATTAGGCTGTTAGAGGCTGAGATTGGGCTCAATTCTTGTCAAGATCCATCACATATAAGCTTTCCATCATGAACAACTCATTAGAACAGAGAATTGGAGGCAAATTGATCAAGAACAATTTTCAAAAATTGGTGGAAACTCAAAATTCGAATTTGGAGAATTAGCAAGTTTCAAGCCAAATTGTGAATTGCAAAAGCTCTATTGAAGTTTGTTGAACGATTCTGGATATTTTTCTACAAGCTTAAGCTCCATTTGAAGGCTCAGTGGAAGTTCTCCACTAGGTAATTGGAAATCAACTTTACACTCTCATTATGCCATGGTTCATTGCCATTTTTGCATATTTGAGACGTAGAAACAATGTAGATCATTAATATGTAAAACGAACTGGCATTGGTGTTGATTGTTGGATGAAGCTCAAAAATGTTTGGATCTGTTTTGGCTTGTTCTTGCGTGTTTTGGCTTGTTTGTTGCTTGATCTGTAACCTACATAACTTCTAGATCATGTTTAAACCAAATTGGAGGAGTTTTGATGAACTTTTGATTTTGGTGCTCAAGTTTGTTTGATTCGGTTTGCTCTCATACTGCATGATTAATGATTTTTGAGACTGGATTTGAGATCCTCTTGATCTCTAGATAAATTTTGACATAAAATTTGTGCAAAATGGTTGAGTTTTGAGTTGGCCACGTTGTTGTTCTTGGACACGGTGGCTAGGGCTCATGAGGAAGATGACTGGAGCATTTCCGGCCACCTCTGGTTTTCCCCCTTGTTTTTGTGAAGAAGACGATGACGTGTCTTCTTGAGGAGCGCATGATGTGCTTACTTTTTCTTCCAACGGCTGTGATTAAGACCTACGATGGTCCATCTTTGACCTGATCCACGTGATAGCATTCAAATATTTCATTTATTTGTTGGCATGCTCAGGACCATTTGATTGCAATACTTTTGATCAAGCACTTCCCAGGGCACATCCACTGTGGTTTTCGTTTGACCCACCACATGCATTTTCCAAGTTTTTATTTTATTTTTTTGATTTTCTGATGGGCCTTGCACGCGCTTGCTAGGCGCACCCCCAGCCTGGGCCCAATTCTCATTTTGCACTTCATTTAATTGCTATTTGCCATAAGTGTTTTTCATTTTCTTTTTATTTCTTTTGTTTTTTATTTTATTTTCTGTTTAGAATTTAAATCATTAAAAATAACTCCAATACTCTAAAAATTTGCCAAAAATACTTTTTATATACTTTGAGATGTCTAATATTTTTTGGATATTTTTATTTTAGTTTTCAGTTTTATTTTCAATTTAAAAAAGAATTAAATATTGGAGTGGTTTTAAATGGCTTAAATTGTAACCTTGTTTACTCTTGCATCTGTTTCTCTTCCTCCTTTTGGATCCAATGATTGAAAATTGATCCTCATCTCAATGATGAGTTGATCAATTTTTTAGGACCATTTTGCCCCTGGTTGTTGACTGTTGGGTTGACTTTTGTGGCTTCTCTTTTTGTTTTTGTTTCTCCCATTTCAAAGTGGTACATCTAAATGAATTGTTTCTTTTAATGGTACTTTGAGGGAATATTTGGCTTGATCTTTTGACTTCTGGTTGCCAACATGTTTAGTTTCCTTGTGCACTTTATTGGTATTTTTTGAGCCTTTTTCCTATTTTTGAAGTGACTTGCAAGTTAGGTCATCTCATAGGACAGCTCACACAAGTGCTTGACCTAGTTTGGATTGGAAATGACCTTTATGGATCATATAAGCTCTCAACTCTTCTTGTTTCACATTTAAAACATGTTTAGCTTGCTGTATGTTCATTTTTAGGTCAAAATTATGTTCATTGCTTGTTGATTGGTGCCTTTCTTTTTGTGCTTTCAACTTAAACTCCTAAGTGATGTGTGCTTACTTCCTTTGTGATCTTGCTTACATTTCTTCTAGATTTGTTTTGATATTGCTTTGGAGCTTTCTTCTCTTCATCTCCCTTATGTCCAATGACCTTGGAGTTTCATTTAAGGTGGCTTGGTCCCTCCTTTGGATGTATTTGAAGCATACCTAGAATGATGAATCCTTGAGGACACTTTTGGTGTTTCTTTGTGTTTGATAAGTGATGCTTATGGTTGAGTATCTATTATGGGGTCCTTTCTGCCCTCATTTGGTCTCCCATCCTCACTTGGCTTTGGGTTGTGTTTTACCTTTCTTTTGGTTTGATTTTTATTGGTGTGGTTGATGTTATTTGACTTAGGTCATTTCATCCCACTTTTTGGTGCATCTTTGTGTGGTTTGCTTTTGTTGGATTGATTTCTTCTTGTGAATTTATCCTTCTTCTATTTTCTTGCATTTCCATATGCATGCTTGGTTGAGATGAGCTTTTGCTGGCTACAGCCCCACACTATTTTCCTCCCACTCTCATTCTATGTGTGCATCTTATGTGTGTATCTTCATTTGCATATGCATTCTTCTTCTTCTTCATTTGCTTTTCTTTGCCATGCTCCCCATAAGTTCTCTAACCTCTTGAGGTTATGATAGACATTAGGTGCCTAAACATGCATGATAACAATAGGTAGTTCCCTTTTGAATCTCAACCTTAAGTCTACTTTGCATGAAAACTTTTAGGATTGGTTAGTCTCCCATTAGTGTTCCTTCTTCTCTTCTCATCTTCAAACATTCATAAAACACTTAATAAAGAATGACAAGTGTAGCACGCTACGAGCCTTAAGCTACTTGAGAAATGGTAATTGAGGAGCCTCCTCTCAAGGACCTAGATTGTTTAGTGTACACCCTTTGGGTGATATACGATGCACTCGCTCTTAGGTCATAGTCTCTAGTGCAACATGAGTTGCAACTCGAATTCAAAACACTTCTTCTCTAAAAAACACAAAAACACTTCAAACCTTTTTCATCCTTCGGGATCTTAATTATAAAAAATATTTTCACAAAAAGAGTGTCGTTAACTCTTACTTCTACCGCAAACGGTAACGCCTAAGTCTCCAATGGTTGAGCTGCATACACCAACTGCTAGAAGTATCTGTTAACCCTACTTGGGCCTAAAAACTTTTGAACCAACCTGTGGTCCTTTTAGCCCCAACTACGTTTGCTCTGATATTTCATGCCAGGTGAAAGTACGTAGGTACGAGACGCGATGTCTCGGCGAGCAACCTTCCCCCTTTCTTTCCTGTAGTTAGTCGAAGTACGTTGACTCTGACTTTCCCATTTCACGAGGGAGTACGTAGGCACAGAGCGGCGATGCTCTGCCGAGTCACTTCTCTTTTCTTTTTTCTTTTGTCCTTAAGCCTTTAGCTAGATAGTATAAACACACCCTTTTATATAGACAAAAATGCATGGATCCCTTCGAGTACGATGGACGTGAGGGGTGCTAATACCTTTCCCTTGCGTAACCGACTCTCGAATCCAGACATGGTTGCGATGACCTTGTCTTTCCCTTTTTCTTTACGTTTTTCTGATCGTTTCCTTTCCCTCTCTTTGGGATAAATAACAAAAGTGGCGGCTCTTCTATTTTTTCCGCCGGTGGTTTTTCGCAGTTGCGACAGCTGGCGACTCTGGTTCTCTATGTGAGTCAATCCTAGCGCTTGTTTGTTTATCTTTGGGTGTTGTATATATCTGCTTTATCTTTATTTACTTTCCCGCATTTATTTTCTGCATCATATATCATTACTGCTGCGCTGTGGGGAGGGAAGTTCCATTGAGTGATAAGCCAGACCTGGGCTTGAGTATACACCTAGCTTTAGTAGTGGAGATTAGTGGTGGATATGCTTGCTTTGCTCGTACTAGTTCACCATGAAATTCACGCTCGGACGAGATTCGCTTAGACAACTTTATTTCTGGCCCTTTGGGCTCTAGGGAATTTTTGATTTGAGGGTTGTCGACTCTGGGGACCGATCATTTGTGAGTCAGCTAAGTGAGGCCTCTTCAGGAGATAATGATACCAAACCAGAAATGGTGAACGTATCATCATTTCTTGAAAGTCTGTGATGCTGACAAACGCATAGGATGCCGAACCTTTGTCTGTGGATAGGTCCATACCTGCAAGGGGGATTGGGTTATGTAGGAAACCTTGACTTTCAGAATACCCGGTTCTTTACAGTGTGAATCTGTTTATCAGTGGGTCCTATTGTTGGTACTTTGTTCTTGCTAAGGCGAAGCGCTGGTTCTTCTCGACCAACAGCACAACAGTCTTGATCCCTTGTTTGCATTTGCATTTGCATTTGCATTTGCATTTGCATTTTCATCTGCATTTCATTAACATGTATTTGTGTTGCAGGTGCATATTTCTCCTTCGATTCTGGTGATCTTATTTCTTCCTTGCTGATATGGATTCTTTGAAAAGAACTGTGGCTTACAAGCTTCCAACTCCAGATGTTAGGTCTTTGCTGAGTTTGATTTCTCTAGCTGGTGGAAAGGTGATGGAGGATTTCAGGCAGTCTTATGGGAGATTATTGAGATGGGTCTGCAAGCCTTCAGCACATGAGGTGGATAGCTTTTATGCCTTTCTGCAGTTTTACGATCCACATTTGAGGTGCTTTGTTTTTCCTGACTACATTCTAGCGTCTACTTTAGAGGAGTACTCCGTATTGTTGGATGTGCCTGTTCTTAGTCAGATGCCTTTGTTCATATTGATGCGAAGCCTAATCTGGCTAAGCTAGCTGCCATAGTACATGTAGATGCTTCAGAGTTGCAGGGGGGTTTGATAGAGTGGAATGGGGTGCATGGTTTTCCTTTGGCTTTTCTAGTTGATAAGGCTCGACAGTTTGCTAAGGATGGTTGTTGGATTGCATTTAACGCCGTTCTTGCTCTTTATATATACGACATTGTATTGTTTCCTAACCTCCCAAACTTTGTGGATTTGGATGCATTTCATATATTGGCTTCGAGAAACCCAGTGCCTACCCTTCTCGGAGATGTTTACCATTCTGTGCATTACAAGAATGAGAAGCGAAAGGGAAAGAATGTGGCTTGTTGTGTTCCACTATTGTATGCTTGGTTTGCTAGTCATATGCCTAAGACGAATCCATTTGTGCTATTGTTAGTACTTCCAAATGGTCAGAGAGATTGATGGGATTATCTGCAGAGAATATTGTTTGGTTTGATCAAGACATGTCGGGTACGGATATTGTTTATAGTTGTGGTGGTTTTCCTAAAGTTCCTTTGATCGGAAGGAAAGGTTGCATCAACTATAACCCTTCTTTATTGGTGAGACAGTTTGGGTATGCGTTGAGAGAGCCTCTTAGAGAAGAGGAGATACAGGAATCTCTGTATCTTACTGGTTTGTTGGAGGGCGAAGCTCTGGGCAGACTTGAGCATGCATGGAATAACATTCGTCGGAAAGGGAAGTTAGCTTTGGGGAAGAGTAACAGCCAAGCATATGACCCTTACTTGAATTGGATTCATGATAGAGCTGCGAAGTTCTTGATGCCATTCCCTGCACTCGCACCTCTATATCCTCTTATGATAGAGAAACCCACTACTGTAGATATCCAGAAATATAATCAGGTATTGTCAGAGAAGGAAGAGCTAAGAAAGGTGAATGAAGAATTGGAGAAAGAGATTATCCAGCTTCGAAATGAGAAGATAGATGCAGTTCTTTCTTTCAGGAGACAGACCGAGCTTGTCAACAAATTGGGTACAGACCTGACTAAAGAGACTAAGGACAGAGAGCGCACAGGCTAAGATTTGAATGCCTCTTATCGTGTCCTTGCCACTAAGAAGGAAGAGTTAGATAATGCTTACATGAGGATATCCAAGTTTGAGTCAGTATGGAATGCCACACTCACTAACAACAAGGAGCGCGAAGACCGATTAAAACTTCAGATCAGCAAGCTGAAGGCTCATCTTAATGCCAAAGATGGAGAGATTGCAGCGGAAGCATCACTTAGACGAGACAGCGAGTATATATTGAATGAAGCGATCGCGAACTTGAAGGATCTCAGGTTGAGAGCTGACTCCAAGAGACGTAGACTTGAGGCATGTTTCGGGGAAGAAGCTTTGAAGGATCATGTTGATAGCCTACAACATACTATTAGCCAGCAGGATTTGCTTATTCAGGGGCTACTTGCTAGGCTGGATCATTCTGAGACTCTGAGGCTGTTAGAGGATTTCCGATCACGTCATCCTGCTTGACCTGTTTTGTCTATTTCTGTTGTAGTTTTTGCTATTATTTGATGTATTTGACTATCACCAGGCTTATTTGTACTCAATTGTAGTTTGTACTTTGCCTGATGGCTTTTTGATCTATATACGAGGAGTTGGTATTCTATGCTTATCCGCAGGGTTCTCCGTTGTTATATTCTTCCTGGAAACTAGAATCGAGGGGGAAATATCCCTGTTTCATAAATACATGTCTGCATTTTAGCATTTTTCTCGCATTTGCAGGTGCACCAGAACGGTTAACATTATTTTCTCCTGTGGTTTACTAGCATTTCAGGATTGCTGACGTGACAACTCATCGGTACGGTACCAAAGGAAACCAGAAAAGGCTGATGGATCAGATGCAGGTAGAAATGCAAGAGATGAGAGATCACATGGCACAGCTGATGGAAGTTATGCAAGGGGTTGCTAGTGGTCAGGCGCAACTTCAAACTTTGGTGCAACCTCTGATTGCACGGGTTGACAGTGATGGTGTGTTACACGGTGAGATTGCTTCCAACCCTCCTCACATTGAAACACCTTGGGCAAACAATTATATGCCATCTTTAGTCATCCCTACTACTGGAGGGGGTGGTCACGCTGCTGGTGCTGGAAATGCGGCAGGTTTTAATCATGCTGGTTTTGCCAATGGTGGTAATGGTAACGGAAATGGCTATGGTTATGGTCTCGACACTACAGGTGCCATACATGGTAGCATGAACCACACTTGGAATGAGGATAGGCAGAAGGATGTGTTTTCTCCAAGGATTGTAGCTCCTGAAGTACCTTCTGAGGCTGATAGAAGGATTAAGATGATCGAAGAGAAGATGAAGTCTCTTGAATGCCAAAACTCTATGGGGCTGGATATGTCTAATTTGGGGCTGATCCCAAGCTTGAGGGTGCCTCCAAAGTTTAAGGTGCCGGATTTTGATAAGTACAAGGTTACTACTTGCCCTAGGGTTCATCTAAGGTCTTATTATCGCAAGATGTCTGCTCATTCTGGTGACGAGAAGCTCTTGATGCACTTCTTCCAGGATAGTTTATCCGGACCATCGCTAGAATGGTATATGAGCTTAGAGCCCACTAATGTTCGTAGATGGAGAGACCTAGCTGAAGCTTTTGTAAGGCACTATCAGTATAACATTGAACTTGCTCCAAATAGAGTCCAGTTGCAGAATCTTTCTCAGAAAAGCAATGAATGCTTTAAAGAATACGCCCAGAGGTGGCGAGAGCTTGCTGCTAGGGTACAACCACCAATGGTAGAATGGGAACTTGTGGATATGTTTGTTGCTACCCTGTCAAGCGTTTATTATGAGAAACTCATCGACAATATGTCTGGAAGCTTTTCTGATCTGATTATCACCGGAGAGAGGGTGGAGAATGGAATCAAGATAGGAAAGATCAACGCTGGTGAAGGGTCCTCGGCAGGAGGAGGGAATAAGAAAGTGTTTGGAAACAAAAGGCGAGAGGGAGATACTAATTCTATATCCAGTTCATGGGGAAGAAATAGAGGTCGGAATCGGCAGAATCAGCAGATTGCCAGTATCACTATTCCAGCAGTTCAACAACCACAGCAACAACAGCAACCTCAGCAGAATCAACAGGGGAATAGGAGATACCAAGATAGAGGCCGGGCAGCAGGGAACAGGCCTTTTGATGCCCTTCATATTCCATACTCCCAGTTATTGCAAGCCTTTCTACAACTTCAATTGATTCAAAAAAGGACTATGGCTCCTTTGACTGAACAACCTCCACCTGGGTACGATGCAAATGCCCACTGTGAACTTCATTCGGGTGCTCCAGGACATAATATTGATAACTGTAAAGCCTTCAAACATAAAGTGCAAGATATGATTGACAGTAAGACGATCAATATTTCTAATGACGTTCCCAACGTGGTGCAAAATCCCATGCCGAATCACGGGCAGGCTGGGGTTAATGCAATTGTAGAGGAAGAGGTGTTGAATTTGGTGACAGATGTTGATGAATTGAAGACACCCTTAAGCTTTGTGAAAGCCAGATTGCTCAAGGGGGTGTTTTCCCGGGCTGTGCAGAGGACTATGTTGAATGTTCTGCTGATCCTGAGAAAGGATGTGGATTATTGAGAAGATGTATCCAGGGGATGGTGGATACCAGAGTTTTACAATTTAACCGTTCAGTTGGAAGAGAATCTGAGGATTTAGTGGCTAAAGAGAAGGATGAGATTGCGATAATCTCCATCCCGTATAAGACTGTTACTATCTATGCACCAAAGTAGCCAATGATAACTATCACCAAAGCAGGTCCTATACCGTTTGAGAGCACTAAGGCCATTTCGTGGAACTACGGGGCCAAAGTGTACTGTAATGGGCAGAAGATAAACTTGAATGATACCTCTGCAAGTTCCGTTGACAATCTCGTGGGAGACGGAGGTATTACTCGCATTGGCCGAGTATTTTCGTCGCCTGAGGTGATTGCTGATAAGGTGGACAAGGGGAAAAGACCAGTAGTGGAGGAGACTTCTCAATCTGGGGAAAGAGAATCTTTGTTGAAAGATGCGGAGGAATTCATGAGGCTGATTCGGAAAAGCGACTACAAGATAGTCGATCACCTGCAGCAAACTCCTTCCAAAATATCTATCCTGTCGTTACTCCTTTACTCTGAGGCGCATAGGAATGCGTTGCTGAGAATATTAAACACTGCTTACGTGCCACATGAGATTTCAGTCAATCAACTTGAGGGAGTGGTGGCACACGTAAACGCAGGAAATGGCTTAGGCTTTACGGACCTGGATTTGACACCCAGAGGCAGAAATCATAATTGTGCGTTGCACATATCTTTGGAATACCGAGGGGCTGTCATGTATCACGTGCTTGTGGATACAGGATCTTCCTTAAATGTGCTTCCGAAGAAGGCCCTGATGAAGTTAGATATGAAGGGGTTGATTTGCACACCAAGTGATTTGGTGGTGCGTGCGTTTGACGGAACCCGAAGATCTGTGTTTGGGAAGGTAACTTTGCCGATTCAGGTTGGACCTGAAGTCTTTGATGCAGTGTTTTACATCATGGATATCCAGCCGACCTACAGTTGTTTACTAGGTCACCCTTGGATTCATTCAGCGGGGGCTGTTACATCAACGCTGCATCAGAAGTTGAAATACATGGTTGGCGGTAGCATTGTTACTGTTTGCGGAGAGGAGGATATCATGGTCAGCCATTTATCATCCTTTAAATACGTTGAAGTGGATGGAGAGATCCATGAAACTCTATGCCAAGCCTTCGAAACGGTCAAGATCAAAGACAAGTCTCCGGTTGTGAGTAAAGAGCCTGAAGTGGCTATGTCCTCGTTTAAAGAAGCTCAAACAGTGGTGCAAACTGGGGCAGTACAGGGATGGGGCCAAGTGTTGGAAATTCCCCACAAGCAAGACAAATTTGGTTTAGGGTATCAATCGTCATTCTCCTCTCCTCCAGCCTCGCAGAGCGCGCCGCGCTACAAAGGGCCTGTGCAGTTCACCAAGGGGGAGTTATCTTCGAGAGAATCAATGTTGTATCTGACAAAGACGGAGACAGTGACTATGACATGGATGCCTGGATCAAGCCATGTATTCTGGGACAGAGCCTACGCAACTGGTCAATTGAAGAATTCATTCAAGTGACGACATAATAGTAATGCTTTGTTTTCCAGTTATTGTACTACCCTATGTCCTACCCGGGGAATAGTGGTATTTTACTTCAGGGCCTTACTTGTTTATGTCTGAACATTGTTTATCAATTAATCAAAGGGCGTTTTCTCATTCAAATTTTGTGATCTCTGTTTTTCTTATTTTCACTTTTCACAATAAAATGGCAATGTGGTTTATACTTGTTTGCAAATTGTTTGAAACATTTAACCATTTTCATTGCAGGATTCCTATTGCAGATGACACCGATCCAGAACCTTCTATGACTCACTTCGACTTCGATCAACCGATATATCAAGCTGAAGAGGAGATTGATGAGGATGAAGACTTGCCTGAGGAATTAGCCATACTTTTGAAACAAGAAGAGAAAATTATTCTGCCTCATTAGGAAGAGATTGAGGTCATTAATCTGGGTTCTGAGGAAGTGGTCAGAAATGTTCAGATAGAGGCTACGCTACAGAGCGATATCAAGCAAAGACTGATCAAGATGCTTCGAGAGTATAGAAACATCTTTGCTTGGTCGTATGAGGATATACTTGGGCTTGATACCGACATAGTGGTTCATCACTTACCGTTGCGTGAAGAATGTCCGCCGGTCAAGCATAAGCTTAGAAGAACAAGACCAGATATGGCGGTAAAAATCAAAGAAGAGGTCCAAAAGCAATGGGACGCTGGATTTTTAGTCGTGACTACCTACCCTCCGTGGGTCGCTAACATAGTACCTGTACCGAAAAAGGATGGTAAGGTGCGGATGTGTGTTGATTATCGGGATTTGAACAAGGTGAGCCCTAAGGATGATTTCCCGCTCCCTCACATTGACGTATTGGTCGATAATACGGCTCAATTTTCGGTATTTTCCTTCATGGATGGTTTCTCGGGCTATAACCAGATAAAAATGGCACCGGAGGACATGGAGAAAACAACATTCATTACACCGTGGGGAACATTTTGCTACAAGGTGATGCCTTTTGGCTTGAAGAACGCCGGAGCAACATATCAGTGCGCTATGACAACACTCTTTCATGACATGATGCATAAAGAGATTGAGGTTTATGTTGATGATATGATTGCTAAATCCCAAATAGAGGAAGAGCATCTGGTTAATTTGTTGAAGCTGTTCGAGAGGCTTAGAAAGTTCAGACTGAGGTTGAATCCAAATAAGTGCACTTTCGGAGTTCGGTCCGGAAAGTTATTGGGGTTCATTGTCATCGAAAAAGGAATTGAGGTAGATCCTGCAAAGATAAAAGCCATACAAGACATGCCAGCGCCGAAAACAGAAAAAGAAGTTTGTGGTTTCCTGGGGAGATTGAACTACATTGCTCGGTTTATATCTCATCTCATAGCCACGTGTGAGCCAATGTTTAATTTGTTAAAGAAAGATCAGGCGATTGTCTGGAATGAAAATTGTCAAAAAGCATTTGATAAAATAAAGGAGTATTTGCAGGAGCCTCTGATATTGATACCCTCAGTAGCTGGAAGGCCTTTAATCATGTACTTAACGGTTCTTGAGAACAATATGGATTGTGTTCTCGGTCAACACGACGAGACTGGAAGAAAGGAGCATGCCATTTATTATCTGAGTAAAATGTTCACAGATTGTGAGTCCCGTTACTCAATGCTCAAAAAGACGTGTTGCGCACTTGCCTGGGCTGCCAAACGTTTGAAACAATATATGCTCAATCACACAACCATGCTGATTTCGAAGATGGATCCGATTAAGTATGTATTCGAGAAGCAAGCGCTTTCAGGAAGAATTTCCAGATGGTAGATGGTACTGACAGAGTACGATATACAATATGTTTCTCTGAAAGCCATCAAAGGAAGTGATCTGCCAGAATACCTTGCTGAGCAACCTATCGAAGATTATCAACCGATGAATTTTGAATTTCCTGACGAGGATATCATGTTCCTCAAAGCAAAAGATTGTGAAGAACCACTGCATGGTGAAGGTCCGGAGAAGGATTCCCAATGGAAAATGATATTAGATGGTGCTGTCAACTCTTATGGTAGTGGAATCGGGGCAATTATCACAACTCCGCATGGCACTCACATCCCATTCACTGCCAGATTGACATTTCCAGTCACCAACAATGAAGCTGAATACGAGGAATGTATCATGGGTCTGGAAGAGGCTATTGATTTGAGAATCAAGAATTTGGATGTATACGGCGATTCAGCGCTAGTGGTTAATCAAATCATGGGAGAATGGGAGACTCGTCAACCGAATCTAATTCCTTACAGAGATTATGCAAGGAGATTGTTACCCTTCTTTGACAAGGTAGAGTTTTACCATGTGCCGCGAGTAGAGAATCAGATGGCTGATGCTTTGGCAACGCTATCTTCGATGTACAAAGTGAATTTCTAGAATGAGGCTCTCAGAATTGTCATTTCCCGCTTGGACAGACCTGTTTTCGTATTCGCCATTGAAGAGGTTGCTGATGGTAAGCCATGGTTTTACGATATACAAAACTTCCTCAAGAAGCAAGAGTATCCACCAGGGGCTTCGGCTCAAGATAAGAAGATGCTGAAGAGGTTATCTGGCAACTTTTATCTAAACCCAGATGGTGTACTTTACAAAAGGAACCATGATTTGGTGCTGTTGAGATGTGTGGATGAAAAAGAAGCAACGTTTCTTATGGAAGAAGTCCACGAGGGTACTTTCGATACGCATGCCGGCGGACATGCCATGCCTCGGAAACTGTTACGAGCAGGGTATTATTGGCTTACGATGGAGTCAGATTGTTTCAAATTTGCAAAGAAATGCCATAAATGCCAGATTTATGCTTATAAGATACATGTACCGTCGTGCCCATTGAATTTTATGGCGTCCCCGTGGCCCTTCTCCATGTGGGGCATTGATATGATTGGCAAGATTGAGCCAACCGCATTCAATAGTCACCGTTTCATCTTGGTAGCCATCGATTACTTCACCAAGTGGGTGGAGGGAGCCTCGTACGCCAATGTGACCAAGCAAGTCGTAGCAAGATTCATAAACAAGGACATCATTTGCAGATACGGAGTACCTGAACGAATCATTACTGATAATGGTTTGAATCTGAACAACAAAATGATGAAGGAGTTATGCCAGAACTTCAAGATTGAACATCATAACTTATCGCCCTATCGGCCGAAGATGAATGGCGCTGTTGAAGCGGCCAATAAGAACATCAAAAAGATAGTGCAAAAGATGGTTGTCACCTACAAAGATTGGCATGAGATGTTACCCTTTGCTCTTCACGGTTATCGTACGACGGTACACACATCAACCGGGGCAACTCCTTTCTCGCTAGTGTACGGTATGGAAGCTGTCCTACCGCTAGAAGTCGAGATTCCTTCTTTAAGAGTTTTGGTCGACGTAAAACTTGATGAGGCAGAATAGATAAAGAATCGTTTGAATCAGCTTAGTCTGATGGATGAAAAGAGGTTAGCATCCATTGCATATGGTTGTTTGTACTAGAGCCGAATGAAGAAAGCTTATAATAAGAAGGTGTGCCCTCGAAGCTTTCAGATGGGCGATCTTGTGCTGAAAAAGATTCTCCCACCGCAATCAGATCACAGGGGCAAATGGACTCCCAACTATGAAGGTTCATATGTCGTTCGAAAGGTTTTCTTCGGAGGAGCCTTGTTGTTAGCCACCATGGATGGTGAGGATTTCACATTCTCTGTGAACACAGACGCAGTTAAAAAATACTTTGCTTGAAAGAGACCTGCTAGACACAAAAAGAAAAGTCTAGGCAAAATGGGGCATTCCGGTGAACCATAAAAAAAGGAAAAATGGGTTCGGGAAAAAATTAGGGATAAAAATGAAAAGATGTAAACCCACAAAGTCGAAAACCTGAAAAGGCGACTGTGGCAAAAATGGGTATCCCGGTGAATCGAAAATCCGAAAGGGCGGTTCAGGCAAAAGTTAGGGATTGAAAAAGCAAATGACTGCGGTCTGCGTATGAACATCATTGCTTAGTGGATTGGGAGAACTTGAGGGCTGTTTTCATCCGAATCAATCTCTTCTGAAGAAGAAGCGTCGGGAAAGCGTCAGAGTCAGGCGAGTTATAGAGGGATCAGCTCAAAGTGTTAGTCTGTGCCATGTTGCCGACATGTTTGTACACTTTTGTATTTGTTTTGCGCAGCTTCCTCTTTTTAGGAGTTGCATCTGTTGTAAAACTTTGCCTATTTACAGGCCATTCATCAATAAACATATAATATTCAGTACTTGATCTGTGTGCTTTGTTTTAACTTTTACTGTTTTGTTTGTGAAAACGCCCAATGTTTTGATGAACTTGTGCTAACATAAACTTGCAGGCCTTGGCCAATAATTGTTAAAACTTTGAATTAATTGAACAACGTCACAAATGATGACTAAGATGATTCCGTTGTGTAGGATATCATGTCTGTTTGTTCAGTTTTGCAGGGTCGTTACCCTTGGGGCAAAGAGGTGTGGATGAAGGTCGTCTTATCCTCAACCGGAGTTTTACCTCCCCAAGTAGTGAAGTTCATACCTCTATCCCCAGTAGAGTTGTGTGCGGTTTTCAAGTGAGCAGGTAGCGTGTATGCTTTCGGCAGTTGTTGCATTTAGTCCCCGCAAGGTGCATGCTTGTAGGAACTCCCCAGTGAGTCGTGATTGGATTTTCTCCCTACAGAGTAATTTGCAGCCTGGCTAGGTTCGTCCCCTGGTGTAACAATCCCCAGCGATTTGAAAAAGTGGTTTCCCCAGCAGTGTTGTTCTCTCTTCCCCAGCAGGATAGAAGAATGTTGTCACATTGGTATTTTCCTTGCAGGAAGCCAGCGAAGGGCTCGTTTCTCGGCATAAGTTCAATCGTCAGGAGCAAGTTTGCGCTCTATCCCCGGCAGAATCTTTGATTCCCTCAACAGGGTTATTTTTGTTATCCTAGCAGGATGGTTTCTGTATCTTTAGCATTCGTTTTGCTAATTCAGTTCTGGTGCATCTTTGTTGCACCCTAAAATTTGCTCAACCTTATTCACTTGGTTTATGTTTCAATGTCATTAGCATTTGCATATAGAGTCATGTACATAGACTAACCATTTGCATAGCATAAGCATAGCAAGTCATTCAACAGGGGACCAATCATTATTTTCATCTCTAGAGGCCTATCAAGAGGTTATTATCCCAATTCAGTCATATTCAAGTCATCAGGAAAGAATTTGAAAGCAAGGAGTTCAGCAGATCAAGCCTTGAGTCCATCTCCTAGCTGAGGGTATCTGAGGATCAACAAGAGGGTTGTGAGCTGTGAAGTGGAGACATGGAGAGCATCTAGACATCTTGAGAGACTTATAAAGTCATTTGGAGAAGAAAACAAGTCATTGATGAAGGCACAAGAGCTACAGTTGAAGACAGTCAACTAGGGCTTCATCTGGGTCAACCCTAGGTTAACCCTAGGTCAATTGACTGGTTTAAAAGAGCATTCAAGGCTATTGGAGAGATGTGGGGATCAACATTTGACATATGAAGAATGATATGGAGATATGGCAAGGAGAATTCAAGAGAAATCAAGGAGAAGAGGAGTTACTAAATTAGGGTTTCTCTGTAAAATCCCCTAGTTTAGGTCAAATTTCCAAGCAAGATACGTCAAAATGCTAGCTTCAAATGGCTTCTTGGCCAACATGAAAATTGTAGAGGATCTCAAGACCTTTAATTTGAGTGGTGGAAGACCTCAAAGAGATTTATAGAACTCAAGTTATGGTCCTTGCAAGTTACAGGTCATCTGGGGTGTCTGAATTTTTGTCTGTGAAAGTGACTTGACTTCCAAGCTAGTTTTGCCCCTCAAGGAGATTTCAAATGAATTCTTGGTCAACATAAGAATTGTTCCTCATTGTCTTAGCTTTCTAGAATGGTATGGCATGCCTTCATATGATGTGGAGAACTCAACTTATGGTCTTGACAAGCAAAGGGTATTTTGGGCATTTGTGAATTACAGGTCATTTTAACCTATGTCCAAAACTCATACAAGGAGGCCTCCAATGGAAAAACTTACAACATCAAACTTGCTCCAAATGGGATTTTAAGTCTAGAAAGAAGGTCACAAGTTATTGGAGAAGCTCATAGCATGATGTTGCATAATTGGTCAAAATATGAACTAAAAAGGCTTATAAAGTGAATAATTTCAAGTTGAAAAATGGTTTGGGAGATTTACAAGTCCAAATGGAGACTTCCAATATATGATTTTGAATGGAAAAACAATTCTAAGAACAATGGTTCACACACTTTTTTGAGTTTAGAAGGAAAAAATGAAGTTATCCATGGTTGCTTGTCTTTTAAGAAACATAATCAAAATGAGCCAAAGTTGGAAAACAAGGGAATATGCAAGATGGATCTAGAATGTACCATTGGGGTCTATATATTCATGAAAGATGAATTTGGCAAGGGTTGGCCTCATTTGCACCAAGAATTCCACAAATTTCTCACACTTTTTCATAAAAGTTTCATTCCAAATCTCTCAAATTCTTCATCAATCTTCATCATAATCAATTCAATTTTACTCCATCATCATCATAGATCATAATTGAAGCCAGGATCAAGTGATTATCATCCATTTTCGAGTGCTTTTTGCAAGAATATCAAAGTTGCCAATTCAAGTGGATAGCATAATTCTGGCCAAGTCTCATCCAAAGCTTGCATACAGAATCAAGTTCATCAAGGATTGATCAAGATTCAACACTTAGAAGCTTCAGATCCACATCTTCCATAGCTGTTCTCAAGGTTTTACATCAGGTAAGTTTTCATTCGATTTGCTTAATTCAGTTCGTTTAGCATGATTATATTAGCTTAGACTTGATCTAGGTGGTTAGGAGATTAAGTTAGATGAATTTGGAAAGGATTGGTGATGGTTAGTGACAGGTGCAACAAACTGTTAGTGCTTATATCTCTTGGATTAAGGCGTTAGAATGTTAGTTTGATTCATCAGATTAACCTCCATTATGTGTAGGTTAGTTTAGGGTAAGTTTGAGGAAGAATGGTGAAGGTTCGTATCAGTGCATTTCAATGGTGGCCAGATGTTGCTTCGATCGGATTTGGTGTTGTGGTGAGTTTCAAGATGAATTGATGCCCTAGGATTGTAGAGGGAGAGCTGGGGAGTAGATTTCATGTTCACAGCATGAGGATTCATGGCGTGTAGGATGAGAGCAGAGAGGAGGAAAGTAGCTCGTGCATGAGCTCGCATGGAGTAAACCCTAAGTTGCAGGTCGTTTGGAGAAGAAATAATCATGGCCGTTCATTGTGGTTTGGACTTTTGACTTAGAGTGATCCAATGGCCAGCATTTAATCTGAAGTTTGGAGGGAATTGGGGTTTGGCTCTAAACGCACCGTTTCATTAATTGAAACGGGCGGGCCTGAGTTGAATTTTGTTATCCCCACCCCCGTGTTAGGCCCAAAACCAAGTTTGAACGTGATTTTATTACTTCCTTCACCCCCCAGCGTGTTTTATTTGTTTCACTAATTCTGAGTGAACTCTGGGCCTTGGCATAAGGCGCTATCTGCACCCCCCATTATGTGGCCCATCCAGATATCAACTGCGCGTAGTTACTATTCTGACCCCCCTCCCTCATTTTATTTGGTTTATTTGTTTTAATTCCATTATTATTTTACCAATTTTCATAAAATCATAAATAATTCATAAAAAATGCATTTTAATCCATTCTTTTTACCATATTTTCATTAAAATGTCTAGAATATTATAGGAAAATAAAATTTCATTTTTAGTTTTATTTCATATTTTTTTCATATTTTCTAAATAAATGTCATATTAAATAGTTTCATTTCATGCATTATTTTTATGATTTTTGTTCTCTCACATGCTTTAATATTTTTTAGTCATTATTTTTATATTGTTTAGATGAGGTATTCAACTTGTAGAAGTATTTTAGTTCCCATTTTTAGAGGTTAATTTTAGGTGATTAATAAATGCTTGAATATCATGAGCAAAACTAGGGTTTTAGGTGACAACTTAGGAGTTTGATTTCATTCCCCTTAGGACTTAGGATTTAAATAGATTAGTTATGGGACTATATGGGTTATGGGTAGCTATTAGATCCCTTAGAAAAAGTCAGGATTCCCCTACTGCTATTATTACTGTCTGTATATCTGTTGTCTGGTGTGGTGTGCCCTCTGGGGATTGTTGATTGTTTGTATGGGTATTGGGTTTGTCTGGGGCCCTGGGGAAGCTGAAGATTTGTGAAGATGAAGCCATTGGAGATTCAAAGACTGAAGATCAACTGTCAGAGTTGGGGAGAAGTTTCTTGCTAGCAGATGCTGAGGAGACTAGGGTTTAGGAGCTAGGTAGAGCTCTAGATTAGAAAGCTTGTTTCTCAAACATGGATTGCCTTGTCTGCATCCATTCTTCTCTGTGATTCAGGGTCTCTCTAAGATACTCACCCCCTTCCCTTGGAAGGCTTGGTGATAGTATCTATGAGATAGAACTCTTGAGAGAAAATGTCTTTTGTGTTAGAAGCAGTTTGTTCACCACCTTTGGTAGTCAACTGATTGCTTAACACCCCATTCACTCTTGTGACTAATCCCTCATCCTGGAGGTTTAAGCTTGAAGAAAAGCCATTGCAGATGGAAGACTGATGATCAAAGCCCTTACCTGAAGGTCATGAAGATGGAGATTGATGCTTGTTGAAGCCTGTAGCTGATTGGAGATTACTTGAAGCCAGATGCTGAGCTGCTGAAGCTGTTTCTTTTGCTGCTGTATTTCATTTGCTGATGTATTGATTGGTTTTCCGAACTGTATTGTTTGCTGTTTACCCTGTTGGGTTGGAAGTGAAGCCTGTTCACTTTCGCCTATTGTTTTCTAGGTTCGAGGTTGAGTGGTACTCCCTTGCCTCGCTTGTACTGTTGCATCCATGCATTTTACTGTTTTACTGTATATATCTGATATTGTTTCTGTTTCTGCCTATCCCGTAGGATCTCTGTTTCTCTCTGTGCAAGAGAGGAGCATGATAGACACTAGGTCTTAACCCATGCATGATAACATTAGGTTAGTTTGTTTCCCTTCGCAACCGTAGGTTAGAGTTCTGTCTCTTTCTTTCTCAAAACAAATAGAAAAACACATAAAGATTTCAAACCCAATAAAAGACACTTCTTCCGTAAAAGAATGTGAACTCATCAAGACGTCATTTTTGTCCTCTTGGACTGTTAATCAGAAAAACCTTTTTCAGAAGGAATAAAATCAATCAAGGACAGACTTGTGTCGTACGTGGCCCGAACTACGTTTGCTCTGATCTTTCATGCTGTATGAAAGTACGTAGGCATAGGATGCGATATCCTAGCGAGCAACCTTCCCCTCCTTTCCCGTAGGTAGGCGAACTACGTTGACTCTGATTTCTCGTTCCAGACGGGAATACGTAGGCATAAAGTGCGATACTTTGCCGAGTCATTTTCATTCTCTTTTCTTTTTAACCCCTGACCTATAGTTTAGATAGAATAACAATCCATACCCGAAAACAAGCGTGGATCCCGTCGAGTACGACGGACGTGAGGGGTGCTAATACCTTCCCCTTGCGTAACCGACTCCCGAACCCAGGTTTTGGTTGCGATGACCATACCTTTCCCGTGTTGTGCGAGGTTTACTCTGAGCGTTTCCTTTCCCTCCCGTGGGATAAATAACGCACGGTGGCGACTCTTCTGTTCAGCCGGCGCCGATTTTCGCAGTAGCGACAGCTTCCATCCTATCCCATGATTCAAAGTCCTCTTAAGGAAGCCCATCTCTCCCTTGGAGGGATGATTGGCATGCCTTAAAGAGTAGAACTTTTGAGGATACCCTTCTTTGCAGATGATGGTTTCTAGTGATTTCCTTTGGTTTTCACTGGTTCTCATTCATTATAACTTGATCCCAATAACTAATCTTTCTTGGTGGAGCTTGCTAGAGCCTGGAGATGAAGATCTAAGATGTTGAAGATGCCTTTCATGAGATTTGCTTGAAGATGAAGTTGTTACTATCAACTGTTGCTGTCAGAGCTGCTGTTTGTTGTAGGAGTTTGATGTTGCTGCTTGGGCTGCCTCCTCTGCTTTGGTTTTGTTTTCTGTATTGTTTGTTGGCTTGTGTAGCTTGCCCCTAGGTTTGAGGTGAATGTTGATTCACTTTGCCTGTTGTTTTCCCAGGTTCGAGGTTGAGCAGGACTCCCTTGCCTCGCTTGTATTGCTGCATTGCATGCATTTTACTGTATTTGCTTGCTTTCTTTTCTGTTTATCCCCTAGGATCTCTGATTTCCTCTATGCAGGAGGGAATTATGACAGACATTAGGATTCCTATCCATGCATGACAACATTAGGTTAGTTTTTATTCCCTTTTCAACCCTAGGCTTTTTAGAGCTTCTTTCTCTTCTTATGTCAAAACAACTCAAAAACACAGTAATAAGGTTAATCGATGTCGTACGTTACGAGCCTTAAGCTATTTGAGAAAGGGTTGCTGGAGAGCTTCTTTCCAGTAGTCTGGTTGCTTAGTGTGGCACCCTTTGGGTGACACGCGACATAGTCACTCTCAAATCATAGTCTCTAGTGCGTCAGAGATTGCAAACAAACTCAAAAACATTTCTTTCGTAAAAGATTCAAAACAAACATTAAAGTGTCATTTTTGTCCGCTTGGACTCTTAATAGAGAAAAACCCTTTCATAAGGTAAAAAACAGTCAGACAAGCTTCTGTCTTCCGTAGCCTGAACTACGTTTTCTCTGATCTTTCATGTTGTATGAAAGTACGTAGGCATAGGATGCCGTATCCTAGCGAGCAACCTTCCCCACCTTCATCCGTAGGTAGGCGAACTACGTTGACTCTGATTTCTCGTTCTAGACGGGGATACGTAGGCATAAAGTGCGATATTTTGCTGAGTCATTTTCTTTTCTTTTTAACCCAGGCCTGTAGTGTAGATAGAATAACAATCCGTACTAGAAAACAAGCGTGGATCCCGTCGAGTACGACAGACGTGAGGGGTGCTAATACCTTCCCCTTGCGTAACCGACTCCTGAATCTAGGATTTGGTTGCGATGACCATTCCTGTCCCATTTTGCGTTAGGTTTACTCTGAGCGTTTCCTTTCCCCCCGTTGGGATAAATAACGCACGGTGGCGACTCTTCTGTCATAGCCGGCGCCGATTTTCGCAGTAGCGACAGTTGGCGACTCTGCTGGGGATGCCAACGGTTCCCTACGCGAGTCAGTCCTAGCGCTTGTTTTCCCGTCGTGGGTTTTGTATGGATTTACATTTCTGTCTTTACTTTCCGCATTTTATTGTCATCTTTATATTGTTATTGTTGTTGTGGGGATGGGGTGATCTATTGAGAGATAAGCCGGACCTAGGCTTGAGTGCACCTAGAGCTAGTTGTGGAAAGTAGTGGGCGCGTGCATGCTTTGCATGTACTAGTGTCCCGCAAAATCCACGCTCGGACGAGGTTCTTCTGGTTGACTTCTTTTTCAACCCTTTGGGTTGAGGGGGTTGTTGGTTAGTTGGATTGTCGACTCCGGGGACCGATCATTTGAAAGTTGGCTAAGCGAGACCTCTTCAGGACATGATGATGTCACACCTTCTGGGTATCGTATCATCAGTCTTGAAATTCTGTGACGCCGACGACCGCATAGGATGTCGTACCTTGTGTCAGTTGATAGGACACCTACCTGTGAGAGGGATTGGGGCATGTAGGAAACTTGACCTCTAGACTACCCGGTTTTCTTGATATTGGATCAGTATGTGTGGTTACTTGGGGTTCTTCGTTAGGACAGTGTTAGGTCTGTTGAGACCAGGTTGAAGCATTGTTTTGAGCCTGTTGAGACCGGGTTGGAGCATTGTTATGCGTCTGTTGAGACCAGGTTTGAGCAATATTGCGGGTCTATTGAGACAGATGTGGATGGATCTCTTCAGCAATATATCACTTAATCCCTGTTGCATGTTTGCATATTGCATTGTTGCATACTCATTTTGCATATCATTAACGTGTGTCTGTGCTGCAGGTGCATTTTCATACCTCTGATTCTAGTTGCCCGGATTTCTGTCTGCTGATATTATGGATACTTTGAAGAAGACTGTAGCATACAAGTTGCCTACTCCAGATGTTTCTTCTCTGCTTGGTTTGATATCTCTAGTTGATGACGACGTGAAGAGAAGCTTCAGAAAGAGTTATGGGAAACTGCTTAAGTTGGTTTATAAACCATCCATGTATGAACGGAACAGATTGTACACGTTGATGCAGTTCTATGATCCCCCGCTGAGGTGTTTTACTTTCCCTGACTTCATTTTGGCTCCGACCCTGGAGGAATATGCTGAGATCTTGGAGTTAACAATCCAGAATAGGGTACCCTTCATTCGTATGGGTGTTGAGCCCAAGCTGGAAGATTTGGCTGTTGCTTTGCATTTAGACCCCTCAGAGTTGTTGTTAACCTCGTGGAATGGAGTGTCTGGTTTTTCTCTCAAGTTCTTAGTTGGGAAAGCACAAGAGTATGCCAAGAGTGGTTGTTGGGTTGTGTTTAATGCTATCCTTGCTTTGTGTATCTATGGCATTGTATTGTTCCCTAATATGCCTAACTTCGTTGATTTGGATGCATTCCATATATTTGCTTCAGGAAATCTTGTGCCTACACTGATTGGAGATTTCTATCACTCACTACATTATAAGAACGAGAATAGGAGGGGCAAGAACGTCTCTTGTTGTGTGCCTTTGTTGCATATGTGGTTTGATAGTCACCTGCCCAAGAAGGGTATCTTTGCTGAGTTTGCAGATACGGTGGATTGGTCTGAGCATCTGATGGGACTTTCTTCAGAAGATGTTGTCTGGTTTGACAAAGATTTACTAGGATCTGAAATTATCTACAGCTGCACCGGATATCCTAACGTTCCTCTGATCGGGAGAAAAGGGTGCATTAACTACAATCCATCACTGTTGATCAGGCAATTTGGTTATGCTTTGAAAAGCCCACCAAAAGAGGAGGAAGTGCAGGAATCTCTGTACTTCACAGGTGATTTGAATGGAGAGCTATTGTCCAAGCTGCATCATGCTTGGAATAATGTCCACAAGAAGGGGAAGCCGTTGTTGGGTAAGAATGATAGTCAAGCCTATCCTCCGTACCGAGTCTGGATCCAAGATAAGGAAAAGCAGGCGCGGATGCCGTTCCCTGCAGTAGTACCTCCTACTCCCCCCGTAATTAAGGAGCCAACTACTGTGTCTAGTGAGAGATATGAACAGGTTGTGAAGGAGAAAGAAGAGCTGATGAAAGCCAACGAGAAGTTGGAAGAAGAGTTAGCGCAACTCAGGAACGAAAGGAATGAAGCCGTATATTCCTTCAAGCAGCAAACAGAGATGGTGAACCAACTAGGCACAGAACTGACTGAACAGCGAAAGAAGAGTGAACGTTTGGGGATAGATTTCAAGAGCTCCCATGATATGCTGGAGTCCAAGAAGAAAGCACTTGATGTAGCCTACCGGGAGATCTCCGCATTCAACAAAACCTGAAACGCCACGCTGTCCGGCAATAAGGAAAGAGAAGACAAACTGAAGTTGCAGACCTCTGAGCTGGAAGGTCAGTTGAAAGCTAGCCAGAAGAAGTTTAAAGAAGAGGTTATGCGGAGATATGATGTCCAGAATGCCTTGAACAAAGTTATCAAGCGCAAGAAAGAGTCCGCGTCCCAGAAGCGGAAGCTAGAAGATTGCTTTGGAGAAGGTGTTTGGGAGGAATCCATTGGGGATCTCCAGCGTGTTATCATGCAAAGAGACTCGCTCGTTGAAGGATTGCTTTCTCAGCCGAATCATCCCAAGACTAAGAGATTGTTAGAGGAGTATCAGGCATATGGTCGCACTTGATTACTTTATGCACTGCTGTATATGCTTTATTTGCATTGTGCTGGCCATCACCAGGATTGTTGGTTGAGGTCATGCCTTCTTGTTATCGTACATTCAGTGATATTGTATTTCCGACTTGATGGGCTCTTCGCAGCAATATATGAGATGTTTTTCCATGATTGGATTTCAAGCTTCCTATCACTATCACTGTCACTACACTGGCACTTTGGCACTAGAATCAGGGGTTGTCCTCCCTAACGCACAAACACATATTGCATCTGCATATTCATGTTGCATTGCCAATTACTTGTCGAATTTGTACCTTATTTCCTGCATCTCACAGGTTTTTCAGGATTGACGAACAAAGAGTCCACCGCTATTCAACCAGAAACAACTGCAAGAAGATAATGGATCAAGTTCAGGTCGAGATGCAGGAAATCCGCGAGAAGCTGACTTTGTTCATGCAAGCTATGGAGAGCATGGCCAAGGGCCAGGAGAATCTTCAGACCTTGATGCAGCCGCTGCTGACGCGGGCAAACGGAAATGGAAACACTGACCACGTTTCTGTTGAAACTCCTCGCTGGGAGAATGAGATACCGACAGTTGTTACTCCCCCTGTTGTGACTGTCAACGGAAACACTAGTACTGGTGCAGGTGTTGGCGCTGGTAACGGCAATACTGGGAATGGTGGTGATGGGCATGTTGTTAACAACAAAGGCAACACTGTGGATGCTGATCAAGGATTCATTGACAATGTTGGCTTCGGAAACAATGGGTATGGTAATGTCAATCAGGACGGGAACTTCGGGTTCAACAATCAAGGCTTCGGTAATGATGGTCACGACAACAATCAGGGGTATGGCTACGGTAATGGTGGATTCAGTAATGTGAATAACAACGGCGCCATAGCATTTCCTTTCAACAATGGTTTGGGACCTGCTGGGGTCAATCTGGGGTTCGACAACCGAGGACAGGGTCCTGTGTTCAATCAGCAAGGATTTGGCCGTAACATGGGTTACGATGGGTATGGCAATGACTGGAATATGGATCAATAGGAGGACGCTTTTTCAGGAAGAGGTTTTGGACCTGAAGGCCCCATTGACCCTGTTCAGAGGATCAAAATGCTAGAAGAGCAGATGAAATGTGTGGTTGATCAGAACTCCGCTGGATTGGATATGACTACTATGGGGTTGGTACCAAGGCTGAGGGTGCCGTTGAAATTCAAGGCTCCAACATTCGACAAATACAAAGGGGATACCTGCCCAAAGGTCCATGTACGTTATTATTATAGAAGGATGTCTGCATATTCCAATGACGAAAGGATGCTCATGCATTTCTTTCAAGATAGCTTATCGGGACCATCACTGGAGTGGTACATGGGATTGGAGCCCACCCAAATTAGGAGTTGGAAGCAGTTGGCTGATGCTTTTGGTATGCATTACAAATATAACAGCGATTTGGCGCCAAACAGAGTTCAATTGCAGAGTCTGTCGCAGAAAAGTGGTGAAAGTTTCAAAGAGTACGCACAACGATGGCGCGATATGACAGCTCGGGTGCACCCTCCTTTGGTTGAAAGGGAGATGAATGACATGTTTGTGGGGACGTTTACTGGAATGTACTATGACAAGTTACTCAATGTTTCGATGGGTAGTTTCTCCGATATGATCCTTATGGGAGAAAGGATCAAAAACGGAATTAAAATTGGAAAGATTCAGGCAGGCGAATCTACTTCAGCCGGGGGTGCGAGAAAAGCGTTCGGCGGAAGACGACAGGGTGATACTAGCGCTGTGTATGGTGGTAGAGGCCGGGGCAGAGGCAGAAATCAGTACATTCAACCTCAACAGGTAGCCAGTGTTACTATTCCAATTCCTCAACAACAACAACCACAACAACAACAGCAACAACAACCGCAGCAGCAGCAAAGGCAGAATCAGGGTCAGGGAAGGTTTCAGAATGTAAAGCCGAAGAGGGTATTTAATAAGCCTCCGTCGACATATGCAGAGCTTCTTCAGACATTGCTGGGGTTGAATTTGGTCGAGAAAAGAACAATGGAACCACCTACAGGACTGGTACTTCCTAGGGGATATGATGCTAATAAGCATTGCGAATTCCATTCCGGGGCGCCCGAACATGATGTAGAATCCTGTCATGCTTTCAAGCATAAAGTTCAAGACTTGTTGGACAGTAAAGCCATCAACTTTGGCCAAGTGGGGCCCAATATTGTACAACAGCCTATGCCCAATCATGGGGCAAATGCCATCTTAACAGAAGAAAATTTGAACCTGGTGTTGGATGTTAATGAGTTGAAGGCACCATTGAGTGAAGTGAAAAGCAGGTTGCTCAGAGGGGGAGTATTTCCCGGTTGTGATGAATACTGTTTAGAGTGTTGGACCAAGCCTGAGGGTTGTACTGATTTGAAGCAGGGCATTCAGGCCATGATCGACGAAGGGACCTTGCAATTTGATCGAACTGCGGTTGAGAATCTTGTGGAGGCATTATGTGAAGAGCAGAATGATATTGCAACGGTGACGATCCCGAGGAAGACTATAATGATAGTGGCGCCCGCCAAGCGGCCAACTATTACGATTACCAAAGCAGGGCCTGTTCCCTTTGAAAGTACGAAAGCTGTCCCGTGGACATACGGTTTAGAAGCGTATTGCAATGGTGAAAAGATTGTGATGAATAGCCAGCCAGCAGAAGCTGTTGACAATGTTGTTGGTACGGGGGGCATGACCCGTAGCGGAAGGATCTTTACCTCACCTGAAGTAGAAGCAGAGAGGTTGGCCAAAGGTAAAGTCAAAGTAAGTGAAAGTGGGCCTTCTCAGTCGAAAGAAAAGGATACATCACTCAAGGACGTAGAGGAGTTCATGAGACTGATCCGCAAGAGCAACTACAAAATTGTTGAACACCTACAGCAGACGCCGTCGAAGATTTCTATCTTATCGTTGTTGTTATGTTCCGAGGCCCACCGGAACGCCTTGCTGAAAATACTGGATACGTCATTCGTGCCCCAAGAAGTTTCTGTAAATCAGTTAGAGGGGATAATGGCACATGTCAATGCTGGACATAGCCTGGGTTTCACAGATTTTGACTTAACGCCCAAGGGTCGGGAGCACAACATGGCCTTGCATATCGATAGAGTGCCGGGGCACCGTAATGTCGCGAATATTGGTGGATACTGGGTCGTCGTTGAACGTATTGCCAAAGAAAGCCATGATGAAATTGGACATACGGGGGGTTATTTGCACGCCCAGCGATTTGGTTGTGAGGGCGTTTGACGGGACGAAAAGATCAGTGTTTGGGTCAATAACATTACCGCTTCAGGTGGGGCCAGAGATTTTTGATACCGAATTCTACATCATGGATATCCATCCAGCTTATAGTTGCCTTCTTAGACGACCATGGATCCATGCCGCAGGGGCCGTAACATCCACATTACATCAGAAGTTGAAGTATATGGTGGGTGATAGTGTTGTTACCGTTTGCAGGGAGGAGGATATTTTGGTCAGTCACCTGTCATCATTCAGATACGTGGAGGTCGACGGAGAAATACACGAGACGCCTTGTCAAGCCTTCGAAGGGTTGCGGATTAAAGACAAAGCTCAGGGTTCCAGCAAAATATCAGATGTGGCAGTGTCATCCTACAAAGAGGCTCGGGCTTTAGTGTAGACTGGTGAGACTAAAGGTTGGGGGCAGGTGCTGGAGATTCCCGTGAAGAGTGATAAGTTTGGGCTAGGGTATCGACTGACGTCGTCAGCGTCATCTTCAGGAGCGCCCAGGTTCAAGGGACCGGTCACGATTACGCCAAGCGGGATGTGCTTTGAGACTGTCAACGCTATTTCCGACGCCGAAGACGGAGATAGCAACTGCGATATGGACGCGTGGATCAAGCCAAGCGTGCCAGGACAAAGTCTCTGCAATTGGTCCATCCGGGAAACTGTCCCAGTGACTTTTAAACAGTAATGATTTGTTTTATCAATTGTTGAATAATCTTATGTCCTACCTGGGGCATAGTGATGTTACATTAGGGCTACTTGATTATGTGTATTGCACTGTTTTAATCATGAAATAAAGGCGTTTTTCATATTTAAGTATTGTGATCCCTGTTTTTCTTGTTTTTACTTTAGCAATAAATGGCAACGTGGTTATTTGCTTTGTTTGCGTGTTGAAACGTTTAACCATTTCCTTTGCAGGACTAATATTTCAGATGACATCTTCTACGAACCGCCTATGACTCGTTTCGACTTCGAGCACCTGGTAATCCAAGCAGAGGAAGAGATTGTTGAGGATAGCGACTTGCCAGAGGAGCTGACTCGTTTGTTGAAACAGGAAGAGAGAATCATTCTGCCTCATCAGGAGGAAATTGATATTATCAACTTGGGGTCGGAAGAAGTTGTGAGAAATATCCGTATAGGGGCTGCGCTGCAGAGCGACATCAAGCAAAGGCTGATTGAGATACTGCGAGAGTATAGTGATATATTTGCTTGGTCGTACGAGGATATGTCTGGGTTAGACACGGACATGGTTGTGCACCGTCTGCCGTTGTGAGAGGAATGTCCGCCTGTTTAACAGAAACTCAGAAGAACCAGACCAGACATGGCTGTAAAAATCAAGGAGGAAGTTCAAAAACAGTGGGATGTTGGTTTCCTAGCCGTTATAACTTATCCGTCATGGGTCGCTAATATAGTACCAGTGTCGAAGAAAGACGGTAAAGTGTGAATGTGTGTAGACTACCGTGATTTGAATAGAGCGAGCCCGAAAGACGACTTTCCACTTCCTCACATTGATGTGCTGGTTGATAACACTGCTCAGTTCTCCGTATTCTCCATCATGGACGGCTTCTCAGGCTATAATCAGATAAAAATGGCACCAGAAGACATGGAGAAGACTACCTTCATTACTCCCTGGGGAACATTTTGCTACAAAGTGATGCCCTTAGGATTGAAGAACGTTGGGGCAACATATCAATGTGCTATGACGACTCTCTTTCATGACATGATGCACAAAGAGATCGAGGTTTATGTTGATGATATGATTGCCAAATCCCAGACGGAGGAGGAGCATTTGGTTAATCTGCTGAAACTGTTCAAAAGGCTTAGGAAGTTCAGGTTGAGGCTGAACCCTAACAAGTGCACCTTTGGGGTGAGATAGGGAAAACTGCTGAGGTTTATTGTGAGCGAAAAAGGAATAGAGGTTGATCCTGCGAAAATAAAAGGAATACAAGAAATGCCGACGCCTAAAACAGAAAAAGAAGTGCGTGGGTTTTTAGGGAGGTTGAACTATATCGCCCGGTTCATATCTCACCTAACTGCGACATGCGAGCCATTATTCAAGCTGTTGAAAAAGGATCAGGTGTTGACCTGGAATGAAAATTGTCAAAAGGCATTCGACAAGATAAAAGAATACTTGCAGGAACCTCCTGTTTTGATACTCCCAGTGGCCGGAAGACCTTTGATCATGTATTTGGCGGTTCTTGAGGAAAGTATGGGTTGTGTTCTCGGTCAACACGACGAGACCGGACGTAAAGAGCATGCGATCTATTATTTGAGTAAGAAGCTTACCGACTGTGAGTCCAGATACTCAATGCTCGAGAAAACGTGTTGCGCGCTAGCCTGGGCCGCCAAACGTTTGAGGCAATACATGCTGAATCATACAACCATGCTAATTTCAAAGATGGATCCAATCAAATACGTGTTTGAGAAGCAAGCACTCTCCGGAAGAATTGCCCGATGGCAGATGGTGTTAACCGAATACGATATCCAATATGTCTCGCAGAAGGCTATTAAAGGTAGCATTCTGTCGGAGTACCTTGCGGAGCAGCCTGTTGAGGACTACCAATCGATGAGGTTTGATTTTCCTGACGGGGATATCATGTACCTGAAGATGAAAGATTGTGAAGAACCGTTGCCGGAAGAAGGACCAGAATTGGGTTCCAAATGGCAGTTGATATTTGACGGAGCTGTAAATTCCTATGGTAGCAGAATAGGTGCAATTATCACTACTCCTCAGGGGTCGCACATCCCCTTTACTGCCTGATTGACTTTTCCCGTTACCAATAGTGAGGCTGAATATGAGGCTTGCATCATGGGTCTGGAAGAAGCCATTGATTTGCGAATCAAGCATCTGGATGTATACGGAGACTCAGCTCTAGTGGTGAACCAGATTAAAGGAGAATGGGAGACACGTCAGCCCAATTTGATACCATATATGAATTATGCAAGGAGATTGTTGCCTTTCTTTGACAAGGTGGAATTGCATCATGTGCCGCGAGCAGAAAATCAAATGGCTGACGCCCTGGTGACACTGTCTTCAATGTATAAAGTTAACTTCTGGAACGAGGCTCCCCGGATTGTTATCTCTCGGCTCGATAGGCCTGCATTCATATTTTCCATTGATGAGGCTCCCGATGGTCAACCCTGGTACTTTGACATCCAGAATTTCCTGAAGAATAAGGAGTATCCGGCTGGGGCATCCAGTCGAGATCAGAAGACTCTCAGGAGATTGGCTGGCAATTTCTATTTGAACCCAGACGGTGTCCTATACAAAAGAAACCACGACTTGGTGTTGCTATGATGTGTAGATGAGAAAGAGGAGATGTTGCTCATGGAAGAGATACATGAGGGTACATTTGGTACACATGCTGGTGGGCATGCTATGACGAGAAAGCTGTTGCGGGCAGGTTATTATTGGCTAACTATGGAAACAGACTGTTTCAAGTTTGCAAAAAGGTGTCATAAATGCCAGATTTATGCGGACAAGATCCATGTGCCTCCAAGTCCTCTGAATGTGATGTCATCACCGTGGCCTTTCTCGATGTGAGGAATCGATATGATTGGCAAGATTGAGCCTACGACATCCAACGGACACCGGTTCATTTTGGTGGCAATCGATTACTTCACCAAATGGGTGGAAGCAGTATCATATGCTAATGTGACCAAGCAAGTGGTAGCCAGATTTATCAAATGAGATATTATCTGCAGATATGGAATCCCTGAGCGGATTATCACCGACAACAGTTCAAATTTGAATAATAAAATGATGAAAGAGCTGTGTCAGAATTTTAAGATTGAACATCACAACTCTTTTCCTTACCGGCCCAAGATGAATGGCGTTGTCGAAGCGGCCAATAAGAACATAAAGAAGATTTTTCAAAAGATGGTTGGGACATATAAGGATTGGCACGAGATGCTACCTTTTGCTTTGCACGGTTATCGTACGACGGTACGCACATCAACCGGGGCAACCCCTTTCTCATTGGTGTATGGGATGGAGGCAGTGTTACCGTTAGAGGTTGAGATTCCTTCCCTGAGGGTTTTACATGATGTCCAACTCGACGAGGCAGAATGGGTGAAAGATAGACTGAATCAACTCAGTTTAATGGATGAGAAAAGACTGGCTTCTCTAGCATACGGTCGGTTATATCAGAGCCGGATGAAGAAAGCTTACGACAAGAAGGTGTGCCCTCGAAGCTTTCAGACGGGCGATCTTGTTTTGAAAAAGATTCTCCCACCACAAATAGATCACAGGGGCAAGTGGACTCTTAATTACGAAGGTCCCTACGTTGTCAGAAAAGTCTTCTCTGGAGGAGCCTTGTTACTATCCACCATGGATGGTGAAGACTTTACGTCTCCTGTGAATTCGGACGCAGTTAAAAAATACTTTGCTTGAAAGTGACCCGCTGGACAGTAAAAAGAGAGTCCAGGCAAAAATGGTGCATTCCGGCGAACCATAAAAAATGAATAAAAGGTTCGGGCAAAAGTTAGGGATAAAATTGAAAAGATGTACACCCGCGAAGTCGAAAACCTGAAAAAGGCGATTTCGGCAAAAAAGGGTATCCCGGTGAATTGAAAACCCGCAAAGGGAGGTTCACGCAAAAGTTAGGGATTGAAAAAAGCAAATGACTGTGGTCCGGATTTGATACGGCATTGCTTAGTGGTTTGGGAGATACCTGGGGGCCGTCTATCCAAAAACAATCTCTTCCGAAGATTGAGTATCGGGAAAGCGCAGAGTCAGGCGAGTCATAGGAGGATCAGCTCATGGTGTTTGTCTGTACCACGTCGCCGACATGTATACAAATATTGTTTTGTATTTTATTTATGTGTGTGTGTGTGCGTAACTTCCTCTTTTCAGGAGTTGCATCCAGTGTACAAAACTTTGCCTATTCAGAGGCTCGTTATCAATAAAACATGTTATTCAATACTTGATGCTTGTTCTTTACTGTTTTGTTTGTGAAACATGCCGATGTTTTTGATAAACTTGCATTTGCATAATCTTGCTGGCCCTTGCCAATAATTGCTAAAACTTCGAATTGACTGAAGTAATGTCACAGATGCTAACCCGGGTAGATTCTGTTGTATAGGCCTGTTTTGTCTCGTTTGTGTTTTGCAGGGTTCTTACCTTTGGAGCAAACAGTCAGGGATTGTATTCCCCAACCAAAATCTCTTGATGAAGAACCTGACTCCAATTGATGTCATTCTCCAGCTAGTCGCAGCTTATTTCCCAGAGAGTTGGAATGACGTTATCCCTTACCGAATGAGGGATTATTCTCCCCCAGAAGAGTGTCCTCATGGAGAGTTGTCCACAGGATATCCCCAGCAAGTCGAAGTCAATGTTCCCTACAGAGGTTGTGCTCCTTAGCAAATCGAAGGTGTGCAGGATCAATCCCCAGCATGGGAGGTTCCCGTAGAGTTTAATCAGGTTGTTGGTTCGAAAGGTTTATATCTGCGAAGGATCGGTTTCTCTTGCTCCCCCAAGGGTCGTCATACCATCGACAGGATGTTGATCCTCAGCAGAGTGGTAGCTCCGAGTTCGTAAACTGTGCCCAGACAGTGTGCTTTTCCTAGAAGTGCCGCTTTTTCCCCGGCTAAGTTTGTTCACCAGCAGGGTGTTTGTTCTTTCCTCCCAGTGGAAATTGATGTTTAATTGCTCCTCGGCAGAGTTGGTTGTGCTTCCGGCGTTTATTTTGCCGGAATACCTTATGATACTTGTTCTCCCCAGCGGAGTTGGCTTTATACTCAGCATTCATGTTGTTGAGACAACACTACCAGAGTTTCCCAGCAGCTTAATCCTGCATTTGCATTTGCATGTATCGTCATATTTGCGTCTACTCAAACGCGTAGCATTTCCGTGCTATACGGAGCATTACGCCACTTTCAAACATGCGCATTTTGAAGCATAAGTCAGGTTGGCTACCTCTTTGTTTCCAGGTATTCTTCCCTGCAGGTAATTAGACTTCTTGTTCAGGATCGTTTATTCAGATTTGCGGCGTCAGATATGTGATGATACTGTTCGTCCCGACATGTTCCCTTATCAGAGGTGCTTGATCAACTTCCATTCTTCCTCAGCGGAGTGTTCTTTACGCGGCTTCATAATTGGACTTTGGAGTTATTGTCAAAAATCCCCCAGTGGAGAGTTCCCTCGGGTTGCTGTCACGTCAGCATTTTAAGAAAAAGATTTTAGAGATTAGACATCTGAAGTCATTACTCGTCGTCAAGTTGAATGTCTGGCAGTTGACGTCAGGATTTCCCCGGCAGAGTTCTTCCCGATTTGTTGTTATGGCTTCATAATTAGACTTTGAAGATTGTTATGTCAGCATTTTACTGCTTCATAATTAGACTTTGAAGTTGTTACCATCATGATATGGCTTCATAATTTGACTTTGAAGTTATCGTCAGTTCTGATAGGCTTCATAGTTTTGAAGTTGCTTTCAGTAGTGAACGACTTCATGAATAGACTTTGAAGTTGTTGTAAAAGAGAGATTTCAGTGATTTGACGGTTGAAGTCATTACTTGTTGTCAAGGCTTCACGAGTTGACTTTGGAGTTGTTGTCAGCATTTTAAAGGAAGATTTCAGCGATTAGACGGTTGAAGTCATTACTTGTTGTTACGGCTTCGTAATTTGACTTTGAAGTTCGTCAGCGTGGGATGCTCCATAATTAGACATTGGAGACGTTATCACTATTACAATGTCTTCATAATTAGACTTTGAAGTTGTTGTTAGAATTTCCTCGGAAGGAGTCTAGAGGGCTTCATGATTTGACTTTGAAGTTTAATAGAGTTTTCCTGGAATTGTTGTTACGTCAGCATTGCACGGCTTCATAAGTAGACTTTGAAGTTCGTTACATCAGCGCTATAAGGCTTCATGATTTGACTTTGAAGTTGTTGTTGTCATTTTTCAAGGGAGATTTCAGCGATTAGACGGCTGAAATCGTTACTTGGTGTCACCGCTTCATAATTAGACTTTGAAGTTGTTAGCAGCAGTGATGGCTTCATAATTAGACCTTGGAGTTATTATCAGTTTACACGGCTTCATAATTGGACCTTAGAGTTATTGTCAGTGTTAAACAACTTCATGACTAGACTTTGGAGTTGTTGTTAGGAGTTCCCTAGCGGATTTTCCTCGCGTAGTTGTTATGTCAGCATTGCAGACTTCATGATTTGGCTTTGGAGGTCGGCACAGTTTTCTTCGAGTGGCTGTTACGTCAGCGTTACACGGCTTCAGAATTAGACTTTGGAGTCGTCGTTAGCAATTCCCCAACAGAGTTTTCTCTAGCAGCTGTCACGTCAGCGTTGCGCTGCTTCATAATTAGACCTTGGAGTTGTCGTCAACATCAAACGACTTCGTAATTAGACTTTGGAGTTCCTCAGCGGTACCGCATCTTCATGATTAGACTTTGGAGTTGTTGTCTGAAGGTTTTGTCCGCATGGAATAGCTTCATAAGTAGACTTTGGAGTTGTTGCCAGATTTTTCCCCACAGAGTTGCTTGTTGAAGTTTCTCTTATCCGACCATCGGAGTATTTTCTTCAAGTTTGCTGTTCCGTCAGCGTCACAGGGTTTCATAATCAAAATTTCAAGAGTTGTCGCCTGTTGTTGAAATAGGTGCCCGACAGTTAATATCGGAGTATCCCCAGTGGGTTCGGCTACTGCAAAGATAAGGCAGAGGTATTTTCCAGTACGATTGACTGAATTGGATTACTATTGGGTGGGAGAATTCGATCCCCGATGAAGTCGCCGTGATTTCTTCGTGTTGACGAAATATTATTATCCCCAGTAGAGGCCTCCTCAAAGCCGTTTGTGGGTTGGGACCAACGAAGTTAGCTACTGTAGAGATAAGCAGTCTCCTGTGTGTAGACAGATGATTTTCCCGTATGGATAGGCGAATGAAGTTTCCTGTGGTTAGGAAGATGATTTTCCCGTACGGATAGGCGGATAAAGTTTCCTGTGTTTAGACAGATGATTTGCCCGTGTGGATAGGCGGATGGGGTTTCCTGTGTTTAGGCAGATGATTTTCCCGTATGGATAGGCGGATGGAGTCTCCCGTGATTGGACAGAAATATTTCCCAGTGATAGGACCTCCTCGTGTTGGTGGGAGGTGACTAACTCATCCCCAGCGGAGTAGCCGGAATTTCTCCGTGTTGACAGAATGTGGAGTTCTAACGTGGACAAGATTTCTTCGGGTTGACGAAATGTGAGTCCTGACGTGGACCGATTGGTGTTTAGTTGTGATTTGACGAATTTTTTTTCTCTTCTTGTGTTGACAAGATTAGTCCAGTTGTGGACGGAGGTGTTCAGTACCTGTGGCTTTACACGAGTGGTTGATGTTGGAATCAGAGTTATTATCAGACGTTGGATCAGTTGTTGCCGTAACAACCAGATTCAATTGGCGGATGTCGTTCCCCAAGCAGTTGTGCAGTTTATTTCTGCGGTTGGCAAATTTCCGGGTTTCTTGGTATTCAACCGTCTCGTACCTCGATTGTTTGAAGGCCGTTCCCTCTTCACCCAGTCGGGTCCAAGCCGTTTGAATAGGGGCAGCTGTTGCACCCCAAAATTTGCTTAACCTTTTCTTGCCTGATTTATGTTTCATTGCATTTCATTTGAATAGTTACATCATGTACATAGTTCAATCATTTGCATATCATAGCATATCAAGTCATCCAATAAGGGATCAAGTGCCATTTATGTCAAAAGAAGCCTATCTAGAGGTATTCTCTGAGCCTGAGAGACCATCCAAGTCATCAGAGAAGGGTTGAAGTCATGAGAAGTGTGAGTGCCCACAGGTGGATTTCTTCTCCTAACTTGAGGAATGTTGAGAATCATCAGTGAGATGAGAAGCATGGAATGGGAATTTGAGGTGTGTATGTATCTCATGGGATGTCTGGAGGGCCTTATTGGAGCTTAGACAAGTCATTGTATCAAGTTCAAGAGCCAGGGTTGAGGTGTGTACAAGTAGGGTTCATCTGGGTAACCCTAGGTCAAGGAGAGCAAAGAAAGGGCATCAAGACCTAGCTCTAGGTCATGGAAGTCATGGATTGATATGTTGAAGCATGTGTGTGGATGAGCCAAGACCAAGTTTAAGAGAATCAAGAGTGGTTGGAGGTGTTTGAGACAGGGTTCCTAGGGTAAAATCCCCTGTATAGCACTGGACTTCCAAGCCACATAAGTCAAAATACAAGTTTCAAATGGATCTTTGGCCAATATGAAACTTTTAGAGCTTCTCAATACCTTTAATTTTAGTACTAGAAGTCTTCAAGAAGATTTGTAGATCTCAAGTTATGGTTCTTGCAAGTTACAAGTCACCAGAGGACACTGAAATTTATCTGTGAAAGTCACTTGACTTCCAAGCAACTTTTTCCCCTCAAGGAGTTTTCAAATGGATTCTTAGCCAACATAAGAGTTGTAGGTCTTGATCTTAGCTTTAATTTGAGTACTAGAAGTCCTCAAGAAGATTTTTGGAACTCAAGTTATGATCTTGGCAATCCAGGGGTATTTTGGGAAAGTTGAATTATAGGTCATTTTTCAACATGTGTCAAAATCTCTATCTTCCACTCCTCAAATGAAAAAGTGTTCAACTTGAAATGTGTTTAGAATGATGTTTTTAGGTCAGATTAGAATTCATGAGGGATTGGATTGGCTTGCTTCACAAAATGATCCAAAATGGCCTAAAAAGAGGGATTTTTCAAATGATTCAAAGGAGGGAAATTGGGATTTTTGAATTATAAGACATAAACATGGCATATGGGTAGTCATTTTGAATGGAAATTGGATTTAAAACACATTGACAATGTCACAATTTTGAGATACGCCCTAATTTTATGACTTGCTTTGAAAATTGCTTTCTTACATTACAAGTTACAATGCCAAAACAAGAATCAAAGCATTTCAGGCTGAGCTAGCTATCCAAACATATCCCAAATCCAATTTGCAGTTGAAAGGAACATTCTAGAGCCAACTGTAACAAGCAAATCATGACTGATGCATTAGATTTTCAAGTGTAAATCAGAATTTTGGATCAACTAAATTGGGCCTGATTGGATTGCAAAAGCCCACAAATAGTTTCTATTTAAGCTCTAGAATGATTCCAGATAAGGGTTGGTGCAGAATTCGTGGAGAGAGTGAAGATAGCAAGTTGAGTTTCAAAGGTTCTAACTGAAAACGGTTTTGGAGTTTGGATCAAGATCAAGCCAAATTGAAGTGCCTAGAAGCTTCATCTTGCTTCACTGATCGTGTTTGAAGAGTTATGGAGCTTGAATCCAACATCTTCTACCTCTGTTGATTCAATTTTCACAGGTATGTAACTCTTGGATTTCCTCTTGATCTAGGCTGAATTAGTTAGCAATGTGCATGTGGTTAGGTTCCCTATGATTGGTAGAACGATTTAGGTTTGGTTTGGCATCGTTTGGTGATGATCAATAGAGTGCACCAATTTCTGTTTGGATTCAGTTACATGTGATCTTGAGGAATTAACATGATTGTGATAACTTAGGATGATCAGTGTAACATGAGGAGTAGGTCTATGGATTTAGATTTGAGTTTGGTGAAGATCAAGAATGTGACATGCTTTGGAAATGCTATCGGGTTTGAAAATCTAGAAGGATTTGAGAAAATCTAAGGCCAGATTCATGATCAGCATGGATTTTTGAGTGAGATAGGTATAACCTTTGTGATTTCTGGTCACCTGCAAGTGGACCTTCACCGGAGAAGACGGTGTTTTCCACCGTGGACCACCACCTGAGAATAGTCTCAGGTCACCTGAACTTTGGGGAAGATAATGTCTGGACCCTTGGATCAGTCCTTCAGATGGACTTTGTAAGCAGATCGTGTGGACGTGATTTAAACTCAACTCTCCCTCCATTAATTCAATACGCAGCGTTTCATTTATTGACTCAGCTTGTGAGTCACCAGCCACGTCATGCACGCGTGGATATGCTCAGGGTCCTTGGATTTGATTACCAGTCTTCTCATCCAACGCATATCATTTAATTCAGCATTTTATTTTCTTTTTATTCTTTTTGGATTTATTTTAATTTATTTGATTTCTAAAATCCATATTAAATCCAATTTTGATCAAAAAAAAATATTTTAAAAATATCTCCATGATCCTGGATTTAATTGTGATTTTCTGAAATCCAGAAATCTCATTTTCATCCATTTTTTCAATTTAACTTGATTTTCTCCATTTTATTATTTTCTTTAATTTTGTATATTTGATACATGTTCTTGCTGATTTTATTGTGACCAATTGGTGAGGAATTTTGAGTTGATTCTTGTTGGATTAGTTAGCTTAGAGAGGCATGTACCCTTAGAAATTTTATCATTTTTTTATGATTAAATTTTAGGCCAATTTGAGTGGTGAACATAAGGAGTGTTAGATTTAGGGTTTCAAAACAATTAGTTGTAGTTTAGTGCATAGTTTGGGGACTTAGTGTTTGATTTAGGTCCTGGGATTTATATGGGGTATTGGGTATAGGTTTAGGTTCCCTTAGAAATTTAATTAGGATTTTGTGATCTATTTTAGCATTTTATTTGTATTTTGCAATTGGTGTGATGTTTGTGGGTTTCTCCCTTGGATGTTTGGCTTATTCAATTTGTGTGGGGCTATTTTGGGTGTGCTTTTGGCTTGGACTTTGCTTGGATGAATTGAAGATCAAATGAAGTTGCTTTGGATGGCTTGAAGAAGCTTGGAGTTGAAGATTTCTCATCTGTTGGAATGCTTGTCAGGAGCTTAGGAAGATCAGGGTTTTAGGGAGAGCTTTTTAGACTTAGTTCATTTCTTTCCTCAAACATGGAATGCTTTGTTTGCTTCCATCCTATCCCATGATTCAAAGTCCTCTTAAGGAAGCCCATCTCTCCCTTGGAGGGATGATTGGCATGCCTTAAAGAGTAGAACTTTTGAGGATACCCTTCTTTGCAGATGATGGTTTCTAGTGATTTCCTTTGGTTTTCACTGGTTCTCATTCATTATAACTTGATCCCAATAACTAATATTTCTTGGTGGAGCTTGCTAGAGCCTAGAGATGAAGATATAAGATGTTGAAGATGCCTTTCATGAGGTTTGCTTGAAGATGAAGTTGTTACTATCAACTGTTGCTGTCAGAGCTGCTGTTTGCTGTAGGAGTTTGATGATGCTGCTTGGGCTGCCTCCTCTGCTTTGGTTTTGTTTTCTGTATTGTTTGTTGGCTTGTGTAGCTTGCCCCTAGGTTTGAGGTGAATGTTGATTCACTTTGCCTGTTGTTTTCCCAGGTTCAAGGTTAAGCAGGACTCCCTTGCCTCGCTTGTATTGCTGCATTGCATGCATTTTACTGTATTTGCTTGCTTTCTTTTCTGTTTATCCCCTAGGATCTCTGATTTCCTCTGTGCAGGAGGGAATTATGACAGACATTAGGATTCCTATCCATGCATGACAACATTAGGTTAGTTTTTACTCCCTTTTCAACCCTAGGCTTTTTAGAGCTTCTTTCTCTTCTTATCTCAAAACAACTCAAAAACACAGTAATAAGGTTAATCGATGTCGTACGTTACGAGCCTTAAGCTATTTGAGAAAGGGTTGCTGGAGAGCTTCTTTCCAGTAGTCTGGTTGCTTAGTGTGGCACCCTTTGGGTGACACGCGACGTAGTCACTCTCAAATCATAGTCTCTAGTGCGTCAGAGATTGCAAACAAACTAAAAAACATTTCTTTCGTAAAAGATTCAAAACAAACATCAAAGTGTCATTTTTGTCCGCTTGGACTCTTAATCAAGAAAAACCCTTTCATAAGGTAAAAAACAGTCAGACAAGCTTGTGTCTTCCGTAGCCCGAACTACGTTTGCTCTAATCTTTCATGCTGTATTAAAGTACGTAGGAATAGGATGCCGTATCCTAGCGAGCAACCTTCCCCACCTTCATCCGTAGGTAGGCGAACTACGTTGACTCTGATTTCTCGTTCTAGACGGGGATACGTAGGCATAAAGTGCGATATTTTGCCGAGTCATTTTCTTTTCTTTTCAACCCAGACCTGTAGTGTAGATAGAATAACAAATCCATAATAGAAAACAAGCGTGGATCCCGTCGAGTACGACGGACGTGAGGGGTGCTAATACCTTCCCCTTGCGTAACCGACTCCAGAATCCAGGATTTGGTTGCGATGACCATTCCTGTCCCATTTTGCGTTAGGTTTACTCTGAGCGTTTCCTTTCCCTCCGTTGGCATAAATAACGCATGGTGGCGACTCTTCTGTCATAGCCGGCACCGATTTTCGCAGTAGCGACAGTAAGGTTTATAGTTCTAGTATTGTCACAAAATATTGGAACACGTTCTAGTTTTAAATTGAAGTCCAATAATTGCTGCTTAAGCCATAGGACTTGCGCACAACAACTACCGGCGGCTACGTATTCCACTTTGGCGGTTGACAGAGCAACAGACACTTGTTTCTTGTTGTGCCAACTGACCAAGGAAGTTGAAAATAAGTGACACGTACCGCTGGTGCTTTTCCTATCCGATTTGCAACCGGCAAAATCGGAATCGGAGAAACCTACCAATGAGCAATCATTACCTTTGGAATACCACAATCCATACTTCAGAGTACCAGATAGGTATCGAAGTATACGTTTGACAGATTTTAGGTGGGATTCCTTAGGACATGATTGGTATCTGGCGCACATACACACTCTAAACATAATGTCGGGACGAGAAGCAGTAAGATAGTGAAGAGAGCCAATCATACCTCTATACCTTTTTACCTCAACGTCCTTACCACTTTCGTCTTTACTCATATTTACACATGTTGGCATAGGAGTGTCTATGGCTTTTGAATTTGCCAAGTCAAATCTCATGAGAAGCTCCAAACAATATTTTGTTTGGCTCACGAATGTTCCTTCTTTCAGTTGCTTGATTTGCAAAACGAGAAAGTATGTGAGTTCACCCATCATACTCATCTCGAATTCACCCGGCATAAGCTCAGAAAACTCTCTCACGAGATTCATGTTAGTAGATCCAAATATGATATCGTCAACATAAATTTGTGCGAGAATTAAGTGTTTTCCTTGACGTTTAATGAAGAGAGTAGTGTCAACCTTTCCTCTTGAGTAACCTTGATCAAGTAAAAATTTACTTAGTCTCTCATACCAAGCTCTAAGAGCTTGTTTGAGACCATATAAAGCCCTTTTCAGTTTGTAGACATGATCAGGATACTCATGAGACTCAAAACCAGGAGGTTGCGCAACATAGACTTCTTCATTTATGTACCCGTTAAGGAACGCACTCTTAACATCCATTTGAAATAACTTAAAATCCTTCGCACAACCGAAAGCAAGCAAAAGGCGTATAGCCTCGAGTCGGGAAACCGGCGCATAAGTTTCCTCATAGTGGATGCCTTCCTCTTGGTTATACCCTTGTGTGACTAAACGCGCCTTGTTGCGAGTTATTACTCCATTTTCGTCCAATTTATTTCTAAACACCCATCGGGTGCCGATTACTCGATGACCTCGCAGAGGAGGGACAAGGTCCCAAACCTCATTTCTAGTGAACTGATTTAGTTCCTCCTGCGTTGACAAAAACCAGTGTTCATCGAGTAGGGCTTCCTTAGGGTTTTTAGGTTCCATTTGTGAAACAAATGCGAAGTGATAACAGAAATTACTTAGCTTTGATCGAGTTGTTACACCCTTTGTGGTGTCTCCGAGAATGTTGTCAATTGGATGGTCTTTGGGAGACTTCCAAGCTTGAGGGAGATCATCGTTTGAAGGCGGATGAACTTCCTCGGTTACGTCATGGTGTACAACTTTATCCTCCTCAACTTTGGCTTTGTCAGGTTGATCAATCCCCGTCTCGCCACCTTTGAGTATGTCTTTCGTAGATGTACCTGCACCATGAACAACACTATCCTTTCCGACATTTCTCGGATATGACTCATCAAAAGTAACATGCACAGACTCTTCTACATCAAGTAATCGTTTATTATATATTCTATATGCTTTGCTCGATTGAGAGTATCCGAGGAAGATACCTTCGTCGGCCTTGGAATCAAACTTGCCCAAGTTTTCCTTTCCATTGTTTAATACAAAACATTTGCAACCAAACACATACAGGTGAGAAACATTTGGCTTTCGCCCTTTTAAAAGCTCATACGGTGTTTTATTTAGAATAGGGCGAATAAGCACCCTATTCAAAACATAACACGCCGTACTAATGGCGCCGGCCCAAAAATATTTCGGTAAACTACTTTGGTTAATCATTGTTCTTCCCAATTCTTCTAAAATTCGGTTTTTACGCTCCACAACCTCGTTTTGTAGAGGGGTGCGTAGAGCGGAGAAGTTATGATCTATACCATGGTTACCGCAATATTCTTCAAATAAGTGATTTTCAAACTCACCTCCATGGTCGCTTGTAATTGACACTATGTTTGTATTTAATTTATTTTGGGAAAGCTTAGCAAACCTTTCAAAAGCGGCAAATGTATCACTCTTACTTACTAAAAAGATGGTCCAACAAAACCTAGAGAAGTCGTCCACTATTACGAACCCGTAATAGTTTCCTCCTAGACTTTTAATCCTAGACGGCCCAAATAAGTCCATATGAAGAAGTTCGAGAGGTCTCGTTGTTGAAACGATCTTTTTGGATTTAAATGAGATCCTCATTTGTTTCCCTTTTTGACAAGCATCACAAAGGTGATCCTTGGTGAACTTTATTTTGGGAAGTCCTAAGACTAAGTCTTTTGAGACTAACTTATTTAGTAAGTCAAAGTTAACATGCGTTAAACGCCTATGCCATAGCCATGAGTCTTCACTCATAGTTATGAGGCATTTGTCGCTTGTTAACGATACTTCATTTAAGTCAAGCATATATACGTTGTTTACTCTAAAACCATTAAACATATTCTTCTTATCATTATCATGCACAATTTTGCAACAATATTTTGAAAAAGATACATTGTATCCTTTGTCGCATAATTGGATAATGCTAAGCAGATTATGTTTAAGGCCCTAGACAAGCAACACGTCGAAAATCGTAGTAGAAGAGAGATTACCTACACTACCGTTACCTAGTATTGCTCCACAGTTGTTATCACCATAAGTTACATACCCTTTCTTATTAGCCACGAAGTCTATGAATAAGGATATGTCTCCAGACATGTTTCTTGAGCATCCACTGTCGAGAACCCATCTTCTCTCGGTGGTCTCGACACATTTTACCTATCAAAACATAATTAGCAAAAGGAGGTAACCAATGGCATATTGGGTCCTAATATGTTAGCGACAAGATGGTTACTTTTGGGCAACCATTGGTAGATGCCTTTAGGAACCAGAAATCTCCTAAATCGGCATTTACCAATGGAATGGCCTTTATTGCAACAATATAAGCATGCAAAATCGACTTTAGAATCACTTTTACTTGCTTGATCCCTAATTACATATGCATATTTTTGATATGGGTTTTCCATACTTTTTCTAAAATCCTTTCTATCAATAGCAAATGTAATTTTAGGCTCAAGTGCCTTATTTAATTTGGCCTTAAGGTTTCTAACTTCACCTTGCCAAATATGACAAGTATCACATCCAAAGTCGAAAGGATTTCTATGGTCCTCATAATCCGATTTATTACTTTCCACAATGGAAGCCTTAAGGTCCTCTAGTTTCTTTTCAGACTCTTTAACTTTGTGCTCTAAGTAAGTAAAAATTCTTTTATTAGAGGCAAGCCTCTTAAAGGCTTCAGTTGCTTCATTGTGTAAAGCATTAAATGCGGTTTATAATTCTGAATGCGACATATTTGAGGACTTCTCATATTTAGAGTGACGAACCTGCTTTTTCTTATTTTTCTGATGTGCGGAAAGACATAGATCCGCAGACTCTTCTTCATCACTAGAGCTTTCATCAAAGGAGAAGGAGTCGCTATCGCTTTCCCAAGTTATGTACGCTCTCCTTGGCTTTGATGATTTCTTGTATGACTTGGATGATTCCTTTTCCTTTGCCTTTTTGTTCATCGGACAGTCCGGTTTGTAGTGACCGGGCTTCCCGCACTTGTAGCACGACCCTATAGTCTTTTTACCTTTCAAGTCATCATCTTTGGAGTACCTCGATTATTTCCGGAAGTTTACCAAGTTCTTCTCGGAATTTTGGATGTCGTTCTTTCTAACGTAACGGTTGTAACGTTTAACGAACAGCCTCATATCTTCGCTCTTGTCCTCTTCTTCTTCATCGCTCGAGGAATAACCACTTTGCTCTTTTGCTTGAGACTTCGAGGAGGAAGTCTTAAGAGCTATCGATTTCTTTTCACTCACCTTCGTTTTGTCTTTCTTTTCCATCTTTTCGCGTTGGTCTAGGCTCAAGAGTACCTATTCATGCTCTTATAATTTGCCAAACAATGTTGTCAAGTCTAATAAGGTAAGATCATGTGCTTCTTTGATGGCGGTCACTTTTGGCTGCCATTCCCTGTTAAGACATCTCAAGATCTTATTAGTAGCAACATCATTGGAAACAGGCCTACCTAATGAATGTAAATGATTGATGAGATGAGTAAATCTCTTTTGCATGTCAGCAATGGTTTCCCCTTGCTCCATGAAAAAGAGATCAAACTCTTGTGTTAATGTGTTGATTCTAGCCAACTTAACATCGTTCGTCCCCTCATGGGCGACTTATAGTGAATCCCACATGGCCTTAACAGTAGGACAATGGGATACACGATAGTATTCATCTACACCTAATGAGGAGATTAAGATATTTTTGGCTTTCCAATCATAATTGAATTTTTTCTCATCGTCATCGGTTCATTATGCTTCGGGCTTTGGCACAACTACATTATCCGCATTGGTCATAGTAATTTCTATTGGACCATTGAGGATAACGTTCCATATTTTTCTGTCTATGGAGTTTATGTGCACCCGCATACAGTCTTTCCAATAACTATAATTTTCACCGTTGAAAACGGGAGCTCTATTGTACACCCCTTTTGGTTCGTTAGCCATTTTCTAACAACGTTGTATTTGAAGCACCGAGTAACCAGGCTCTGATACCACTTGTTGTAAGTTCAGAGTATGCCTAAGAGGGGGGGTGAATTAGGCTTATAGAAACTTTTTCAGATTTTTGGTGTTCTTTAATTTTTCTTTGGTTATGTTCTTGGTGATGGATGCAGTAAAAAGCATAAAGAAAGTGGACACCAAGATTTATAGTGGTTCCCTTCACAATCCGAAGGTAATCCACTCCCCTTTCCACATGAAAGAGAATTTTCACTATTGTTTTAGAAAGTACAACCTATCACACCATCAACCGGTGAGGCCTACAATCTAACAACAAAACAAACTAGTGTGCAAGAACAATCCTCTTACAAAACACTAACCCTTGTGTCCAACAATCCTGGATCACAAGTCACAACAGACTATTCTGTAATTCTTTTTATAATTTGAGAGTACAATAGTAATATCAATACAAAGATTGATTTCTCCTTTAATCAGAATTCACAACTTAATCTCAATACAAGTGTTCAAACAAATGGATGTGAAAGGTTATGCAAGTATGAACACTTTTTGAATGTATTTGAAAAGTAATGAATATGATTCAATGATTGTTTTTGAAAATTGTTGGAGGTGTTTGTTAATTTGAAATTATCAGAATTTATATCATCCAAAATACCATTTCAAAAGGGTATAATTGAGTATGAGTTAACACATGGAAAGGTATAACATTCAAATAATTTTTGAACTTGAAAGGAAACAATTTTTCAGAAAACGTTCAGTCTTAATCGGTTAACCATATAGGTTAATCGGTTAACACTGTAACGTTGGCCCAAAGAATTTAAAATTTTAGGGCGTTAATCGATTAACCTATATGGTTAATCGGTTAACACTGTAAAAACTTTGAAAAATAATTAATTTAAAAGTGTTATACCAATTCCAAATGACTTTAAAACATGTTAAAGCATTATGAAAAAATAGTTTATAGTATTGAACACATGTATATCAATTAAATTAGAGAATTTGATATACCATAGCTTGTGTCCAAGTCTTGAAAGATGATCGAGCAAATGTTCATGAAGCTTGAATGTTGATCACTTCCATAATACTTTGATCTTGGTCTTTTGAAAGCTTTTGACTTTTTGCACAGATGAAATGATCTTGAGTCGTGTTGTTGTTGTCATCAAAACCTTGAAACCTTGAGATGAAGCATGCTTCTACACTTGTTAGACTATGGCACGGATCTAGAAGGGGGGGGGGGGGGGGGGGTTGAATAGATCCCAATTAAAATTTGAGTCGGCGCTACCAATTTAAAAATTGATTTTGAAAATTTGTTTTAAGTGCGGAAGCGGCCGAGGAAAATATAGTCTAAAACGAACGGTTATTGGAAAACCGGATATGCGATAAGCCTTTGGATTAATGAGAATATGGAAAGGAGAATCACAACACTAATCACACTTATCAATGATCTAATTCACTTGTTAGGATTCCTAGTTCCAATGATTTAAAAAGCAAACCAAAACTAGATACACAAGTAAGATAATTTTGGTTTAGGCAATTTGTCAAACACTTGGTATGCAAAGCACTCCAAGTGATATTTATGTTGAGTAAGTGATTCCAACTAGCCTAGTACAATGTCTTATTGTACTTTGGATTCAAAAACAGAGTTTTAACCTCTTACTCAATTGATATCACAGTTTGACAATAGTGCTTATACAAAAATCACTTATTGTTAAGCTAAAACGGAAATGCTGAAAAATAGAGAAGACAAGTATTTGGTGAGGCAGTTCCCCCGTCGTCCTCGCTTCGGGGTACGTCCGCCCTCAATTCTAAAACTAGAATTGAGATAGATTTAATAGATATCACCTGTTGAATGTAACAGTTTATACACGGATTGAACAGCAAATATACAACAGAAATCTCAAGACGTTGAATGTTGCTTTCACTCCTTGCCCCTTGATTCAAGATGAATCAAGTTCTCCGATTGTTGTTGATAGACCTCTGATTCCAGCCACCTTATTGAATCACCCTCAGTTCTTCAAACCTTCGGCCCGGCTGATCTCAACTACAACGAATCGAACCCGAGATCTTCCCTTCAATATCACTGAATCCGCTACTAGACTGTCGAAGACTTCCTCTTCACAATCACCTTCGCTCAGTTGACCCTTGATGAAGAAACTCGTCAAAAACCCCCAAAATTTAAACCAATCTTGGAGGATAAAACCCTAATGGTTTTATTCAAGAAAGAACCTGTCACAAGCTTCAACGCGAACTTGATTACCCAATCTAAGCTTCGAACCTTATCACCTTTAATCACTCACAATGCACTTCAAAAATGGCTGTGTGTAATTGATGTGTTGTGAGATGTTTGAAGATGAAGATGATGAATCTTGGACACCTATTTCACTCTTTCTTATTCTTGAACACATGAATCAAATATTATCAAATGTTATTGTGTTAAAATGAACAAACTTCTATTTATAGTAATAAGCAAATCAGCCAACAAAACAGATTTTCAAACAGATTGGAAATACTGCACTGACTGTGTCAACATGTGAACGGTCGACCATAGGTCGGCGTACGCTGACCCGTGTGAAATGCCAAGGCTCCATGAGCTGACTGATGGTCGACTCATGGTTGTTGTATGCTGACTGTATGGTCGACTCATGGTTGTTGTGTGCTGAATGTATGGTCGACTCATGGTTGCTGTGTGCTGACCAGTGGGAAATGAACTGATCCATACGCTGACTGTATGGTCGACTCATGGTTGCTGTGTGCTGACCAGTGGGAAATGAACGGATCCATGCGCTGACTGTATGGTCGACTCATGGCTCCAAAATATGCAAAAATTGACATGTTTGTTGTTTCGTGCATCTTGTCACGACTATACATCAATCAATTATATTGTAATGAAATATGATGATTTTAAAGGATATAGGAATGATGTAATATGTTAAGTATTGCATGACGACTCCAATTCATCCGAGGTTGTACTTTGTCATCATCGAAACTTGAGAACCTATGTTGTGAGACAGTTTGCCCTCACAAGCATTGGTGCCCCCGCTATCAATCAGAATGATTTTAAACTGAAACCAGCATTGTTGCCAGCCGTACAACAACATAAATTCTCGGGAAGTGCAACAAACGACCTGAATGAACACTTAACGAAGTTTGTGTAGTATGCCGACACAGTGAAGGCTAATAGTGTAACTCCAGACGCAATAAGACTATGTCTTTTCCCTTTCTCTCTTAGAGATAGAGCTTGGGCTTGGTTGCAATCCTTGCCATCCAACTTTGTTACAACGTGGGAACAGCTGAAGAACGTTTTCTTAGCGAGATACTTTTTGCCAAGCAAGACTGTTATGCTAAGAGCTCAAATTAACGAATTTCGACTGAAAAATGCCGAATCTCTCTACGAAGCATGGGAAAGATTCAAAGATATGATGAGAGCATGTCCTCACCACGGTCTTGAAGACTGGGTAACTATTCATACTTTCTATAATGGGCTTTTGTACAACACCAGACTAACAGTAGACGCTGCCGCGGGCGGTGCACTTATGGATAAGCCATACGACGAAGCCTATCAACTAATCGAAAACATGTCTCAGAACCATTGCCAATGGGGAGGTGAAAGAACCCCAGCAGAGAAACCTGCAACAAAAGGTGGGATGTACGAGATCAGTAGTCTTGAGAAGGTCCACGCTAAAGTAGATACCTTGACGCAAAAGATTGATAGTCTAACAATGACACCACCAGCTATTGTAGCTGTTGTAACTCCGAACTGTGAGTTATGTGGAATCACTGGTCACGCTGCTCCCGAATGTCCGTTACTGACAGGAACCCCCACAGACCAAGTGAACTACGCTCAAGGTAACCCTTACACGAACACCTACAACCCAGGCTGGAAAAACCATCCGAACTTTTCCTACAAAAGCGATAACGCATTGTATGCACCTAACCAAGCACCTGTTGTGCCACCAGGATATCAGAAACCAGCCGTAGCTGCTCCAAATGCACCTAGAAAATCCAATCTTGAATTGATGATGGGAAAATTCATAACCACTCAAGTTCAGAAGAACATGGAGTTCCTGAATCAAAACATACACACTAGCGAGCAGATTAAGCAACTAACCAACAAATTAGACGCTTTAGCTACCCATAACAAGATGCTTGAAACGCAGATATCACAAGTAGCTCAACAGCAAGCGCCTTCTACCGCACCCGCTGGCACATTTCCTGGATAGCCGAAACCTAATCCGAAAGGTCATGCAAACCCTGTTATATTAAGAAGTGGAAAAGAGCTGGACGAACCGATCGATCCTAGGAGCCAAAACCCAGCCATGTACCAAACACCTGTAAAAGAGGAAGAAAAGGAGTCTGAACCCAAAGGGAAGGAAAATAACGACCAGGAGGCCGTAGAAAAAGAAAAACCTAATGAACCTCCACCGCCGTATAAACCGCTGATTCCTTATCCTCAGAAACTTATAAACTCCAAAACCACTGGGCAGTTTAAGAAATTTGTAGAACTTCTGAAGCAATTGAACATCACAATTCCCTTCACAGAAGCCATCACTCAGATGCCCTCGTACGCCAAATTTCTCAAAGAAATCTTGTCTAACAAGAAAAATATCGAGGATAAGGAAACAATTACACTTACTGCCGAGTGTAGCGCGGTAATCCAAAACAACATGCCTCCTAATCTGAAAGACCCAGGTAGTTTCTCTATACCTTGTGTCATTGGAAAGTTTGTCATAGACAAAGCTCTATGCGACTTAGGAGCCAGTATCAGTGCTATGCCCTTATCTATATGCAAAAAGCTAAATATGGGTGAATTAAGACCAACCAAAATGTCCTTTCAATTAGCTGACCAATCTGTCAAATATCCCGTCGGTATACTGGAAAACGTTCCAGTACGCATAGGTCAATTCTATATTCCAACCGACTTTATAATCATGGATATTAAGGAAGATTCAATCACCCCAATTATCTTAGGAAGACCCTTCCTAGCCACAGTCGGAGCTATCATAGACGTGAAGAAAGGTAGGCTAACATTCGAAGTAGGAGAAGAGAAAATCGAATTCATTCTCACCAAGTTCTTACAAGCACCCGGCATAGACGACACGTGCTATCTAATCGACGTCATTGACGAATGCATTAGAGAACTGGAAAAGGAAGAAATCACATACTCTGAAATAATGAAAATCCAAATCCTAGAAATTCGTGAGGATGACAACTGACAGGCGCCTTACAAAGATGACAGTCTAAGTGAAAGTTTAGCACTAACTCCAAATCACATGCCAGGCCCAAAGAACCCAGCTTTAGAACTCAAAGTATTACCTAAAAACCTCAGATATGAATTCCTAGACACCGAACTCAAAAGACCTGTGATAGTCAACGCTGACTTAGGACAGTTAGAAACCAAAAAACTACTAGACGTTCTAAGAAAATACCCAACCGCGTTAGGCTATAGCGTCACTGACCTTAAAGGAATAAGTCCTTATATATGTATGCATCAAATTATTCTAGAGGAAGACTGTAAAACCTCTAGAGAACATCAGAGAAGAATAAATATTATCCTAAGCATTGTAGTCAAGGACGAAGTAAAGAAGCTACTAGATGCAGGAATTATATATCCGATCTCCGACAGCCAATGGGTTAGCCCAGTGCATGTCGTACCTAAAAAAGGAGGCGTCACTGTGGTAAAGAACTCGAAAGGTGAATCGATAACACAAAGAGTTGTGATCGGAAGCAGAATGTGCATCGATTACAGAAAACTAAACAAGGCAACTCGAAAAGATCATTTCCCTTTACCTTTCATCGATCAGATGTTGGAGAGGCTGGCAAAATATTCTTATTTCTGCTATCTAGACGGTTATTCGGGATTTTTCCAAATTCCTATTCACCCCGATGACCAAGAAAAGTCTATATTGTAAGAGCACAGATTGTGTCTTAGTGATATCTCTATGTTTTGATGATAACATTAATGATAATTTGTATACAAGAATTATACTCTCTAAATTTGTTCTAAACTGTTTTCTACAGGCACAAAAGATTTTAATCTTAAAGAGCAAATTTGAAGTGAACAATGAATTCTGAATGGCTCAAGAGCATCTGAAGATTAGAAGAATCTGAAGTATAAGAGCTTAGTCATCAAGATTCTGAAGATACAACACGCTGCATGTATTGTCAAGAATCTGAATGAAAGAAGACTCTGAGTGAAGAGACTCTGAGTGAGAAGACTCTGATCTGAATGAAGACTCTGATCTAAGAGCATGTTACGCTTCAAGCACACAGCTGCACCAGACTCTGATTCATCAACATCTGAAGAACATATTAGGCTCTGAAGTTTCCAGAAGGTTCTGAAGACTGAAGACTCTGATATTGATTGTTGATCTGAACTATTTGAAGAATTATTTGAAGAAGAATATTTTAATATATCCGTTGGAATATGCCAGCAAATCTTTCCTTAATTGGGATAGACAAAATTCTCTGCAAGAATATTATTCCTCTGGTACATTCCTTATATGGTAAAATCACAGCTCAGCAGACAATTGCTACACCCACTATTTGTGCGCCGTCTCTCTGCTGTAATAGTACAAAGGACAGTACTATTTTGATATTGGAAATATCTTCTCTAACGGTAAAATATTCTCTCCAATATTCAAGTGGCTATATAAAGGACATCATAGCTCATTCTTCAAGTGCCGAATTAAGACGATATTGACGAACTCATTGCAAGAACTCTCTCACGCTAAAAGCTCTCATATTCTTCACTGTTCATACATTGTTCTAAACTTAGAGAAATAACACAGTTGTGTTTATAGCTTTCATAGAAGCATTTCTTACTCTTTCATTGTATTACATTAATTTGTAAAGGAAGTTTTCCTTAAGAGGATCTAGGTTAGATCAGTAGCTCTTAAGAAGACTAAGAACAGTTGTTCTTAGGTGTGCTATTTGTAATCAGTTGATTTGAATAGTGGATTAAGTCCTTGTTGAGAAAGGCAAATCACTCTTGAAAAGGGTGGACTGGAGTAGTTGAGTTCAACGAACCAGGATAAAAATACTTGTGTTTTTATCTTTGATTATTTTCTGTCATACTTATTCAACCCCCCCTTCTAAGTATTTTCTCACCTTCAGTTGGCATCAGAGCTCCGGTTCTGAGTGTGCATTCGCTTAACCGTGACAGATAAAGATCCAGTGAGAAAAATACTCTGTTATTTATTTGGTTGCTAATATGGGTGATATTCCTACATCAAGCAACAAATATGAAGGAGACAGAATCAGCACCAAACCTCCAATGTTTGATGGAGAAAAATTTGATTATTGGAAGGATAGACTTGAAAGTTTTTTCCTGGGGTATGATGCTGATCTCTGGGATTTAGTCATTGATGGGTATGAACATCCTACTAAGGATGGCAAAAAGATTGATAGAAAATCAATGACTGAGGAGCAGAAGAAAGAATTCAAGAATCATCACAAAGCCAGAACCATACTTCTGAATGCAATCTCGCATACAGAGTATGAGAAAATTACCAACAGAGAAACTGCTCATGATATGTTTGAGTCTCTCAAAATGACTCATGAGGGAAATTCTCAGGTGAAAGAAACAAAGGCTCTGGCGCTGATACAGAAGTATGAAGCGTTCAAAATGGAAGAATCTGAGAACATTGAGACTATGTTTTCTAGATTTCAGATTCTAACAGCTGGGTTGAAAGTTCTGGACAAGGGCTACTCAACATCTGATCATGTCAAGAAGATCATCAGAAGTCTTCCTACCAAATGGAGACCTATGGTGACTGCATTGAAGCTGGCCAAGGATCTGAACAAAATCTCATTAGAAGAACTCATCAGTTCTTTGAGAAGTCATGAGATTGAGCTGGAGGAAGATGAACCTCAGAAGAAAGATAAAGGTAAATCCTTAGCTTTTAAATCTAACAAATCTGTTAAAGCCTTGCAGGTTAATGAAGAAAGCTCTGAGGAATCTTCTTCTGAAGAAGAAGATGAACTATCAATGCTGTCCAGAAGGATCAACAAACTCTGGAAGCACAAAGGGAAGAAGTTCAACAACTTCAGAAGATCTGATCAAAAGAAAGAATCTTCTGGACTCAGAAGATCTGGCAAGAAAGAGATCACTTGTTTTGAATGTAAAGAACCTGGACACTACAAGAGTGAATGTCCCAAACTTCAAAAGGAAAAACCCAAAAGGAAGTTTGACAAAAAGAAAAAGGTTCTGATGGCTACATGGGATGACTCAGATGAATCTGAATCATCTTCTGAATCTGAGGAAGAATGTGCAAATGTTGCGCTGATGGCCAACACAGATGATCAAGATGAAGGAACGTCATCATCTGAATCTGAGTCAGAATCAGACTCTGACTCTGAAGAGGTATTTTCTGAACTCTCCAGAGCTGAACTTGTTGAAAGTTTATCTGACATGATGGAAAGCTACAGCAAGATTAAACTCAAATACAAGAAGCTGAAAAGCAATCTTGAATCTGAGATTAATCTTCTGAGAACAGAACTTGTTGAGCAGAAAGAAATAAATTCAAAACTCAAAAATGATTTAGAAACAACTCAACAAGAATCTGATACTGAAACAGAGTCTAGTGAAAATATTTTAGAAAAATATGACTCCAGTTTTAGAAGATTTCTCACTAAAAGCATAGACAGAAGCAAAATGGCTTCTATGATCTATGGTGTTAGTGGGAACAACAGAAGAGGCATTGGATGTGAATCCTCCTCTGGAAGCAATCCAAAGTCTGTTGATAAACTCTTCATCAAGAAGACTCCTTTGTATTCTCATTTCAAGTTTGGTCATCTGAATGATATTAAACATACAAGCTCTGAAAAGAGTACTTATGTGTTTAAGCCAAGGGTTAGCCAGAATAAACACTATGTTGAAAAACAGAAGTTTAGGCAAAACCACAGAACATCTAACCCCAAAGGACCCAAGAAGATTTGGGTACCTAAAAGCAAAATAATACCTGTTGCAGATATCCTTAGCAGCAAAATCCAGACACCAATCATGGTACCTGGACTCTGGATGCTCGCGACATATGACGGGCGAAAGGTCTATGTACCAAAGCCTGGAACTTAGATCTGGAGGGGACGTGAAATTTGGAGGGAACCAGAGGGGCAAGATCATTGGCTCTGGTACAATAGGTAATGGTAACCTACCCTCTATTTCTAATGTTCTGTTAGTTGAAGGATTGAAACATAATCTATTGTCCATAAGTCAATTAAGTGACAATGGTTATGATATCATCTTTAATCAAAAATGTTGCAAAGCTGTTTGTCAAAAGAATGGCTCAACCTTGTTCAGTGGAAAGAGGAAAAACAACATTTACAAAATTAACCTTTCAGAACTTAAAGTTCAAAATGTAAAATGCCTTTTATCTGTGAATGATGAGCAATGGGTCTGGCATAGAAGATTGGGACATATTAATATGAGACGTATATCTCAGATTAATAAACTCAATCTGGTCAGAGGACTCCCTAATCTGAAGTTCAATTCAGATGCTCTGTGTGGCGCATGTCAAAAGGGTAAATTTTCAAAATCTCATTTTAAACCAAAGAATGTTGTTTCCACCTCTAGACCATTGGAATTACTTCACATTGATCTGTTTGGACCAGTGAAAACTGCATCCATCAGAGGCAAGAAGTATGGGTTAGTCATTGTAGATGACTACAGCAGATGGACATGGGTAAAGTTTCTAAAACACAAGGATGAGTCTCATTCTGTGTTCATTGACTTCTGCAATCAAGTCCAGACTGAAAAAGAATGCAAAATTATTAAAGTCAGAAGTGATCATGGTGGCGAATTTGAAAACAAATATTTTGAAAAATATTTTTCTGAAAAAGGAATTGCACATGATTTCTCCTGTCCTAGAACTCCACAACAAAATGGAGTTGTAGAGAGGAAAAATAGAACATTGCAAGAAATGGCCAGAACCATGATCAACGAGACAAATCTGGCAAAATATTTTTGGGCAGAAGCAATAAATACAGCATGTTATATTCAGAACAGAGTGTCTGTAAGACCTCTTCTGGAAAAGACTCCCTATGAATTGTGGAGAAACAGAAAGCCCAACATTGCTTATTTTCATCCATTTGGATGTATTTGTTATATGCTTAACACTAAAGATCATCTAAACAAGTTTGATTCCAAAGCACAGAAGTGTTTCATGCTTGGTTATTCTGAACGCTCTAAAGGCTACAGAGTATTCAATACTGAAACACAGATTGTGGAAGAATCTATTCATGTTAGATTTGATGATAAGCTTGGCTCTGAAAAGCCAAAGCAAGTTGAAAGTTTTGCAGATAGAGAAGTTATTCTCACAGACTCTGAAGGCTCAGAGGCAAACAAGACTAAAGACAAAGACTCTGAAGAAAATTCAGATGCTACACCTTTAACTTCCCAACTTGACAATCTGCATATTTCTGAAAGACCAACAGTCAGAGGATCTTCTTCCAGAATGAAAGCTTCTCATCCAGAGGATGTGATAATTGGAAAGAAAGATGATCCAATAAGGACAAGAGCATTTCTCAGAACTTCTGAATCTTCCTTCTGTGGCTTAGTGTCAATTATAGAACCAACATCTGTTGATGAGGCTCTGGAAGATAATGAATGGATTTTAGCTATGCAAGAGGAGCTGAACCAATTCACAAGGAATGAAGTCTGGGATCTGGTTCCAAGACCTAAAGGTTTCAATGTCATTGGAACAAAATGGGTTTTCAGAAATAAACTGAATGAAAAAGGAGAAGTTGAAAGGAACAAAGCAAGACTGGTTGCTCAAGGCTACAGTCAACAAGAAGGCATAGACTACACAGAAACATATGCTCCTGTTGCAAGGTTAGAGTCTATACGCTTGCTTATTTCATTTGCTGCACAACATAACATCACTCTTTATCAGATGGATGTTAAAAGTGCTTTTCTTAATGGAATTATAGAAGAGGAAGTGTATGTCCACCAACCTCCTGGTTTTGAAAATGAAAATTTTCCAGATCATGTTTACAAACTAAAAAAATCTCTTTATGGACTAAAACAAGCTCCCAGAGCTTGGTATGAGAGGTTGAGTAATTTTCTTCTGAAGAAGGATTTCATCAGAGGAAAAGTGGATACCACACTATTTTGTAAAACCATTAAGAAAGATTTGTTGATTTGTCAAATTTATGTAGATGATATTATTTTTGGATCAACAAATATTATGCTTGGAAAGGAGTTTGCTAAATGTATGCAGGAAGAATTTGAGATGAGCATGATGGGAGAACTGAAATTCTTTCTGGGAATCCAAGTAAATCAGACTCCAGAGTGCACCTACATACATCAGACGAAGTATGTTAAAGAGCTTCTGAAGAAGTTTAACATGCTGGATAGCAAAATGGCAAAGACTCCAATGCATCCTACAAGCACTCTAGGTAAGGAAGAGGTAAGTAAGAAGGTAGATCAGAAACTCTACAGAGGTATGATAGGATCTCTTCTTTATTTGACTGCTTCTAGACCAGACATTCTGTTTAGTGTTTGTTTATGTGCTAGATTCCAATCAGATCCTAGAGAATCACACTTAACTGCTGTTAAGAGGATTCTAAGGTATCTGAAAGGTACTGCTAATGTTGGTTTGTGTTACAGAAGATCTGACAAATATTCACTAGTTGGATTCTGTGATGCTGACTATGCTGGAGATAGAGTTGAGCGCAAAAGTACTTCTGGAAGCTGTCAGTTTCTTGGAAGTCATCTGATCTCATGGTACAGCAAGAAGCAACCAACAATTGCACTATCAACCACAGAGGCAGAATACATTGCTGCTGCTGGGTGTTCCACTCAGATGCTCTGGATGAAGAGTCAACTAGAAGATTATCAAATCTATGAGAGTAATCTTTCTATCTTCTGTGACAATACTTCAGCTATATGTTTATCCAAAAATCCAATTTTACACTCTAAGGCCAAACATATAGAGATTAAACATCACTTCATCAGAGACTATGTTCAGAAGGGTGTAATAAATTTAGCCTTTGTTGATACAGATCATCAATGGGCAGATATTTTCACAAAACCCCTTGCTGAAGATAGGTTTAAGTTTATTCTGAAAAATATTTGTATGGATTTTTGTCCAGAGTAATATTTCTCAGAGTCAACTTCTCAGATGCTAAGTGTTTAACACTCTGAAGTATTTCATCTGTTTTGCTTGTTTAATTTATCTGTGATTTATTTTTTTTGTGTGAAACTCTGTACTGACCATCTCAGAGGATCTGAAAGTTGAAAACGTTTCATTTCTTAAGAGTTACAGAATCACATGCAAAGCAAACACGTGTCACTCAGAATCTGAAAAGATGGAGTACACCTACTGATTATGACGTTTAAGGTATTGCTTTGAAAATCTCAATCTGTCTTGATTTTCCCCTCAAATGTCATATCATAATTAAAAATGATTACTTTTCATTAAATGCAAACGTGCGTATGTGTCCTATGTATGTCTGTTGTGTTTCCCATGCGTGTTTTATTTCTCTATATAAACCACTCTCTTAACACATTCACACTTTTCACATTCTCAAACACATATGCGTTTTTGCTTGTTGTTCTCTCTCTTCGCAAACCCTAAACGAACCCAGAAATCTTCATCTCCTTCTTCATCATCAACAATGGCATCCACTTCAAAAGCAGTTACTACCAAAGATTCTACCACTATCATTGAACCAGTACGCACTCTCCTGACTCCTGTTGATTCTCTAGAAGTGCTATGTGAAAGTTTCGTGGATTTGGAAGACCTTGCTGAAAATGGGTTTGATCTGATTCCTTCAATCAAAGAACAAGGTTGGGACGGTTACTTTGATAGGCTGATGGGTCCTGTGTATCCAAAGTTAGTGAAGGAGTTTTGGATCCATGCATTCGCTACTCCAAAGTTCGTTCATTCTTCTGTGCTGGGTAAGAAGATTGTTATCACTGAAAATCTGATCAGGAAACTTATAGGTTTCAAGGCAACTGATGGAGTAACCTCTCTATCTTCTGCGCGTGAAGACCTGAAAGATGTTTGTCAAGAAATCTGCACTACTGGTGAACCTTGTAAGAAGGTTAAGTTTTTGAAACCCACTTACAAGTTATGGGCTAAGATTTTCTTGAACACCATATTTCATAGACCCTCTTCAAACTCATCTGACTATGTTAATGCTGAACAACTTTACTTCATGTATTGTTTGCATCAAAACATTCAGATTGATCTTCCTTATCTGTTGTTCAATCATCTGGTATCTCATGTCAAGGAAACAAGGGAAACAGCAAGAGATAAAACTGGAAAAGTCAGATCATGGATTCCTATGGGAAGACTGATTTCAGATATTCTGATAGAAAACCAACTTGTGGCGCATCTGCAAGAGGCTGGGTTAACAGAAGATCTGAACTTTATCATTGGCTCTGAAATAAATGGTTTAACTCTGAGAAGGATGAAATTGGTTGAAGATTTATCTGAGAAACCAAGGAAAACTAACTCTGAAGAAGTTAGGGGGAGAAGAATTCCTGTTGAAGATTTTCCTTTGTTCACCTCAGATGAACCCAGAGAACTTATTGCTGAGTATGTTGCTCGGTGCATTAGAGATGGTGTTGAGATCCCTGCAAATCTTGTGCAGAAGGAAGGCCAAGTTCTTCCTGATTTGACAAGGGAAAGAAGACGCAAGAGAAAAGCTGATAAAGAAGGTCATCAGAAGAAAAGAAAGCATTCAGATGCTGAGAAGAAGAAGAAAAGAAAGAAGCTGAAGAAGGTTCAACAAGATCCTCCTGCAGCAACTTTTGAAGAGATAAGAGATACTCTGAAACAGGTATTTAACACTGATTCTAATCCTGTTCATCATTCTGCTACCCCCACACCATCTGACTCACCCCTCATATTTAAAAGATCTAGACCATCTGAGACTCATACACCACAACCAACAAACATTCAAACCCCACAATCCAAACAAACTCAACAAACAACACCACAACCTCAAAACACCATCCCAGAATCTACCATTCCAGAGGATGTTCACCCTGAACACTCTGACCAACCTGAAAATCCCATTGATCCTAATGAGATTTTAGATATCACACCCTTAAACCGTTCTATCATTTTATCTTCAACTTCTGAAAAATCTAACCAATCTGATACATCATCTGATGATGAATCATCTGGTTTTATTAATGAATGCTTGAATGATCTCAAACAACCTCGTACTGAGAGTGTTTGGAAACAACTTTTTAAATCTCCCACTTCTGAACATCCACCCTCTCCACAACACTCCCCAACTCAAACTCTCAATCAACAACCTCTTGAAATCCAAACCACTCCACAACCAACATCTGAACCACAACCAACATCTGAACCACAACCAACATCTGAACCACAAACCACCCAACAAACATCTGAACCACAAAACAACCAACCATCATCTGAACATCCATCTTCACAACCTCAACCTTCTGAACCTCAAACATCTGAACATCCATCCTCACAACCTCAACCTTCTAAACAAACGCCCCAAACACAACCAACCCAACCCAGAATCCCTGATGAAGCAGAATTGGGATCAAGTGTTTATACTATGTTAAGAGATTTTGAAAAGGATAATGTCTCAGACTTTGCTGACATTATGGATGTGTGCATGACTACTATGGACAAAGAGGCTGCTAATGCTGTTTGGAAGAAATATCTTTACAGATTAAATAGGGAGGCTTTGAAAATCAGGACTCAATGTCTTAGATTGTCAAAAGTAAGGTTTGCTGCTTATCAGAAACGGATTAAGAAAAATCCTCCTCCTATTCTTCTTCTAGAAGCTCCTCCACCTCCAGAAATTCCTGCACCCGATGTCACTCAGATTGTTTCAGAATCCACTGTTCCAGAATCTTCTATTTCAGTATCTACAGATCTTCAGAAGGATGTCAAGGAACTAAAGGATTTCATGGTTGATCAAAAGAAGACAAATGAAGAAATGAAAACTTGGATGGCTAAGCAAGATGAGAATTCAGAGAGGATTACAGCACTGCTGCAACTCATCGCTTCTCAACAAGCCTCATCTGCCAAACCTTCTTAATGTTTTTGCACAAGTTTTTCATGCTTTGTTTTGTTTTTGATTGTCTTCTGATATGTTTTGTTTGCTTCTATCTGAATCTGGATGTTATCTTAATGAAAATGATCTTTTGCTTATCTGGATATGTGTTTCTTCTGCATCTTTACTGTCTTTTAAAAATCTTTTTGATTATGACAAAAAGGGGGAGAAACAAAATAGAATCTGATTGTTCAAATCTATAAGCAATTATCTGAACTAAGTCAGACATGTTACTAACATTCTTTGAATCTAGCCAGACTCTGACAAATTAATCTAACCAGACTCTGACAAAATTCATTGAAGTTTTTCCTGAGATCTATCTTTTCAGAACCTGATCAAAAATAGCTAAATCTGAGTAAACCAGACTCTGATATCTAAAGACCAGACTCTGATATCTAACCTTGAGTACTATGATCTGAAAGATAACTCAAGACAGGAAATGGCAAGATAAACAACCAGGTGTTCTGAAGTTGTTCATCTGTCATCAGGCTTTAATATGACATCAAGCTTTGGCATCAAGCTTTAATATGGCATCAAGCTTTGACTCTAGAAGTCAAACATATGTCAACCAGGATTTGTCAACCAGGCTTCAATCAGGATGTTAATCAGGCTCTGAACCCAAAATGCAATCAGGCTCTGAATCTGAAATGAAATCAGGCTCTGAATCTGAAATATACTCAACCAGAAAGGGAAGTATCTAATTCCATTAGAGTATTCATTTCAGGGGGAGATTGTTAATCTCAGGGGGAGTAATTTTAATTCATTTTTATTGAACAAATTGCTCATGTTTTGTCATCATCAAAAAGGGGGAGATTGTAAGAGCACAGATTGTGTCTTAGTGATATCTCTATGTTTTGATGATAACATTAATGATAATTTGTATACAAGAATTATACTCTCTAAATTTGTTCTAAACTGTTTTCTACAGGCACAAAAGATTTTAATCTTAAAGAGCAAATTTGAAGTGAACAATGAATTCTGAATGGCTCAAGAGCATCTGAAGATTAGAAGAATCTGAAGTATAAGAGCTTAGTCATCAAGATTCTGAAGATACAACACGCTGCATGTATTGTCAAGAATCTGAATGAAAGAAGACTCTGAGTGAAGAGACTCTGAGTGAGAAGACTCTGATCTGAATGAAGACTCTGATCTAAGAGCATGTTACGCTTCAAGCACACAGCTGCACCAGACTCTGATTCATCAACATCTGAAGAACATATTAGGCTCTGAAGTTTCCAGAAGGTTCTGAAGACTGAAGACTCTGATATTGATTGTTGATCTGAACTATTTGAAGAATTATTTGAAGAAGAATATTTTAATATATCCGTTGGAATATGCCAGCAAATCTTTCCTTAATTGGGATAGACAAAATTCTCTGCAAGAATATTATTCCTCTGGTACATTCCTTATATGGTAAAATCACAGCTCAGCAGACAATTGCTACACCCACTATTTGTGCGCCGTCTCTCTGCTGTAATAGTACAAAGGACAGTACTATTTTGATATTGGAAATATCTTCTCTAACGGTAAAATATTCTCTCCAATATTCAAGTGGCTATATAAAGGACATCATAGCTCATTCTTCAAGTGCCGAATTAAGACGATATTGACGAACTCATTGCAAGAACTCTCTCACGCTAAAAGCTCTCATATTCTTCACTGTTCATACATTGTTCTAAACTTAGAGAAATAACACAGTTGTGTTTATAGCTTTCATAGAAGCATTTCTTACTCTTTCATTGTATTACATTAATTTGTAAAGGAAGTTTTCCTTAAGAGGATCTAGGTTAGATCAGTAGCTCTTAAGAAGACTAAGAACAGTTGTTCTTAGGTGTGCTATTTGTAATCAGTTGATTTGAATAGTGGATTAAGTCCTTGTTGAGAAAGGCAAATCACTCTTGAAAAGGGTGGACTGGAGTAGTTGAGTTCAACGAACCAGGATAAAAATACTTGTGTTTTTATCTTTGATTATTTTCTGTCATACTTATTCAACCCCCCCTTCTAAGTATTTTCTCACCTTCATATATTTACCTATCCTTACAGAACTTTTGCGTACCGACGAATGCCGTTTGGATTATGCAATGCTCCTGCAACATTCCAGAGATGCATGATGGAAATCTTCGCAGATTTCATAGACAACATCATGGAAGTGTTTATGGATGATTTTTCAGTATGTGTACAAAGCTTCGAAGGATGTTTGTCGAACCTAGAGATGGTACTCGAAAGATGTGCGAAAGTGAATCTTGTTCTCAATTGGTAAAAATTCCATTTCATGGTCAGACAAGGAATAGTGCTAGGACACGTAATATCTAACAAGGGGATTGAGGTTGACAAAGCGAAAATAGAGATTATAAAAGATCTCCAATCTCCAAAGACCGTACGAGAAATATGAAGCTTTTTAGGACATGCCGGTTTCTACCGACGATTCATAAAGGATTTCTCGAAAATTATAAAACCCCTAACTGGTCTTCTAATGAAAGATGTTGAGTTCATCTTCGACGAAAGTTGCCTGGAAGCGTTTGAAACACTAAAAACAGCCCTTATCACCGCACCAATCATGTAACCACCAGACTGGCAGCTGCCATTTGAAATCATGTGCGATGCGAGTGATTATGCCGTAGGTGCAGTTCTAGGACAAAGGAAAGACAAGAAACTTCATGCAATCTACTATGCTAATAGAACCTTAGATCCTGCCTAAATGAACTACACAACAACGTAAAAGGAACTTCTGGCGGTTGTGTTCGCTCTTAACAAATTCCGTTCATACTTGGGAGGAGCAAAGATAATCATCTACACAGACCACGCCGCCATTAGGTACCTGATAAGCAAAAAGGATGCCAAACCAAGACTATTGAGATGGATCCTACTGTTACAAGAGTTTGATTTAGAAATAAAAGGTAAGAAAGGAACCGAGAACATAGTGGCAGATCACTTATCCCAAATAGAAGGCATTAAACAAGAACCAATGCCTATCAATGACGATTTCCCCTACAAAAGTCTGATAGCCAGATTGGAGAACGATATGACAAATCTAGTCTCGAAAGAACCAGAATTAAAAGAAGTCGTGGAAGCAGTCTACGCATAGGCAATCTTGCCTTGGTATGCTGACATTGACAACTATTTAGCCGCAGGCGTGCTCCCACCGGACTTAACCTATCAACAAAAGAAGAAATTCTTCCATGATCTAAAATTATATTATTGGGATGAACCTCTGCTTTTCAAGAGAGGAGTCGATTATATCTTTCGTCGATGCGTCCCAGAGGAAGAAATAGATGATATCATCTCTCATTGTCACTCTGCCCCATATGGTGGACATGCAAGTACCTCAAAGACCTGTGCAAAGATCCTACAGTCCAGATTATTCTGGCCCAACCTTTGGAAAGATGTCCACATCGTGATACTAAAATGTGACCAGTGCCAATGTACTGCTAACATCTCGAGACGCGATGAGATGCCCCAAAAGGGTATTTTCAAAGTAGAAGTCTTTGATGTATGGGGGATCAATTTCATGGGTCCATTCCCATCTTCTTTTAGAAATCAATATATACTCGTAGCTGTCGATTACGTTTCCAAATGGATTGAGGCTATAGCCTCTCCAACAAATGACACATGAGTAGTTATAAAACTCTTCAAGAACATAATCTTCCCCAGATTCGGTGTACCAAGACTTGTCATTAGTGACGGTGGTTCACACTTCATAGCACGAATCTTCGACAAACTTTTATCTAAATATGGAGTCAAACACTGTGTTGCAACGCCGTGTCATCCGCAGACTAGTAGACAAGTGGAAGTCTCGAATAGAGAAATGAAGCAAATCTTAGAAAGGTCCGTCACTACCTCTAGGAAAGATTGGTCAGCCAAGTTAAATGAAGCTTTATGGGCCTATCGGACGGCCTACAAAACGCCAATAGGAACCACACCATTCAAGCTAGTTTATGGAAAATCCTGCCACCTGTCGGTAGAATTAGAACACAATGCCTTTTGCGCTATCAAAACATTAAATTTAAACTACACTGCCGCAGGCGAGAAACGGATCTTGAATATACACGAACTGGAAGAAATCAGACTAGACGCATACAACAATGCCCGTACATATAAGGAAAGAACCAAAAACTGGCACAATAAGCGTTTAGTTAGGAAACAATTCAGTGTGGGAGACGTCGTGCTCATATTTAATTCAAGACTAAAACTCTTCCCAAGTAAACTAAAGTCTAGATGGTCAGGTCCTTTTGAGGTAACTAAAATCTTTCAAAGTGGAGCTGTCAAAATCAGCGATAAAAACAATGTGCCATTCATAGTCAACGGACGACGCTTGAAGCACTACAATCTGAATGAACACAACAAATGCGTGAGCAGTCTAAAACTGTTACAGCTTCCCGCTAAACACCCCAGCTAGCTTTCATCAAGCTATCGTCAGGCTTTTGACGTTAAAAATAGCGCTGGATGGGAGGCAACCCATTTTTCCTTATTTTCTCTCGTTATTCATTTTCTTTAAGTTTTTCATTTGCTTTATGCTTTTACACTGCTTCTTTACTAATTTTCAAATTTTACTTTCTTTTATTTTCTTCCATTATTTTTTATCACCTTCTGTTTCTAAACCTTAATTTGAATGAATTTGCTCTCAACTATTTCCAGGAAATTTCTAAGCCTTCCTACTTTCTCCTCTCTCATCTGACTAATTCTCCAGCATGGATAACATAGATTACATGGTAACAGTATTTAGAGGACTAGCTCAGCAAGCCAGATTTGAGGCCCTGACACAGAAAGGCATCGCCTTAACCATTTACTATGATGGATCCACCATGGATCAACTAGGAATCCACGACAACGTCCTCTTCTTATTTAACCAATTAGGATGGGAAAAAGCTGCCATTAAGACTCGTTTTGTTACCTATAGAGAACTCACATTTGAATTCCTTAGGTCTTTAACCTACTTACCCGAATATGGTTACAGATCCACTAAGGAACTGATATGATTTCGACTCTTTGGTACTAACTACACATTCACCTGTAGCTCGTTGGCTGACCTTTTAGGATTTCCTAGTGGACCCTTTGTGTATACCACCGTCCATGAGGAGGATATGGATATCGCGTTGGACTATTTCTGGGGAACCATTACAAGAAAGTATCACCCTGAGCAGAATGACATGAGCTCTAACGAAAAATATAACCCTGCAATCCGTTACTTCCACAGAATGTTAGCCCATACCCTCTTTGGGAAGGAGGAAAACATTACCTTCGTCTCTAAGGAAGAGCTATTCATTATGTATTGTGCCTCACAGGGTAGACCTGTCAATGTCATGCCTTTCATGACGAGAGCCTTCGAAAAACTTAACCAGGAACCAAACTCACCTATCTTAATAGGAGGACTTGTCACCATGATTGCTAACGCAATTGGACTTAGGTATCAGCTGAATATAGTTATTTCATTTGGCAGCATCATACTTATGGACAGAGAGTTTTGTTTTAACCTGCGTATCATTGGTAACTTAGGACCAGCACCCTACGAGTATCTTATTGCTAACGAACCGGTCCGACTCTTTACACTGCCAAACCATGAGCGAGCCAGTGTCCATAATAAAGACAACTGGCTATATGAGTTGACTGAGCCTATGGACCCCCATCGCCTCATTCTACACCACAAGACTATGTGTACCACAAAAATCACATCTCTGAGGCAAGCAGAAACAGATCCTGAGACCCCTCCGAACTACTATGACCTCTCTGAACCCGATCCTAACCCAACATCCCCTAACACTAAAAAGCTAGATACAATTATGAAAACCTTGGATGAATTTAAGTCGGAAATCACAACAGTAAAGGAAGAATTGAAGACATTGCACCTGGATTTGATAAACTTTATGGACATAGCTGTTGAGCAATTCAATTACATAACTCAAGAGTTTGATAAACTGAAGAAGCAGAAAGACTGATACTTTTATTTATTTTTATTGCATTTGAACAATTTTACAGTATTCTGGTTTATGTCTTTTAATTTTTGAACTTCTTTCATTATTGTACTTCGTTAAAACAATTACAATATTTTTCATTCAATTAATGTTTTTAGCATTTCACCATTAATCCAAGTTTTTCCTTTTTCTGAAATTATTCTGTTTGTCTATCATTCTAGCCTGAAATGTCCATTATATGTGTTTAAAGAACTCTTGCACGAACCCATCAGCATTTTTCTACAACCTGCAGAATTTGCTGCTGTGACGCTTGTCACACCCACATTACGATTGTCACGCGTCTTACGACTGTGACCATCTCGTGACGACCATCATGCAGTTCAAGCTTGCGTTCTGCTATATCAGCAGAATGCAACCGTCCAACTCTCCCTCTCCCTCTTAATTCAATAACCGTCCACTAAACCCATATTTCATTTCCTTCAAACCTCTCATTACTCCCTCCACCCATTCAACTTCCCGTGGTTCCGAATAAATCCCTCCACTACTCTTTCAACCATTCTACAGAACAAAACACCTCTTCTCTGTTTTTCCCCTTTGTAATAAAACCAAAAACAATGGCACGACAACCCCGTCAACTACCCGACCTGTCAGAAACAATCTTCCTAGATGGTGAGAGAGGCGAGCAACAGCGAGCAAACTACGTCACGTTTCATCAACGTTCCGTCCAACCCACTCGGTACATAGATGTTGCATGCTTAACAGAGTTAGGTATTCTAGATGGAGTCACGTGGATGCTGCAAAACACAAGGCTGTTGCAGCTCTGTACAACGCCGCAACCCACGTATGAGGCGCTGACTTTGGAATTTCTGAGTTCTTTCTCCTATGTCACACCACCTAGCGAAACTAACCAACTGACTGGAGTAGCATATTTTTTACTATTTGGCACTGAATACCAGTCGAATCAAACCCAACTTACGCAAATGCTGCATTTCCACCATGGCGACAATGCCCACCGCAGAGTCCCTTCAGAGCAATTTTTCCAAGAAGCATTAGCCTTATGGAACCAATTAACCGATACCACCGCTGATGGATGGGAGAGCCTAAATGAAACTTTCATTCATAACCCAGTCATCCGGTACTTCCACCGAGTACTCGGAAACACTGTGTTCGCAAGGGATAGTAACCACAAAGTCAATTCCAAGGAGCTCTTCTTTCTCAATTATGTGTTTGCTCCCGAGTTCGTGAATGCCGCGCCGTTCCTTCTTGCCCACATGCAATCAAACTGTGGTCGGGGCTCAAAGCCATTCTACTTTGGAGGTATCATTACCTCCATCTCCTTAGCCCTCGACCTCGGCGACCGTCTTCAGAACCTTCTGTCGCTGCCTCCTGTTTCCCTCGACATTGATTACTGTCGTTCCTCCCACCTCATCAAACTCAGAGGAGACGGCAAATACCATCCGGTGGTCTGCAATCGTACAGTCCGCAGCATTATCATGCCATGCAGGGATCGCACAGACCCCCGGAATCGAGCCAACTGGCTCTTTGATTTGGCTGCCTCTGAAGCAAATGCAACCGCTCCTCATGTTGAAGCAAATGTTCCTGCAGATGAGATGGAAGATGAAATGGATCGCGCTTCTCGCACCAAAACACAACCAATAGCTGAAGAAGGTACATCCTCTCGACGCCGACGTCGCCCTGAGCCTGCTCCCAAGCCAACCAATGAAGAAATCCTACGTGGAATTTGGCAACAAAACTAGATGGCCGTGCAGCTCGAAGCCCGCCAACAAGAACAAAATCACCAGATGATGGCTCTGTTGCAACAAATCCACCAAGGACAAGTAGCCCAAAGCGAGCGACTCGACAACGTCGTTGACGAGATGGCTACCCTTACCATGCGCATGCAAGACCTCAGCGAATACATCCATCACACCGGAGCTCTGGACCATGCGACGCGATTTGGACGAGGACGAGCCCGAGGCAGAGAGCAAGGACCTCAGTAGTTCTCCATTTTTCACTTTTGTATTTCCGCAGTTATATTTTTCTTCTTTTCCCTTCCACATTCATATCGAAGCATTGAGGACAATGCCTGATATAGTGTGGGAGAAGCGCTTTATTTCCATTCCCTTATGTTATGTACTTTCCCTTTTAGTAAATTTTTATTTAATAAAATAAAGCTTTCATATGTACTTTCTCCGTTACGCGAATTCCCCTGCTTTATCCAGTCATACAAAATTTTTTGTTCACTTCAAATCGATGCATCACTCGACGCGCCAAAATTAAGGCCGAGTTAGGGAACCTCGAGAAAGAATTCTGACAAAACCAATACCGTCCTGACACCTTAGACCTCCGGTTTATGCGAGTCAATTTCATTACCTACTTTACCAAAGCCTCAGGTTCCAGCCCAAACGTAGCCCCTAGTAGTTTATACAAGCAGTCAGCACCGTCGTAAGCACAAACTACATGGAAGGCCGATGCAAATAAGTGATTAGTATAAAATCATAAAGAAAATTGCTTCGCGACCATGTAGTGATTAACTACCTCTGCTATCTCGGAATAACAAAAAGAAAAGCAAAGAAAAATAAATCCTTTGCCGGCTGGTTCATAGGTCTCTGGTTATGGACTCAGTAGGGTAAATTACGATTCGATCCCCCACAGCTTACAAATAGGACGCATCAAAGGGTACCACACTCGTGCACCAGACCCCATTCTAAAAAAGACTAAAATCACTAACAGATTATTCCACTACGTGCGTGCAAAGGTAAAAGGCTTAATGTGATTGCACTAGAACGAAACTGGGTGAAATTGGATACGTGGAACTTTATGCCGAGCTACAGTAGCATGATTGGAACCGGCTTTCATAAGAAGGAGGCCTTCGAGCACATACCGCTTAGTGTCACTGCTGTATGTGCGTTGTTTTAATCTAGTCTCTGACATCCCGACTCAACGCCTCAAAAGCTATTTTGAAAACGCAAAAGAGCGCGCCGTGTGATTGCAATCGTTTCATTTCTTAGACTTTTTTCTTGAGGACAAGCAAAGATTCAAGTTTAGGGGAGTTTGATAACGCAAAAATGTATAGTATAATTGCCATGTTTTTCATCTATTAACAGTATGATTTCACCCTGATTTCGGATGATTCCGCATATTTGCTAAGCGTTTTTTTGCAGGTATGTGAAGTTCACACTCAAAACGAGCAAGACAGAGAAAACTCACGATCAAAGACATAAAATAGGAGAAAAGACAGAAAATAGCAGAAAATACAGATTTTGTGAGTGTCACGGTCGTCACACCCTTGTCACGACCGTCACAACCCTCACGGCCGTCACATCTCTCTTACGCTCTTCATGCACATTACGCTCGTCACCTCTCCCTCACGGTCGTTGTAACAGCCCAATTTTCAATAAGTGATTAACTGTGCTAATTAATTGGTTTATGTGATTTATCTGATTTAAATAAATTATTGGATTTATTTAAATGAGTTAATGGATTTAATTAATTTATTCTACTTGGTAGAATAATGTGGATTTATTAGATATTCTCTAATTAATGATAAGATGAGATATTTTTTGAGAAATGAATTGATAGGTATTTTTTAGAGAAGAATTATGATGGAAAGAAAATAGAAGGATATATAAGGGAAATTGGAGAGAAAAGAAAAGAGATAGAAACATAAGAGAAAGAAAGAAAGAAAAGGAGAGAAAGAATAGAGAAAGAGGAGAAAAGAGAAGAGAAGATGGAAACTTGGAAAAATCATCAAGAATCAACTTCAAGCTTCAATCCAATCAAGGTAAGGGTGAAAAACATTATTATTTGATCAATGTGTATGATTATGTATGAGTTGTGTTGGATTTGTTGGGTGTTTTTCTCTATTTTCCATTTCTAGGGCAAATGAGTTAAATCGATAGAATTGAGTTTTGAACGGTTAGAATTCAAAATAAGTTGCATAGTTTAGTCGGGTAATGTTTAGCCGTGATTAATGGATTTCGTTTGATTGAATTTGGTTGAGTTTGTGAGTTTTGACATTTTTGGATAATTGAGGGTTTGAAATTTGAGTGAAAATCGGACGTCGTAGAAATCGTGTTTAATGGTTCTAACTCATTGCTATATGTTAGGTGAGTATGAGTATGTGTTTGTTTCGGAAAAAAAAATTGAATCGGTCGGATTTTCGAGCGAAAATGCAAAATCCCGTAGCCGTGTTTAGGCAAAATTCTGGTTTTTCGGAAAACTTCAAAAATTCATAACTCTTGAACCGTAAGTCGGTTTTGACCCCCGTTCGAAGTGTTGGTAAGTTAACGAGATTATCTTTCTAGGAAAAATGGCTTTGAGGCCTGTACCTGGTTCAATTATAGTAGAAAATTGAAAACATATTGTTGTGTTGATTTTTACCGTCGCGAATGTGTGTGATTGATGTGTTATTGTGCAGAATACTTTTGTTATATAACGTATAGCTTGTGCATGTTGTGATATGATATGCTGTGGGTAGCCGTATGGCGTGAATCCTAGATGGTGGAATCGATTATGAAATATAGTCTTTTGACAAATATATGCATATTGTTTGTATGTGAAGAATGCACAAGAACATATTGTGAATACGTGTGCATTGCTTGATAAATGTGGTAATGATATTGAAGTGTAAATGCATATTGATTGTATACGATATTGTGAATGCATGAGAACATATTGTGAATATGTGTGCATTGTTTGAAAAGGTAATGAGGTTGAATTATGAATGCATATTTGTTGTATCCGATTATTGTGAATTAATGCATGGGAGCATATTGTAGGATATGCATGCATTGTTTGACAAATATGTTGATGAAAAGTATGAATATTTGATTATATGATATGTTGTATGTGCAATCTTGTTTAATTCTTGAAGGGAGGAATTATGTGAATGCATGGGATTAAGACGTGTGATCGGTCTTAAGTGCATTTTGTTGTTGATTGCATATGCATCATTTAGTCAAGAGGCAATGTTTGCTAGTTTCGTGGAGGCTAGTGACTTGTCCCAAACCTAGAGCGGGGTTTGAAAGCTTAGGGAACGGGCTTTTGTTGTTATCGGTCTAGGGAATGGACCCGGTTTAAGTGTAAAAACCGAAAAATGATAACAAGTGTTGGTACCACATGACATGAGTTGCATTGAGTTGCATTGAGTCTCATGGAATGAATATATGATTGTTGTATGAAGTTATGCATAAGTGTATGTACATGACTTGTGTAATTGTGAACTATGGATATGTTTGATGATTGTCCATATTTGCCTATATATATATATATATATATATATATATATATATATATATATATATATATATATATATATATATATATATATATATATATATATATATATATATATATATATATATATATATATATATATATATATATATATATATATATATATATATATATATATATATATATATATATATATATATATATATATATATATATATATATATATATATATATATATATATATATATATATATATATATATATATATATATATATGCTTTGTGAAGTATATGATGAGTTATGATAAAGTATGGTGAGAATGGTGGAATATGCATATGTGCATTACTTGTGTAATTGAGAGTTGTGAATATGTGATCATTGTATGAAAGTATGCTTATGAACATGAATTGTTGATTTGAGAATTGTGAATGTGTAATTGGGAATTAGTGAGTAAACATAATATGTATATGTTCATGTGGAATGTTGAGATTTATGGATACGTGCATGATGAATATGCTTGGTGATTATCCATATTTGATTATATATATATATATATATATATATATATATATATATATATATATATATATATATATATATATATATATATATATATATATATATATATATATATATATATATATATATATATATATATATATATATATATATATATATATATATATATATATATATATATATATATATATATATATATATATATATATATATATATATATATATATATATATATATATATATATATATATATATATATGTTGTGTTGTACATGATGAGTTATAATGAATTGTGGTGAGAAAATGTGGAATATATGTATTTTGTGCTTGTGTATTTGTGTATATATAATTATATGCATTGTTATTATGATAATATTTCTTACCCTTCTGCTGGAATGATGTCCTACATGACATCGTGCAGGTATCAAGGAGTAGTATTGCTCGTATTTACGAGGTCGCTTTTGGTGTAGCCGTTTAGTGATTTAATTATGTTGGGTCGAGTCATGCTCTGGTCATGTAACACTGGGATCGCTTCGGTTGTGTTTAAGATATACATTGTGTACTCTATAAACGTGTTTATATCCATTGGAATATTATGATGTTGGCCTTAGTGCCTAAGTGATGTTGTTTTATGTGATAAAAACAAATGTTTCTTTTATGAAAATTGTGGTATAATTGAATCTGCTACTACATGCAAAGTGAAGTTTTGTAAAGCATAATTTTATATTGAAATAGTAATGAGCATGACAGGTGGTTTTGATATTTTGAAAGTTATGTGTAATGCCCTTTTGTAAATGCATGGAAATTTACTCTGATTATTCATATATTATCTGTGGGGTTTAGAAGGGTGTTACAGTCGTCATGCACCCAATAACAGAATAACGTTCACATTCTGAACGTGCCCACTCAAGCTGAGGAAATATATAAACATTCTCCTTTATTCTCTGACCCTCAACTCCAGTTCCTTGAGCATTTCCTGGGAGAGCCTTAGCTATAAAAGGAGAAGGTCTGGACCAGAATAAGGGGAGCTGTATTGAGGATAACGAAGTGCTGCCAAAATTACCATTGAAGTCGTTTTAAGTTTTAGCATTATTTCCTATTTCCTTTCCTTTCCTTTATTTCCATTGTACTGCTTTATTTCCATCCGGCACATTTACTTCTCGCCAAGGTAGAATCCTGCAGACATTGTGGAGGACTACCCAAGGACCCGAGAATAGTATTATCTTCAGGTTTTTATTAATTAAATCGTTATTTTGTTTCCGTTATAATGCATGTTTATTTTGCTGCCTTTATTTAATTGTGATCGTTCTAAGTATCATGTCTAGCTCAACTGCATCAATCGGTATGTAATAAACTAGTAGGACGGGATTTGATAACACCCGGTGCTTTTTCCTTTTTACAAACACTTTTCTGGCTGTGGTTTTTAATTTGATTTCCTAAACAAACCTTCGTCACGACAACGAGAAATTGTTTACAGTAGTTTTGCCACGAGAGTGAGAAATTCATTAAGGTACGAACCAGCACGTGGAAGCGTGGGGTTCTAACCGGATAGTAAAAACTAGGCATTTATTTTAAATACGGCGAAAGCGCTTTAAAAGAAATTAGAACTTAGTTTTTTTCAAAAAGTGATTTAAACCCCGAATGGGACAGCGAAAGCGTACATTCCGCCTTAGAGTTACGACTAGAGTCAACAACCAACGTGAGACAAAAGTCTTTAAACGATTATTTTCTCCTGAAAACAATTTGCAAACAAATTAAACTGCACCGGCGACTTGTCGAATCCCCAAAAACTAAATTATTACATACCAATGTCCCTTATTAGTATTCTTAAACCTTATAAACTATCATTAAATTAGCCTTTACTTTTGGATTTAATTCCTTAAAACCTTATACCGACTTAGCTAAACATAGTAACACCCGAACACACTAGATTGGTTATGAGTCCCTGTGGGATCGATATCTTTATTACTACGCGAAAGACTGTGCACTTGCAGTCAGTTCAGTTAGACTCAGAAAGTCGCGATCACCTGCCGCGTGTATCCATGGTCTTCCTAACAAACAACTGTAAGCTGGATTTATATCCATCACCTAGAAGGTGACTTCAAAAACTTGGGGGCCTACCATGATAGGTAAATCAACTTCTCTGATCACCGTCCTCCTTGATCCATCAAATGCATTTACATTCAATGACGTATCTATCATCCCTACCCCTTTGTAAGCCAATTTAGCCAACGTTCTTTTAGGCATCACGTTAATAGTCGATCCGTTGTCCACAAGTACTCTGGCAAGGGTGTCTTCTTCATATTTAATAGACACATGTAAGGCACAATTGTGCTTGTGACCTTCAGTAGTTAGATCAGAGTTGTCAAAACTCAGCGTGTTGCAGGCCGTAATATTGGCAACCATAGAATCAAACTGCCCCACAGTGATGTCCTTAGTGACATGGGCGCGTGTCAGTATCTTCAATAGGGCTTGTCGGTGGACAGGAGAGTTTAGCAGTAATGATATGATGGAGATCTTAGATGGTGTTTGGTGGAGTTGGTCTACCACCCGGTAATCACTTCGGTGAATGATTCTCAAAAATTCTTCCTCCTCCTCCTTTGGGATTTCCTTCCCTTTTGTTTTCTCAATAATAGGTTCTTTGGAGGTGGTTTCCTTCAGCACAACTTTCTTAGGAATGGTGGTAGTTGTTTTGGGAATAGTGGTTGCAACCTGAGGAACAATGAATTCTGCCTTAGGTTAATACACACGACCGTTGCGGGTCATCTTGCTTCCTCCGGCAATGTTAGTTACGTCTTCTTGCTTTCTTCCTGTGTTCATGTCATACCAGGAGTAGTCGCGTTTCCAGGTTAGAGCTCTTGGATGGGGACCCGATCCCTTTCTTGGATCGTATCCAGGCTTGGGCTGGTCTATAGTTGGCACATGGCCGATGTGAAAAACAGGTCTGATCATAGTGGGAAGAGCATACTTTTTATTCACGATATTGAACACTGGTCTTTTCTCATATTTCCTTAACAAGTTGAAGATTGGCTCAATTACCGAGACATCCTCTTTCTTTTTCTTTCCACAGATTTGCAGTATACCTTCATCAATCATTGGCTGGATATCTTGTTGTACAAGGTTACAAACCTGCAGCTTATGATGACAATCATTGCATCCTTCGTGGGGACCCTTGATTAGACCCGCTATCACTAGCTTTTTGTGTAATTCAACCAATGGAGTCTTAATTTTAGATACCTCAAAAATCACCCTTATGCCAGAGTCTTCTTCCACACCCCTGACACCACCGTGATTCGGCAGGGGACGGTTCTCTACATTCGGCTGATTATCCTCAAAGGAGAGGATTCTCTTTTCAATTAATTCCCGCATAATATGCTGAAATGCTTTGCAGCTTTTGAGATCATGCCTGACGGCATTTTTGTGAAACGCACAGTGTACGTTTGGATTGTAGTAGTACGGTAGAAGAGTCGGAGGGGGACCCAACTTCCTGGTTTGAATTAGCCCCCGTTGCACCAGCTGAGGGTACAAATCTGTATAGCTCATTGGGATAGGCCGAATTTCTGGCCTTCTGTTTTGGAAAGCGGCCCTTGGAGCCGGTGCTCCTTGTTGTGGTCATGCATGTTGATTTTTGTTTGGTCGATAGGCATTGGGCGCCTGCTGCAGAGGATTCTGTGGATTTGGTCTTGGTTGAAAAACCGGTGTGATCGCAGCCACGTACTGTTGCTGATGATAATTTTGTTGAGGTCGCAGACAAGATGAGTGTTGATTCTGCGGATGGCTCCTTCTATTCTGAATTCGTTCGTCATACATTACAACGTTCATTTCCCCTTCCTTTTTCTTGTGGAGATGACCCGACGGTTTTTTCGCTGTGCTAGTGCTAGTTGCACTTGTCACCTTGCTGCTTTTCAATCCAGCTTCTACTTTTACGCCGACAGCCACGATATCGGAGAAATTTGTTGTGACATTGCTGATCATTCTCTCCTAAAATTCTGGTCTGACAGTGTCCACAAACCAGTCAACAAGCTCCTTTTCAGTTAGTGGCGGCTCTACTTGGACAACCGTCTAGCGCCACCTTTCTTTGATGGTTTCAGAGTTTTTCTGGATCATCCTCAGAAGTTGATGTCGGTCTGGCGCTAGGTCCATATTATATTTTTATTGTTGAATAAACACATTAGGCAGGTCTTGAAAATAGTGGATCATAGATTGATCCAGGCTTAAATACCACTTAGCGGAGGTGCCTTTCAGACTATTCTAGAAGCAGTGGATCAACAGTTTATCATTTTCGATGTGTGGAGCCATGCGTCGGCAGTACATTATTAGGTGGACTTTTGGGCAAGTGGCCCCTTCATATTTCTTAAATACAGGCATTACGAATTTTGGTGGAAATACCAAGCCTCAAATACAGGTATTATATCCATCTCGGCCCGCAACTTTTCATGTTTTTCGTCTTCAACATCGGACCCGTCTGGTATGTCGAATATTGGCTGGTGGTTGTTGAAGATTGGTCGAGCCTGGGCTTGAGTGCTAGCTTGCATGTATATCAGATTCTGAAAATCTGTCATTATGGGAACACTCTATGGGTTTGAATATGGTTGATAGTTGAATGGTTGGGCGTCGCTAAATGGAGGTACGAAATCCCTGGCGATGCCAAAGGGATGATCCGTCGCTGAAGTTACTAGTGGTGGAGGAACTGTTGTCGTTGCATTAATTTCAGACACTACAGTGGCTTGTGTGTCCATCTTTGCCCTGATCACTTGAAGAACTTCCATAATCTGGCTGACGTCGTTACGCAGTCCTTCAACGTTGTTGTCAATCTGATCAAATCTCTGGTCATGTTCCACCATTTTCTTTTGAGCACGGGCTCTTGTAACACCCCATTTTCCAAAATAAAATAAAACAATTAAATAAGCACACATCAGAGTATCTCCCACAACGGGATGACACAATTCACACTAAAATTCCACAAAACATTTTTTTTTCAAGTTAATTTTTTCTCAATAAACTGCAGCGGAAAATATAAACATCGTTTGCCATAAATCACAAAACAACATATATATATATATATATATATATATATATATATATATATATATATATATATATATATATATATATATATATATATATATATATATATATATATATATATATATATATATATATATATATATATATATATATATATATATATATATATAATCCATATCCATCATCCTCGTCATATATATACAACAATGGCCATCTGCCCAAAATACATATAGCATCATCTACAATCACCATCAAACAGGATACGCCACAGGGGCACACAAAATCAACAGTACACAATAAAACTCCTAAAACGCCCTGGTGTTACGTATCAGAGCAGTCCTAGGGACACCACAATCCAACAAGCTAAACACCTGGATTGTCTGTACTTCCGAAGAAGCACAGACCACAACAGCAACAAAGGGGTGAGAATCACAATTAAATAATAATGGCATAATAGTACATGAAATAAAAGGCAGAAATCAATAATAATACTATTTCATATACATGTCCTCCGGACTCACGGTCCCACCATCAACCACAACACACTATCACGCAACAACGCATCCACACAACTCTAACCATACGGTACCGACTCACAATCACGATGGGCACTGGGCCATCAACCCTCCTCACAGGAGCACATATCAACGATGGGCACTTGGCCATCAACCCTCCACTCAGGGAGCACACCACACTGATGGGCAACTGGCCATCAACCCTCCACAATGGGAGCACCACAACAATACCGATGGACACCTGGCCATCATCCTCCACAACGGGAGCACATCTCCGATGGACACCTGGCCATCACCCTCTACTACGGGAGCACCACACAATAACATCGATGGACACATGGCCATCACCCTCCACTATGGGAGTACCTCATCAACATCGATGGACACTTGGCCATCACCCTCCCCACCGGGAGCACAACACAATAACATCGATGGACACATGGCCATCACCCTCCCCACCGGGAGCACGACACAATATCCACACGCATCAAACATCTAGCACACCAAGTGCGCACCAATCCTATCGATCCACCCCTCACACAGCATATACATATACACGACACACAAGGCGTACCGATCCCACAGATCCATTCACCACACAACTTATCACATACAATGCACACAAGGCATGTCGGTCCTACTGACCCAATACATCACATAACAGCACACAATGGCAACGCATAATAAACGTATCGATCCTCACGAATCCACTCACCACATCGCACCACCAAAATGCACTCAAGGCGTCACGATCATACTGATCCCCACATCTCACACACAGCACACCACGGTGCACACATCTCACGTACGCATCCACACCGGTTCATACATAATGCGTACTCCACCAATTAGGCCACTTGCGATAAACGCCGGTTAAACAGCCCTACAACCACCAACATACGCTTGCCTCAGCTCTCCAGCAAGCCTTTCATTGCACAAGACCAACGAGGGTCCAAGTCCACAGCGGAACCACACAAAAACAGCAGCAGAATCACAAACTACTGCCGAGCTCGCTGACACATTCGCTCGGCGAAGCCCCGCAGCGAACACTCGCTGCCATTCGCCTGGTGAAACCTCTGGCGAAGCCAAACAGAAGCTTCTGCCAGCACTCGCTGGCTAGTTCGCCCGGCAAAACCTGGCGAAGGCTCGCCCCCATTCGCCCAGCGAATACCTGCGTACTCAGAAAAATTTTGCGCTGCAGAATCGCCTCCTACACCGATTTCACCCGATTAAATTGAAACCCACAACCATCCACATACTACAACTTAGCCATGGGGTCTATCCCCGATTCTATCCGACTAATCATCAACTCTGCGCTCAAAACCAACTTTCGGCTCAACTTCGAACTTAACCAAAAATCCCAAAACTCATCCAAAGTCTAACATTCTCAGCACATGCAACGAATTAAACATCAAACAACATAACAATCACAACAATAACAGCATGCAATCGACATCAAACATCAAGAAATCTATGGGGTTAGGGATTTTCCCCTTTCTACCGATTAATCATGCATTTACCAAATTTAACCGATTATCCCCCCTACCTCAATTCAAGCTTTGATGATGAACAAGCTCCTTAATCCGCACGAAATTCGCTTGCTAAGTTGTTGTTCTTGATCGTGTTCTTCCTCTTGCTCAATCCGTGTTCTCCTCTTCTTGCCAACTCTATTTTGTCACCAAAAATGCCAACAATACCCCTCATTCCAATTAATTCCACTTTTTAATCCAAAACAAATATAATTCTCTTAATTCTTTTAATTCAAAAATCCAATAAATAACATTTTCTCACATATATTAATATTACCAATAATAATGATAATAATCAATAATAATTTTTACATTACTATCAATTATCACATTTTATCACAATTTATTAATATTATGAGTCCTTGTCCTTCCATAATAATTCTCAAAATACACCCGCGAATAAAATAATCACAAAAACCAAAAATAATTAAAATGGGCGTTACAACTCTCCCCCACTTTAATTATTTTCATCCTTGAAAATACCTGATGGAAACAGCTCTGGATACGCTTCCCGCATCCTGCTTTCCAATTCCTAGGTCACACTGCCACCTGCAGCACCTCCCCAATCCACTCTCACCAACGGTATCTCTTTTCCTCTAAGTCGCTTCATCTTGCGATCCTCAATCCTCAACGGCAACGACTCTACAGTTAGATTCTCTCTAACTTGGACTTCATCCCTCTGAATCACATGAGACGGATCGTGAACATACTTCCGAAGTTGCGACAAGTGAAACACGTCATGCAAGTTCGAAAGCTCTGGCGGCAACGCCACCCTATAAGCCACAACACCGATCCTCTGCAAAATCTGATACGGTCCGATAAACTTTGGATCCAACTTCTTAGACTTCAAAGCACGTCTAACACCCGTCACTGGGTTAACCCTCAAGAATACATGGTCACCCTCACTGAATTCCAACTCTTTCCTGCGGTTATCATAATAAATCTTTTGCCAAAGCCTGAGATGCTTTCATCTTTTCACGGATCATCTGCACTGTCTCAGTAGTCTGTTGTTCCAACTCTGGTCCCAAAACCACACTCTCACCCGGCTCGTACCAACACAAGGGAGTCCTGCACCTCCTATCATAAAGAACCTCAAACGGTGCCATCCCGATACTGGAATGGTAACTGTTGTTGTACGTGAACTCTACCAAAGGCAAAAGAGTATCCCACGTACCACCTTTCTCCAACACACAAGCCCTCAACAAATCCTCCAAAGTCTGAATAGTCCGCTCTGACTGCCCATCCGTCTGCGGATGATAAGCTGAACTCAACTTCAACTCAGTACCCAAAGCCTCTTGTAAACTCTTTCAAAACACAGAAGTGAACCTCAGATCTCTATCCGACACAATGTTCAACGGTATACCGTGCAGCTTCACAATTACCCGAATATAAATCTCTGCAAGCTTCTCCAACAGAAAGCTAATACTGATCGGTACAAAGTGTGCAGACTTCGTAAGCCGATCCAGAATCACCCAAATGGCGTCAAATCCTCTCGCCGTATTCGGCAAACCTGTGACAAAGTCCATAGCAATACAATCCCACTTCCAAACCGGAATCTCTAACGGTTGCATCATCCCAGAAGGTCTCTGATGCTCCACTTTCGACTTCTGACAAACTAAATAAGCATAAACATAACGGGCAATATCCTTCTTCATGCCCGACCACCAAAGCAACTTTCTCAAGTCCTGATACATCTTCGTAGCTCCTGGATGAACACCCAGGCTACTACGATGTCCTTCGTCCAAAATCGACTTCTTCAACTCATCATTATCCGACACGCAAATTCTGCCCCGAAACCTCAATACACCCGTACTATCCAACCTGAAATCGCTAACGGAGTTACTTCCGACCTCTCGCATCATATCCACAAGTTTCACATCCAACTTCTGATGTTCTCTAATCATGTCCAAGAAATCATTCTTCAATTGCAATTTACCCAACGTCACACCATCCGATGTAAACTCACAAACCATGCTCAAATCCCGAAACTGCTTAATGAGCTCCATCTCTTTTACCATCAATGCCGACATATGAATTGTCTTTCTGCTCAACGCATCCGCAACCACATTTGCTTTACCTGGGTGATAACTCAAACTAAAATCATAATCCTTTAAGAATTCCAACCATCTCCTCTGCCGCATATTCAGCTCCTTCTGATCAAACAAATATTTCAAACTCTTGTGATCACTGAATACCTCAAACCTCGATCCATATAAATAATGTCGCCAAATCTTCAACACAAAAACTACCGCAGCCAATTCAAGGTCACGAGTAGGATAGTTACGCTCATGCACCCTCAATTTCCGCGAAGCATAGGCTACCACTTTTCCATTCTGCATAAGAACTCTGCCCAATCCCATTTTGGACGCATCACAATATACCACAAAAGGTTCACACGGATTCGGTAACACCAACACCGGCGCTGAAGTCAATCTCTTCTTCAGTTCCTCAAAACTCTCTTCACAAGCCGCATCCCATACATACACTTGATCTTTCCTTGTCAACTGAGTCAACGGCAAAGCCAATCTAGAAAAGCCTTCAATGAATCTTCGGTAATATCCTGCTAAGCCCAAAAAGCTTCTGACCTCTGTTACTGTCTTCGGTGGTTCCCACTGTAACACCACGCTCACCTTAGATGGATCCACAGAAACACCATCACCCGAAATAACATGCCCCAGAAAACTCACTGTCTTCAACCAAAATTCACACTTCGATAACTTGGCAAACAACTTACTATCCTTCAACACTTGCAAAGCGATCCTCAAATGTTTTGCATGCTCTTCCTCAGACTTAGAATAAACCAGAATGTCGTCAATGAACACGACAATAAACTGATCCAAATAAGAACGGAAGATACGGTTCATATACCCCATAAACACACCCGACCCATTAGACACTCCGAAAGGCATTACTGCATACTCGTAATATCCATATCGAGTCCTAAACGCCGTCTTCTGAATATCACCTTCTCTCACTCTTATCTGATGATAACCCGACCTCAAGTCGATCTTACTGAACACACGAGCTCCTACTAACTGATCCATCAAATCATCAATCCTTGGAAGAGGATATTTGTTCTTGATGGTCACTTTGTTCAACTGTCGGTAATCAATGCATAAACGCATGCTACCGTCCTTCTTCTTCACTAACAATACTGGAGCTCCCCACGGCGACACACTTGGTCTAATAAACTTTCTATCCAACAACTCTCCAATCTGAGTCTTCAACTCGGCTAGCTCCACTGCCGACATCCTGTACGGCGCCATAGAAATAGGCCTCGTACCAGGAACAAGATCAATGCTAAACTCAACCTCTCTCTTCGGAGGCAACTCTGTAATATCATCCGGGAATACTTCCGAAAACTCATTCACCACAGCTAACTCATCCAGCCTTGCCTTGTTGTCAACAGACAGTGATGCAAATAAAGCAAACACATGCGCTTCATCTTCCAACAAGGTTCTCAATTCCTTACCAGACAAGGAATCTGCCAACGTTTCCTCTTCAGGAGTCAAAAACAGTAACACTTTCCGAAAACAATCGATGTATACTCGATTGAACTCCAACCAGTTCATACCAAGTATAACATCCAAACCACCAAGTGGCAAACAAATCAAATCCACACCGAAGTCTCGGCCAAAGATAGTCAGTGGACACTTCAAACACACTAGCGAAGTAGTCGCTGAACCAATTGAGGGAGTTTCAATAGTCATCTGCCGCTCAAGAGTAGTCGGCACCAAACCTAACCTCTTCACACAATCAACAGAGATAAACGAGTGGGTCGCACTTGTATCAATCATAGCAGTCAAATGAATGTTATTGATAAAACAAGTACCTTTGATCGAACGTTCTCCATCTTCCGCTTGAGTTCCCACAACTGCAAATACTTTACCCGCCACCTGAGGCGCCTGAGCCCTCCTTGGCTTCTCATAATGAGTACTAATGTGGCCCTTCTTACCACAGTTATACAAGTAGGCATATTAGTCCTACAATCCGCCATCACATGGCCCGGCTTCCCACACTTGAAGCACTTCTTCGCATCAGGAAGACAATCATTGGCATGATGACCCATGCCACCGCACCGGAAACACTTCATACCAGCCAACGCCCTACCCTCAATGGGCTTCCTATCAACAACACCCTTGAACTTCCCCTTACCAGTCGGAACACTGTAAGGAGTACCACCGAACCTTTGTTTACCCTTACGATCACTTGCCGCCTTGTAGTGTGCGATCCTCGCACGGTTATCGTTATCATAGATACGGCTCCTACTCACCAACTCAGGGTAGCTCCTGATTTTCTGACATGCAATTCCCATCTTGATCTCTGGCCTCAGCCCATTCTCAAATTTCAGACACTTCGAAGTCATAGCTTCCTCAGTATTATAATGAGGACAATACTGAGCCAGCTCCTCAAACCTAGCCGCATACTCGGCTACCGACATACTTCCCTATTTCAATTCCAAAAATTCCACCTCTTTAGCACTTCTGACATCTTCGGGAAAATACTTCTCCAGAAATCCAGACCGAACCACCTCCCAAGTAATCGGAGTCCCTGAAGCTTCCATCCTCTGACGACAATTATCCCACCAAGCCTCGGCCTCCCCCTCAAGCATGTGAGTACCGAACCTCACCTTCTGCTCGTCACTGCACCCCATGGTTCTGAAGATCTTCTCTATTGCCTTCAGTCATTTCTGTGCAGCCACCGGATCCAGAATTCCACCTTCAAACTTTGGTGGCTTGTTGCTCTGGAACTGCGTCAGGTCTCTAAACTGAGCTCCCACAGCCAGATTCTGGTTGGCTACCACTTGTGCCATAGCCTGCATCGCCGCAGCCAACCCCGCATCATTTCTCCCAGCCATACTGCTTAACAACAACAATCCAGGTTAACAGAAAACAAGCAACTCTATCTTATAGACAGACTCAACACACTACATTGGCCGGACGAACCGACCTGCTCTGATACCAACTTGTAACACCCCGTTTCCCAAAATAAAATAAAACAATTAAATAAGCACACATCAGAGTATCTCCCACAACGGGATGTCACAATTCACACTAAAATTCCATAAAACATTTTTTTTTTCAAGTTAATTTTTTCTCAATAAACTGCAGCGGAAAATATAAACATCGTCTGCCAGAAATCACAAAACAACATATATATATATATATATATATATATATATATATATATATATATATATATATATATATATATATATATATATATATATATATATATATATATATATATATATATATATATATATATATATATATATATATATATATATATATATATATATATATATATATATATATATATATATATATATATATATATAAAATCCATATCCATCATCCTCGACATATATATACAACAATGGCCATCTGCCCAAAATACATATAGCATCATCTACAATCACCACCAAACAGGATACGCCACAAGGGCACACAAAATCAACAATACACAATAAAACTCCCAAAACGCCCTGGTGTTACGTATCAGAGCAGTCCTACAGGACACCACAATCCAACAAGCTAAACACCTGGATTGTCTGTACTTCCGAAGAAGCACAGACCACAACAGCAACAAAGGGGTGAGAATCACAATTAAATAATAATGGCATAATAGTACATGAAATAAAAGGCAGAAATCAATAATAATATTATTTCATATACATGTCCTCCGGACTCACGGTCCCATCATCAACCACATCACACTATCATGCAACAACGCATCCACACAACTCTAACCATACGGTACCGACTCACAATCACGATGGGCACTGGGCCATCAACCCTCCTCACAGGAGCACATATCAACAATGGGCACTGGGCCATCAACCCTCCACTCAGGGAGCACACCACACCGATGGGCAATTGGCCATCAACCCTCCACAATGGGAGCACCACAACAATACCGATGGACACCTGGCCATCACCCTCCACAACGGGAGCACATCTCCGATGGACACCTGGCCATCACCCTTCACTACGGGAGCACCACACAATAACATCGATGGACACATGGCCATCACCCTCCACTACGGGAGCACCTCATCAACATCGATGGACACTTGGCCATCACCCTCCCCACCGGGAGCATAACACAATAACATTGATGGACACATGGCCATCACCCTCCCCACCGGAAGCACGACACAATATCCACACGCATCAAACATCTAGCACACCAAGTGCGCACCAATCCTACCGATCCACCCCTCACACAACATATACATATACACGACGCACAAGGCGTACCGATCCCACGGATCCATTCACCACACAACTTATCACATACAATACACACAAGGTATGTCGGTCCTACTGACCCAATACATCACATAACAGCATACAATGGCAACGCATAATAAGCATATCGATCCTGACGGATCCACTCACCACAACGCACCACCAAAACACACTCAAGGCGTCACGATCATACTGATCCCCACATCTCACACACAGCACACCGCGGTGCACACATCTCACGTACGCATCCACACCGGTTCATACATAATGCGTACTCCACCAATTAGGCCACTTGCGATAAACACTGGTTAAACAGCCCTACAACCACCAACATACGCTTGCCTCAGCTCTCCAGCAAGCCTTTCATTGCACAAGACCAACGAGGGTCCAAGTCCACAGCGGAACCACACAAAAATAGCAGCAGAATCATAAACTGTTGCCGAGCTCGCTGGCACATTCGCTCGGCGAAGCCCCGCAGCGAACACTCGCTGCCACTCGCCTGGCGAAACCTTTGGCGAAGCCAAACTGAAGCTTCTGCCAGTACTCGCTGGCTAGTTCTCCCGGTGAAACCTGGCGAAGGCTCGTCCCCATTCGCCCAGCGAATACCTGCGTACTCAGAAAAATTCTACGCTGCAGAATCGCCTCCTACACCAATTTCACCCGATTAAATCGAAACCCACAACCATCCACATACTGCAACTTAGCTACGGGGTCTATCCCCGATTCTATCCGACTAATCATCAACTCTGCGCTCAAAACCAACTTCCGACTCAACTTCGAACTTAACCAAAAATCCCAAAACTCATCCAAAGTCTAACATTCTCAGCACATGCAACGAATTAAACATTAAACAACACAACAATCACAACAATAACAGCATGTAATCGACATCAAACATCAAGAAATCTATGGGGTTAGGGATTTCCCCCTTTCTACCGATTAATCATGCATTTACCAAACTTAACCGATTATCCCCTACCTCAATTCAAGCTTTGATGATGAACAAGCTCCTTAATCCGCACGAAATCCGCTTGCTAAGTTGTTGTTCTTGATCGTGTTCTTCCTCTTGCTCAACCCGTGTTCTCCTCTTCTTGCCAACTCTATTTTGTCACCAAAAATGCCAACAATACCCCTCATTCCAATTAATTCCACTTTTTAATCCAAAACAAATATAATTCTCTTAATTCTTTTAATTCAAAAATCCAATAAATAACATTTTCTCATTTATATTAATATTAGCAATAATAATGATAATAATCAATAATAATTTTTACATTACTATCAATTATCACAATTTATCACAATTTATTAATATTATGAGTCCTGGTCCTTCCACAATAATTCTCAAAATACACCCGCGAATAAAATAATCACAAAAACCAAAAATAATTAAAATGGGCGTTACAACTCTCGTGTTATTCTGATGGGAGTTCAGTGTGATTCTAGTAGCACAAAACACATAATAAGCTGGAGAACCAATGAAATGCAAAATGATATGCAGGATGCAAATGTAAATGCAAACTACGCATTCAAGGAATAAACAAGTTTTGTCTATAAACAAAGTTAAATTAACACATAACGAAGTGTCGCTTATCATTGACAAATGAAAGCTGAAACAAATTTCATTGATAGCAAAAGGTTTTACAACATTGAGTTTTCATTAACAAATGAAACTCTTTTTTGAAAAGAAAGACTACATTCCCACAAGCTTGGGATACAACACAAGGAAATTAAAGCTAAGAATCTTCTAACAAGACGAACCTTCTTCCTCCTGCAACGTGGCTCTGCTCTGGATATGATGAAGTAGATCCCGAAGCTCTTTATTTTCTCTTCTAGATTTGGCTAGAGCAAACCTCAGCTCTTTTCTAGTCAAGAGTTCATCTGGCTCCAAGGAGATGTCATATGACTGAGTATAGAACATCCTCAATGCTATTTCCTTTTACCAAAGTAAATATGCGTTTGAGACTAAACAACTAGGATTCTCCACCATAGTCATTCCTTGAATATTTGGGCTACACCAGGCGCAAATGACTCGTGCTTCAAAGTTCGGGTTGTCATTTCTTTCGCAAAAGAAATCTTTTAGCAACTCTGGATCTGGTTCTCCCTCGGCGGGGTACCCTATCTGACGTTGAGCCAGGATGGGATTATAGCTGATATACCCTCGAGTACTAATTAGAGGTATATTGGGGAACTCCTCGCAACTATATATTATTGTTATTCCTCCGAGAGCCGGGTTGTACCAACTGACGCCGTAGTGAGAGAGTAAGGATAATTTTTCAATCCATGAGTCACTATCTTGCAGGTTCCATAGTGGGAGCGTCCTAGGAAAATGTGAAATAAACCATTTGCTCAGGAGGGTTGTGCAGCAAGAAAACTATTCCAGATTGTATGTTTTCCACCGATGGATGGCGTAGTAAGTGTCAGCCAAGAGGGTGGGAATCAGGTTCCTTGTGATAAACAGATTGACGGCTTCCGCACTAATGAAATCTGGGCTGCTAGGAAACAAATACAAACCGTAAATCAAGAAGGCTAATATGGCTTCGAAGATTCCCAACTCCCTACGGTTGTAATAGAGTTCAGCTTTCTCCATGAATGATATGGCTTCCATTCCGGTGATTCCATCCCTATCACTCAACTGAGCCGGAAGATCAATAGGCTCTAAGTGAAGAGTTTTAGCAATTTTTATTCTCCTTGGTCTTCTCTCCATTCCAAAGTTGGCCGTGAAAGTCATCAGGATTTTTAGATACCCGAAATATTCTTCCAAAGTTGGCAGTAGTTGGAACTCTAGAAATGTAAAGTAGTGGTAAATGGGGTCGTAAAACTGTATGAGCGCTTGCAACATTTCCTCGTCTACTTGGGCATCAAGTAAAGATAAAAAATCTCTGTATTTGGCTAAAAAAGCCGAAGGATTCCTCACTAGGTTCCTTAAGATCCTTACGTTACCCAACCTTAGTCTCGGGAACGCAATCATGTTTCCTTGACTCATTACTATTTCTACAAAAAAAACAAGATTTAATTCCTTGAATGGTTAGTAAAAATGCAAAATGCAATGCAAGGATGCAACTGGTTTTACGAAACTCATAAGATAGTTAAAGCTAAAGCTCTCGTTTCATTTATGTTGGGAAAAGTTAAAACTTTTGAAATATAACCCAAGAAACGTGAGGTTATATCAAAGGAGAAAACTTAGGTCCTATGATTAGGAAAGCTAACAAGAATCCTATTTGCGTGTCCTCTTCAGTCTCTTCAACATAGTATTCTCCATTACCAATTTGTCTACTATTCCCTTCCAGGCACCAGAAGTAGGTGGGATGCTTGAATACTCATGAGTGATCTGTGTAGGTTTGACACTAGATAAATATAAATTCTCTTTTGTCACATCTCCGTCAGTTAGGCATCTTTCGAGCCACCCAATCAACTCATCTTTGTCTTGTAACTCTCTATGCAATTCTATCATCTCAGCCTGCAGAGTATGGTACTTATCTTCCCATGTGTCCCTTTCAAGCTTTGTTCTTTTGAGAACCTCTTGATATTCCTCCATATTTTCAATGGGAATGGCTGAAGATGACACGATGATGATCTGTGTATCTTTCTCAAGAGGGTAAGGCATCTTGAGATCATGAGCTCTAGACTGGACCCACCGAGTGAATGGCTCAAAAGCCACACAGTTCCTTTTCCCCAAGTCAGCCTTAGTTTTTCTTCGGATGCTCTTCCAAACGTTGACTGTACTGTTTCTTAAGCTTTCCTCTACTTCAGCATTAAGGAAGAAGAAACCGGACAATAGGATGTTGTTGGGATTGTCCTTCATCGGGAACCCAAACCGTCGTCTGGCCAAAACAAGATTATAGTTAATTCCTCCTTGTGTCCCTAAGAGTGGTACATTTGGGAAAGAACCACAGCTGTCAATGTATACTCCTCGGTCATATGCAGGATCATACCAATGAATGTCCGCTTGATTTAGAGACATGATTCATTGAGACCACCTCCAACCATTGGGATTTTCTCTGAAAGCATCTGTTATTGGTAGATGATTGACAAACCATCTGTATAGCAAAGGAGCACAACAATTGATAGTTCTTCTACCTTGAAGAGTTATGCGATGAATGGAATGATAGGTGTCACCTAACAAAGTGAGCACCGGATTACCATTCAAGAATATTGTGATGGTAGTTGAATTGACGAATTCTTCTACCTCTGGGAACAATACCAAACCATAGATTAGGAGAGCTAGAATTGCTTCAAATGCATCCATACTTCCTTCCTCGGCAAGGTAAGTAGCTTTCTTCAACAAGTAAGCAGAGTGAAAACCTTTGACTCCATTCTTTGAGATATGATTGGCTTTAATCTCAGACACTTCAAGGTGAAGTGCGTCAGCAATTTCCTTCGGTGAGGGTAGCTTTTCCAGACCACTGAAGGGCTTCTTAACTTTCACGGGAATTCTGACGAAGTAGGAATACTCTTATAAAGTTGGCATTAACTGATAATCCGAGAAGGTAAAATAGTGATACAACAGATCATAGAATTGAACCAAAGTGTTGAGAACCCCTTCTTCCATCCTAGTCTTCACAATGCTCAGAAGCTTCCCATATGTCTTCCAGAAGTCTTCGAAGACCAATGTTCCTAGCTTTCTTAACTACAATGTATCACATTTCTTGAAGTTATATTTCTTGGTGTTTCTTTTCCCAAGATCCATGATCACTAGGGTTTCGGAAAAGAAAAGGACTGAGTTTTACAAAACCAGTACAACCAAATGAAATGCTTATGATGACATGATGATATGATGCACACACAACACATAGACAAGTATTCACAAATACAATGCACATGCGCACACAAGGTTTCCCTAGGTTAAGGGTCAACGCATGAAGTCAAAAGGTCTACCCATCCCCAGGACTTGTACTATAGGTTATTTTTATACTGAAGACCGGGTTCTACCAAGAGTGTCCAGAGTCATAGGTAAATCCCTCGGATATTACCAACCAACATGACTACTCACATGGGTCGAAAATATTCTTGGAATAGATTCGTCTGAGTGTAGTATCGCGTAACAACCATTTCGAGACTACTCCCTTATAGTTTCCACACTACGTCCTAAAAAGGCCAAGTGGGGTAAATGGGTAAACTAAAGGTCCTCAGTTTCACTGACTCTCAGGTTGAGACAATTAATGAAGTGCTTGACTAGTCATACATCATCAATCATCTCAAGGAGGTCTCAACTGAGCGTGGTTACATCATATGTCAAACTTGTTAGGACTACTCCCAATAATCAACTATTGATCATATCACATCCTATATCATGTGCACTCAAGTCTGGGTTAGGACTTATCTCACCACTCATGACACTCGACGTTCATAGCATACAATACAAATATATTCACAAACATACATTTAAGCAAGTATTCATAAAATCATACAAAATAGGATAAACCCTCAAGTTAAGGTTTTCCTCAGTGAAGTCGCCATTTCTGTTGCAGTGAGAATCAAATATCAAGCTATTGGCTAACTTGAATCTTAATTCATTAAATTCACAATCGGACTTTGATTTATCCAAAGGAAAGGTTAAAGAAAGAAAGACCTTTTGTGTGATGTAACAACAATGCTAAGAGATTTGGGGATCGAGGGTTGGTTATGCTTAGGGTAGGTATTTCTCATCCTAAACATCTGTAGTACTCTACAGGAACCTTTTGTATGTTTGTATGCTAAGTTGCTTGCTATGTTTTGGGATCAAGGATAAGGTAAGGTTCTAGGTAAATACCTAGGGTTGATGTTTCTAAGTTTGCTCGCAAAGATATCGCATCTTCTGCCTACGTATCCTAACTAGGATAAAATCAGAGCAATCGTAGTTCACCTCACTGAGGATGGATGAACACTTAATTATGATCAAGGTTCAAAGGGGGATAAACATAACAATTCTTGTATAGAGTTTAACAAAACTCTTTATTCTAAGTTGTACACTCAAGATTGACTTTAACAAAATCTAGAAGGGGAGTAAGTAATCATGACAATGATTCTTACACGGAGTTGACAAACTCTAACCTAGGGTTCTAGTTGAAGAACACTCCTAGTAAATGTGGGTATTTTAGACTTAAGAAAAATCTAATGGCTAGTATGTTCTAACTTAACTAAGCTAGGGTTCAAGATGACTTAACAAAGTCAGAGGGAGGGTAAGAGCAAACTATAACCACTGGGGGTCAACAGAGAAACTTTCCTTTGGAATGGGAGAAAGATGAGGCAACTGGATGAGAACTAACAAGTTCCATCATTTGGGGAAAGCTTAACAAAGTAAATGAAAAACATAAGAATTCATTCAAAAATGATGAATATAATAAGAGCATGGTAACAACATATGAACAACAGTCAAGATCAAGATAAAGACATAGAGATAACAACCATCAATGTAAGTCAAGAACATGTGTAACAACAACAAGTTCATCTATAACATTAAAACAAGGTTGATGCAGACAAGTTACAACTTAAAGCAAGAATGTTATAGGGATCAAATGAGATCAAATGTAACAACATAAAACCATCCACGCATGTGTTGATAACAATCAAACAAGAAAAAACACAAGAAATGTTACAACAGTTCAAGTATTTGTTCATGGATTCATGGGGAAAAGTAAGCAAGTTTCATGGTAACAACCAAGTAAACAATCAAACTCTAGCATGTTATGATTCTAACAAGACTCATAAAAAATTAGAAAGAGGCATGAAACACATATTCAAGAGGTTACAACATCAAGAATCATGGTATAGGTCACATATGAATTTCAACATGCCACTTTCACATGTATACATTCACAAAAGCAAACATGAACATAGCCAGGCAATGAATCAAACAAAATTGAACATTTAAACATTTTAAAAAACATACAATAATCATACAAGATAAATCTCATAAGAAAAATCAAGTTACAAGTTGAAAAAGTTCAAGAACACCAAGGTAAAAACCCTAAAAAAACACATGCTATTCATGTGGACCAAAGTATTTCTAGGATAACAATCCTTGAATTCTTTATTAACTCAATGAAAATAGGCATGTTAAGGAATAGTTTTAAAAAATAATGGCATCAATAGCATAAAAAATGAGTAAGTTATGATCATTGAAAGTTAGTGCATCAAGAGGGCAAAACTAGGTCATGACAAGGTAAGGCAACTTTAGGTCATTTGCATGAAGGATTGGAACTCAGTCAAAACTTAACAAAATGAGGTGAAACAAAAGTGCAAATTTTTTTTTTTGAACAAGGAATTCAATGATACCATTTGTTTTTCCATACCATGAACCCACAAGAAAACCCGATAGCATCATTGGTAGGGCAAGTTTGGTTACAACCAAAAGCAAGAACATGTGGACAACATTATGTAGTGGTGTGCTTTGTGAAATAAGTATATAAACATCACATATACATCATATATAGAGGTTGGCACAAAAGAAATCAAGAAATGCACAAGTAGTTTTGCAGATTGGAATACAAATGCAAAAAAGTGACTAGGTTGGTGTCGCTACTGCGAAAAAAGGTGTCGGCAATGACAGAAGAGTCGCCACCGTTCGTTATTTATCCCAAAAGAGGGAAAGGGAACGACCAAAGAAAACCTGACAAAAATGGGAGAAGACAGGTCATCGCAACCATGTCTCGGGTTCGGGAGTCGGTTACGCAAGGGGAAGGTATGAGCACCCCTCACGTCCGTCGTACTCGACGGGATCCACGCTTGTTGTCTAGTCTATGGGTGAAAAACAAGTTATCTACGACTGCTAAAGCTAAATGGAAAGAACTGACTTGATAGGACATCGCCGCCCTATGCCTACGTATTCCCTCGTGCAATGGGAAAGTCAGAGTCAACGTAGTTCGGGAAACTACGGGGGGAATTGCTCGCCAAGACATCACGTCTTGTGCCTACGTATTCTTATCTGGCATGAGAAATCAGAGCAGTTGTAGTTCAGCTAACTACAGGACGAAAGGGTGTTCTCAATCGCGCGGGGGCGAGAGAAGAGGTAGACGATACTAGCACACGCATTCTAGCAGTTAGGTGTATTGCTACTCGACCATTGGAGACTTAGGTGTTACCTGTTTGCGGTAGAACGGACGTAGCACGTCATTGGTTTAAAGGTACAGGAACCTAAGGGATTAGAACAATGAGCTGGTCTCAATTGCACTGAGGCAAGAGAAAGGGATAGATTAGTCATCAGTGGGAAAGTCTCAATCACACGAAAGCGAGAGAAAAGAGAAATTAGTTGTTAGTGTGCTCGCCAAGACGTCGCGTCTTGTGCCTACATATTCTCATCTGGAATAAGAAATTAGAGCAGCTGTAGTTCATCTAACTACAGGAAAAATGGTCTCAATTGCACATGGGCAAGAGAAGGTATCTCAATCGCTAGGATGCGAGAGAAAAGGTCTCAATCGCCAGGATGCGAGAGAAAAGGTTCGGAACAGAACGCACACGCCAAGTCCTAAGACGTAGGAGCGAATGCGTCACATATCACCCAAAGGGTGTACACTAAACACTCTAGAGAGGAAGCCCCCCAATCACCATTTCCTACGTATCTAACGCTACAGCTCAAACACTCGACGGTTGCATAAAAGAAATGAAATAAAGACAATGTTACCGAACGGAGTGGTTCCGCTGACCCTTGACTTTACGTGCAAGCTCCATTCTAAGCTCTTCTCCTTTGATCCTTGATGATGACATTTCGAATCAGAACCAATGTGACGCTGAACCATCGTAGTTCGACTTATAAATGAAAGTCAAGCTATAAGAGGTTGTGTATTAATATTCGTGTTAAAGACAAGATAGAGAAAGGATATTGTGAATCATTCTCCAATTGAATCATGTCACACGGACCAGAACAGAAGAAATTCCAAAATAAAATCAGAAGAAGAAGAAGAAGAAAAAATAAGGAGAAAAATAAGCGGTCTCGGATCCTACATTATCCATCAACAAGTCGATTAATAACGGTTTACGGAAGTGTCGTCATCAACCCAATTGGAGGTGTCCGTGAAGCTTCATCTTCCTCATTTTCTGTCAACATGCAATCCACTTTCCTCTTCTTCAAGCTTACCGCTCTCTCTGTTACAACCATGGCGAAGCTTTGTCGCTACTGCGAAAATCGGCGCCGACTGACAGAAGAGTCGCCACCGTGCGTTATTTATCCCAAAGGAGGGAAAGGAAACGCTCGAAGTAAACCTAACGCAAAGACGGGAAAAGGTATGGTCATCGCAACCAAAACCTGGATTCGGGAGTCGGTTACGCAAGGGGAAGGTATTAGCACCCCTCACGTCCATCGTACTCGACGGGATCCACGCTTGCTTGGTTGTACGGATTACACTTCTATCTAAACTAAAGGATGAGGTCTGAAAAGAAAAGAAAACATGACTCGGCAAAGCATCGCACTTTATGCCTACGTATTCCCGTCTGGAACAAGAAATCAGAGTCAACGTAGTTCGCCTAACTACGGGTGAAGGTGGGGAAGGTTGCTCGCTAGGATATCGCATCCTATGCCTACGTACTTCCACACAGCATGGAAGATCAGAGCAAACGTAGTTCGGGCTACGCATGACACAAGCTGTTCAAGTGTCTTTTATGAAAAATCTCACCTTAAACAAGGGTTTTCTTATTGCAAAAAGGTTGATGTTTGTTCAAATCTTTTGAGGGAAGAAATAAATTAATCTCTGTTATAACCTTTATTAATGTTTTTCTGTTGTTTGAAGAAAGAAGAAGAGACGACACTCTACAAATCCTAGGGTAAAAAAAAAGGGATGAAATCTACCCTAATGTTATCATGCATGGGTTAGCTCCTAATGTCTATCATGCTCCTCTCTTGCGCAGAGAGAAACAGAGATCCTAAGGGAATAGACGGAAACAGAAACAGCAGATATATACAATAAAGCAGTAAAATGCATGGATGCAACAATACAAGCGAGGCAAGGGAGTCCCACTCAACCTCGAATCTAGAAAACAATAGGCAAAAGTGAACATAATTCACTTTCAACCCAACAAGTTAAACAGCAAACAATATAGTCCGGGAAATTCACACAATACATCAAGAAATAAAACAGCTAAAACTAAACAGCAAAGCAGTCTTCATCAGCATCTGCAATCATCTTCAAGTCAACATCATTCTTTGATCTTCAATCTCGCAATGGCTTTTCTTCAAGTCCTAACCTCCAAGCTGAGGAATCAATCACAAGAATGACCTGGGTGTTAAGCAATCAGTTGACCACCAAAGGTGGCAAACAGACTGCTAACAACACAGAGGATATTTTCTCTCAAGAGTTCTATCTCTTAGACACTATCACCAAGCCTTCCAAAGGAAGGGGGTGAGTGTCTTAGAGAGACTCTGCATCACAGAGAAGGATGGAGGCAATCAAGACCTTCCATGTTTGAGAATCAAGTTTTCTACTCTAGAGCTCTGCCTAACTCCTAGATCCTACAAACTTCAACAGCTGCCAGCAAGGGATACTCCTCATCAACTCTGGAAGTTGGTCTTCATTCTCTGATCTTCAAATGGACTTCATCATCACAGTCTTCAGCTCAAACCCCAAGTCCCAAACAAACCCAATACCCCACACAGACAAAATAATAACCCTAAAGAGGGCACACCACACAGTTAATCAAATATAAGCAATATACTGATAGCAGTAGGGGAATCCTAATATTTACTAAGGGATCTATTATCTACCCATAACCCCTATAGTCCCATACCCCAAAATCAAATCAAAACTCCTAAAAGAATTAATCTATCTCACCTATGTTCACCTAAAACCCTAATTTTCATCACTCTAATCTCACCTAATCAAATCACCTAAAATTAACCCTAAAAATTATGAATTAAATCCTATATACAAGTTGGAGTCCTAAACTAATCACCCTAAAAAGAATGAGTCCTAAATCTAAAGGGAACTAATAGAACTGAAATCAACAAATTATGCACTAAACTAAACTTACTAAAAGCCATTTAAAAGAAAAATATACAAAAAATATCAAAACAAAATAAAATGCCATTTTTATTATTGGATATTTTTCTTAACAAAATTATGAACCTATCACAAAAAGAACCAATTAAAAACAAGCTATTTTCAATTTTTTATGATTTTTTTAAGATCAAAGAAAATATAAAAGAAAATAAAAATCACAAAAAGAATTAAATGGGGAGGGGGTGTTATAAGCAGCTGCGCTTAGTTATATTGCTAATGGGCCAGAAAAATGGGGGCGCAGATATCAGAATAGCAAGGCCCAGCTGGAAATTAAATCAGAAAAATAAATGGGAAAAATCAAAAGAAAAAATGGTACGCGAGCGGTGCAATTAGCAATGGTTTTAAGTGTTATTTCCAATTGGGCTTCACTGGGGGTGGGATTAGCATTGCTGGATCCAGGCCCATGCTGAGGTTTAAGTGAAACGCATCGTTTCACTTCAATCTTTCCCTCCGTTTCTCAACTTTAAACATCAGCCCTTGGATTAGTTTAAGAAGTCAAATAAAAAGAATGATCTAACGGTCCTCGTATCATCTTCTCCAACTCAACCTAGGGTTTTCAGTTCTGCAGAATCCATGCACGATCCTTCCACTCATTCATTCTCCCTCGACTGGCCATGAAACCCTAAGCTATAAAGAGCAATCTTGCTCTAATCTCTCCCCTGAACACGATAGTACCCTTAGTTTGGATTGAAACCAACTCCACAATGAAACCCGATGGTTAGAAACCCCTGATCCACCAACTGTACACTGCAATGGAATCTCACAATTCTCCATTCTACTTGTCCTATCTTATTCATCATGCTACTATTGCACATTGATTAATACTCATCACATAACCTAATCCTGATCATCAAAGAAACTGCACCCTGCCATTGAACCTCATGGAATTCTCTCTAACTTTCATAAATCAATCACCTATGGTCTCTAAGCATGTTTATCCTAACCATTTCATCTAATGCTGCATAAATAGAGAGATTCGAATGCTTTTGCAAACCTGAAAATTGGTGATGGCAAGTGCAGTTACACTTCAATCCAATGCTTGAAACTTGCCACAAATGCTCTTTAATGGGTGATAACCTTTCTGTTTGCAAGATCTTGAATGGACAGTGCTTGGATTGTGAGTTTGGATCCAACTTGCTTCACTTGCAATTTTGAAGCCACACCTATAAACATTCATCAATGGCCACTCCAATCTGTGTGTATGTATTCAGTATGATCCAGGGAATTGATTTGTGGAGAAGAATGAAATGGAGATGAAGAAAAAATGGAGTTTGAGATTGATTTGCAAAAATGGAAGAAATGGTATATCACTCTCTCTTTTCTCTCTTTTCACCAACCCCTTGCACCAATGATCCACACTCAATATATAGATGATGATGGACAGATCTGGAAGTTTCTAGATTGATCTTAGAGGATTCTAGAATGTGGTGGAAAGTTCATGAAAATGTCACTTGATGACATGTTGAAAATATCACTCATCTCATGTATACACCTTTCTAAACTTGTGTCAAAATCTCTCCTCATGAGATATTGAAATGGTGTGTGTGAAAAAGACAAGCTCCTTGCCTTGAAATTCACCTTATGCCAAGTTCTCCATACTTGCCTTATTATGCAAGTAACAAAAATACAAAGCAAGTCCAAAATTTAACCCCTAACTCAAAAAGGTGGCTGAACCAATGTCTTTAAAATGATTTTTGGAATCAATTTGGTATATTGGATGACCCATTTTGGATTTGTAGATCTCTCAAACCAATTTTTCATTTCAACTTTTTCAACTTATATGCCTTTTTTAGGTCATTTTTCACCAGCTTTGGTCAAGTCTTATTCTATGCATTTCCAAACTTCCATGACTTCTTTTATAGACTTAAAATGACATTTTGAGCAACTTTGATGTTGGGAAGTTTTCCATTTGAAGCTTCCTCGTATGAGTTTTAGGCATAGGCTAAGAATGACCTGTAATCCTTAGATGACCAAAATACCCTTTGCTTGCCAAGACCATAAGTAGAGTTACACAAATCCTATGAAGGCATACCATACCTTCCTAGAAAGCTAAGACAATAAGGAACAACTCTCACGTTGGCCAGAAATCCATTTGAAAAATCCTTGAAGGTCAAAAGTTTCTTGGAAGACAGACAACTTTCACAGACAAATTTCAGTGCCCTCAGATGACCTGTAACTTGCAAGAGCTATAACTTGAGTTCTATAAATCATCTTGATGACTTCCACCACTCAAATTAAAGCTATGAAGATAATATACAAGTTTCATGTGGACCAGAAATTCATATGAAGCTTGCATCTTGATTTACACTGCTTTGAAGTTTGACCTAAATCAGGGGATTTTACACTGAAACCCTAATTTGGTAACTCCTCTTCTCCTTGACTCCTCTTGATTTTTCTTTAGCACAACATCATATCCATATCCATATAGCAAATAATGAATTCCACATTCTTCAAATGATTCTTGATACCCTTTCAAAACACTTCTTTGACCTAGAATTGACCCAGTGTTGACCCAGATAAAACCCTAGTTGACTGACTTCAACTGAGGCTCTTGCAATCATTCCCATGACTTGGTTCTTCTTCAAAATGATCACCTAGGCTCTTCATAACATCCATACACACCTCATGCTCTTGGATCATAGCTCACACACCCTCTGATGATCCCCAAACAACCTCAAGATAGAAGAGAACTCACTGATCAACCTGGCAGCTCTTCAAAGCTCAAATTCTTCTCTGATGACCTGAGTGGTCTTGAATATGAGTGAAGCACTTGAATATACCTCTTGAGATAAGAATAGAACTTGATCCCCTGATTAAGATAGCTTGCTTATGCTATGCAATGCAGATGAATACACTATGTACATGATGACAATGCAAATGATTATGCAATTGAAACATAAACCTAGGTTAGAAAAGGTTGGGCAAATTTTGGGGTGCAACAGCTGCCCCTATTCAAGCGACTTGGACCTGACTGGATGAAGAGCACGCAGCCTTCAGACATTCGAGGTACGAGACGGTTGAATACGAAGAACCCGGAAATTTGCCAACCGCGAAAATAAATTGCGAATACGACTACTGCTTGGGAAACCCTTCAGGGAAATGACTTCTGTTGTCACAGCAACAACTAGCCACTCCTCCGTCAATCTGTTTTGTAAAGTAATCTGATATTGTCCGCAGACCACTCCATTCCGAAGAAATGAGCGTACACCACACAACGAGAAATTGTTGACATCACCTATCAAGCTCTGTTGATCTCACTTATCAACCTCTGTTGATCTCACTTATCAACCTCTGTTGATCTCACTTATCAACCTCTGTTGATCTCACTTATCAACCTCTGCACACGCTAACCAGCGGGAGCATATTGACTTCACTTGTCATGTTGACTTCACTGATCAACCTTTCGTATCCTGAAGAAACGAGCAAACGCTTAACCAAACGAGACACTGTTTGAAGACATGAACAACCGACTCTGCGGGGAAATGAGAAACTTAACTAAGTAACTCTGAGGAGACAACTCTGACGACTACCGTCAAACACCTGCTGGAGAAATTGGGAACTTAAACCAAATACCCTGACGAGAATAACCTTGTTGAAAAATATGAGGAATTTCACCAAACAACTCCTGTAGCCAAGCTCCCTGCTGGGGACTATGAGGGACTTAACCAAACAACCCATTGAAGTAACACCCTGCTGGAGAACATAACTCTGTTGGGGAATTGCGGGTAACCACCCGAAAATCTGTATTACCACCTTCTAACTCTGACTCCACATCATCCTGAGAAAGACTCAGCTGGGGGAATACAAGTGACTTAATCAAGCGACTTGTCAAAGAATACCCTGCCGGGGACTACGAGGATCTTAACCAAGTACCTCGTTGAAGGCCACCCTGCTGGGGATTATGTCTCTACTGGGGTAACTGTGGGTAACCACCCAAAATCTGTATCATGCTACTTCCACAGCACTCTGAGAAAGGACTCGGCTGGGGAGAAAGAGAAATGCTTGACCAAGCAACTCTGCTAGGGGAACATGCCATAACGAACACGATCACTGCGTGTCTGGCACAACAACCCTCTGTGACAAAATGAACCCGATCACCGCGTATTCTACACCACAAACCTCTTGACAGGAGGAAACCCGATCACTGCGCGTCCTGGAGTTGCAAACAAAATCACATAATGGAACAAACACGATCACTGCGCGCTGCATTACAACCAAAATCTCATCGACCATAAATCCAACCGGATGAAGTAAACACGATCACTGCGTGTCAGACGGAATAAACCCACACATAGAAGAGGCGAACACGTTCACTGCGTACTTCAACCACCAATACGACGAATATGATCACTGCGTACTTCAACACCCCAACCCTCTTGACAGGAGAAAACGCGATCACCGTGCGTCTTGGCGTTGCAAACAAAATCACATAATGGGACAAACACGATCACTGCGCGTTGCGTTACAACCAACATCACATCGACCATAAATCCACCTGGATGAGGTAAACATGATCACTGCGTGCCCGACAGAATAAATCCACACAAAAGAGGCGAACACGTTCACTGCGCACTTCAACCACCCCTATGACGAACACGATCACTGCGTGCGCTGCAATAGGACGAATACGATCACTGTGCATCTCGACCAACAAACCCCCAAAATGAGGTCAACACGATCACTGCGTGTGCCACAAAACCAAACCATGTAGTAGGACGAATACGATTACTGCGTATGCCGACCAACAAAACCAACTGATACAATAGCCATGATCACTGCGTGCTCCGCATCACCAGTTCCCATGGTACTATCAACACGATCACTACGTGTCGTACGAATACGATCACTACGCATCCTGAACACGATTACTGCGTGTTTGAACACGATCAATGCGCGTTCTGAGCCACGATCCTCTTGACTGGAGAAAACGCGATCACCGCGTGCTGTGTGTCTCGACTAACCCACATAACTGGACGAATACGATCCCTGCATATCCTAACCATACATAGGGTGAACGCGATCCCTGCGCGCCTCATGTCACGGCCCTCTTGACTGGAGGAAATACGATCACTGCGTGCTGTGACATAACTTCAAACATGGGACGAATACGATCACTGCATACTTCGGCCACCAACCACCAGATGAACACGATCACTGCGTGTCTCTATTGCAAATCCGAATAATGCTAGTAACACGATCACTGCGTGCTATGTAATAGGACGAATACGATCACTGCGTATCTCGACCAACAACATCACCTGATACGACGAACACGATCATCGCGTGTCCTGCTCAATGAACCCCGAGATGATGTCAACATGATCACTGCATGCATTACAATATGAACCCCGTATATGGTACAAACACAATCACTGCATACTTTGACCATAAAACAACATTCTCCTGAATCACGATTTCTCTTATCGGCAGGGAACAGACATATCTGAAACTGAAGAGGTAACCACCTGGCTTATGTTTCAAAAATGCATGTTTGATAATGACGTAATGCTTCCACACAGCATGGAAATGCTACGTATCCGTGTAGAATGCAAATGCTCATGATGCATGCTCATGCAAAGAGTTACTTCAGCAAAATAAATGCTGAAGACACACTGGATCCGCTGGGGATGATCGGAACACTACCGATACGCTTCCAACAAAATAAATGTTGGAAAGATGAACTAACTCCGCTGGGGATAACCATCCTGCTAGGGAAGTAGCTCACGAACTCAAAACTCCACAATCTGCTGAGGACGATCCTCCTGACGAGGAAGAGCGACTTGCTGGGGAAAGAAAGGACAATCGGGCTTGGGAAACTCCTTTCAGCAGCTCCAACCACCTGATCACACTCTGTGGGGAACCTCTCCTGCTATCACTGAGCTGGGGAAATCATCCTGCTATCACTGAGATGGGGAAATCATCCCGCTATCACTGAGCTGGGGATTGAACTACACATTCTGAGTTGCACTGCACAAGAACTCTCTGGGGAGTTAATCACATCCATCTCGACCTTCACTGGGGGAGGACTCTGCTCTGCTTGACAAGCTAATTCTGAACTACTGGAGATACATTGATCTTTTCCTTTGACACGATCTCAACTCTCCTGGTGAGACGACATTCAATCTTGCCTGGGGCGACTTCACTGGGGAAGACACAACATTCAACCTCCGAAGAGGGTACCAGCCTGCCATGGACTCTGGCGGGGAACTTTGCGAGCTTTTGAATACCTGCAAAAGTCAACAAGCAAACACAAGGCAATCTATGCAAAAAGAGACATATTGGTAGTCACCCACGACAACCATTCAGGTAATTTTTGGTTTTAACAATCATCGGCCGAGGCCCGCCTGGTTACACGCATGTAAGTTTATCAAAACATCGGCGTTTTTTACAAACAAAACTGTAAAAGATTAAAACCAAAGCCACACGCTATACTGAATAAAACACTTTATTGATAACGGCCTGAGAATAGGCAAGATCTGTACATCAGATGCAACTCCTGAAAAGAGGTAGTCACACATAAACAAAATGCAGAAGTATACAAATATACAGAATAAAATTTGTACACATGTCGGCAACGTGTTACAGACGAACACCATGAACCGATCCTCTTATGACTCGTCGGACTCTGACGCTTTCCCGATCTCTGTCTTCGGAAGAAATTGCTTTGGATAATTGACCCCCAGATGCTCCCAAACCGCTAACAATCAAACTTGGACCGCAGTCATTTGCTTCTTAAATCCCTAACTTTTGCGTGAATCGCCCTTTGCGGGTTTTCGATTCACCGGGATACCCTTTTTTGCCGAAGCCGCCCAGTGTAGGTTTTCGACTTCGCGGGTGTACATTTTTTCAATTATATCCCTAACTTTTGCCCGAACCTTTTTATTCTGTTTTTCGGTTCGCCAGGATGCCCCATTTTTGCCTGGACTCTCTTTTTACTGTCCAGCGGGTCAATTTTAAGCAAAGTATTTTTTAACTGCGTCCGAGTTCACAGGGGACGAAAAGTCTTCACCATCCATGGTGGATAACAATAAGGCTCCTCCGGAGAAGACCTTTCTCACGACGTATGGTCCTTCATAATTGGGAGTCCATTTGCCCCTGTGATCCGATTGCGGTGGGAGAATCTTCTTCAGCACAAGATCACCCGTCTGAAAGCTTCGAGGTCGAATCTTCTTGTCGAACGCTTTCTTCATCCGGCTCTGATATAGCCTACCATGCGCAATGGATGTCAGTCTCTTCTCATCTATCAAGCTCAGCTGATTCAATCTACTTCTCACCCATTCTGCCTCGTCCAGCTTAACATCAAGCAAAACCCTCAAAGACGGTATCTCAACCTCCAATGGCAGGACAGCCTCCATGCCATATACTAGTGAGAACGGTGTTGCCCCGGTTGATGTACGCACTGTAGTACGATAACCGTGCAAAGCGAATGGCAGCATCTCATGCCAATCCTTATACGTTACCACCATCTTCTGAACAATTTTCTTTATGTTCTTGTTGGCCGCTTCAACAGCGCCATTCATCTTGGGTCTGTAGGGAGATGAATTATGATGCTCGATCTTGAAATCCCGACACAGATCTTTCATCATCTTGTTGTTCAAATTCGAACCATTATCAGTAATGATCCGTTCAGGAATACCGTATCTGCAGATTATATCCTTCTTGATAAATCTGGCCACCACCTGCTTCGTCACATTGGCGTAAGATGCTGCTTCCACCCACTTAGTAAAGTAATCAATCGCAACCAGAATGAAGCGATGCCCATTAGAAGCAGTAGGCTCAATCTTGCCAATCATATCGATCCCCCACATGGAGAAGGGCCATGGGGATGCCATAACGTTCAGAGGACTTGGTGGCACATGAATCTTATCCGCATAGATCTGGCACTTGTGACACCGCTTGGCAAACCTAAAACAGTCCGCTTCCATCGTTAACCAGTAGTACCCTGCTCGCAACAACTTTCGGGTCATAGCATGCCCACCTGCATGTGTACCAAAAGTTCCTTCATGGACCTCTTCCATGAGCAAGTTGGCTTCCTTCTCGTCTACACACCGGAGGAGTACCAAATCGTGGTTCCTTCTATACAAAATGCCGTCGGGATTCAGATAGAAGTTGCCTGCTAATCTCCTTAGAGTCTTCTGATCACGACTGGATGCCCCAGCCGGATATTCCTTATTCTTCAGGAAATTTTGTATGTCGAAATACCACGGTTTACCGTCAGATGCTTCATCAATTGCAAACACAAAGGCCGGCCTATCAAGGCGAGAGATGACAATGCTGGGAGCCTCATTCCAGCGGTTGACTTTATACATCGAGGATAACGTCGCAAGGGTGTCTGCCATTTGATTCTCCGCCCGAGGTACATGATGGAACTCCACTCTATCAAAGAAAGGTAGCAACCTTCTCACATAATTCATATACGGCACCAGATTAGGTTGGCGCGTCTCCCACTCTCCCTTAATCTGATTCACAACCAATGCTGAATCCCCATACACATCCAGATTCTTAATCCTCATATCGATAGCCTCCTCTAACCCCATAATGCAAGCTTCATACTCGGCTTCATTATTCGTCACTGGAAAAGTCAATCTAGCTGTGAACGGGATGTGCGACCCGTGGGGAGTGGTAATGATTGCCCCGATCCCACTACCATACGAATTGACAGCTCCATCAAAAATCAATTGCCACTGGGAACTCCGCTCAGGACCTTCACCAGGCAACGGCTCATCACAATCTTTAGCCTTCAAGTACATTATGTCCTCATCAGGAAACTCAAACTTCATAGGCTGATAATCCTCAATCGGTTGTTCGGCAAGATATTCGGACAGAACACTTCCCTTAATGGCCTTCTGGGAAACATACTGGATATCGTATTCTGTCAATACCATCTGCCATCTAGCAATCCTTCTAGAGAGCGCCTGCTTTTCAAACACATATTTGATCGGATCCATCTTCGATATCAGCATGGTTGTATGATTCAGCATGTATTGTCTTAGACGTTTGGCAGCCCACGCCAATGCACAACACGTCTTTTCGAGCATAGAGTATCGAGATTCACAGTCTGTGAACTTTTTACTCAAGTAGTAAATTGCATGCTCTTTCCGCCCTGTCTCGTCATGTTGACCGAGAACATAACCCATACTGTTCTCCAGAACCGTCAGATACATAATCAGTGGTCGTCTCGCTACTGAGGGTATCAACACCGGAGGTTCCTGCAAGTATTCTTTTATCTTTTCAAATGCCCTTTGGCAATTGTCATTCCAGACCACCGCTTGATCTTTCTTTAATAGCTTGAATAACGGTTCACACGTGGTCGTTAGGTGAGAGATGAACCTAGCAATGTAGTTCAACCTCCCTAAGAATCCACGGACTTCTTTTTCGGTTCTCGGTGCTGGCATTTCTTGTATTGCTTTTATTTTTGCAGGATCGACCTCGATTCCTTTCTTGCTCACAATGAACCCCAGTAGCTTACCGGATCTTACTCCGAAGGTACATTTATTAGGATTCAGCCTCAGCCTGAACTTCCTCAGCCTCTTGAACAACTTCAGCAGATTAACCAGATGTTCTTCCTCTGTTTGAGACTTGGCAATCATGTCATCGACATACACCTCAATCTCTTTGTGCATCATGTCGTGAAAAAGCGTTGTCATAGCCCGCTGATACGTTGCCCAGCATTCTTCAAACCAAAGGGCATCACCTTGTAACAGAAGGTTCCCCACGGGGTGATAAAGGTCGTTTTTTCCATATCCTCAGGAGCCATTTTGATCTGGTTGTACCTTGAAAAGCCATCCATGAAGGAAAACACTGAAAACTGAGCCGTGTTGTCGACTAACACATCAATATGTGGCAGCGGGAAATCATCCTTCGGGCTCGCCTTGTTTAGATCCCTATAATCAACGCACATTCGAACCTTGCCATCTTTCTTTGGCACAGGCACGATATTAGTGACCCAAGTGGGATAAGTGGTAACAGCCAGGAATCCAGCATCCCATTGCTTCTGCACTTCTTCCTTTATCTTTACGGCCATGTCAGGACGAGTCCTTCTGAGTTTCTGCTTCACAGGCGGGCAATCCTCTTTCAACGGCAGACGATAAACAACCATATCAGTATCCAAACCTGGCATGTCCTCGTAAGACCAAGCAAATATATCACTGTATTCCCGCAGCATCTCAATAAGCTCCTGCTTAATGTCCTCTTGCAACGCAGCCCCTATACGGATATTCCTGACGCATTCTTCAGACCCCAAGTTGACAATTTCAATCTCTTCCTGATGAGGCAGAATGACTCTCTCCTCTTGCTTCAATAACCGACTAAGCTCTTCTGGTAAGTCACTATCCTCCACAATCTCCTCCTCAGCTTGGAAGATCGGATGCTCGAAGTCTAAACGAGTCATAGGAAGTTTTTGGTCGGTGTCATCTGAAAATTCATGAATCCTGCGAGGGAAATGGTTAAGTGCTTCAAAAATGATGTACAAGCAAAATGCATAACCACGCTGCCATTTTATTGAAAAAATAAAAACAGAAAGAAAAGGATCACAACATTTGAATGTAAAAACGCCGTCATTTATTGATCATGCAAACATACAGGTAAACAGTTAGGCCCTAAGACAAGATCATCGATGCCCCGGGCAAGGCATGTGATCATACAATGATTGAAAAAACAATGCATTACTGTTTGGTGACTTGGATGACGTCCTGGATGGACCAGTTGCATAGGCTTTGCCCCGGCGTGCTGGGTCGAATCCATGAGTCCATGTCGCAATCACTATTCATTTCCTCCGTATTAGACACGGCATTAATCCTCTCGAAGCTAACTCCTCCGGGCGTGAACACGACAGGTCCCTTGTACTTAGGCGCACTCTGCGAGGAAGATGGGCGGTACCCCAAGCCATACTTGTCTTGCTTCACTGGGATGTCCAGAACCTGCCCCCACTTCTGAGTCTCTCCTGCTTGTACCAACGCCTTGGCTTCTTTATATGAGGAGACTGCCACCTCTAGCCCTTCACTCTTTACTGGAGCTTCTTCTTTAACTTTCACCCCTTCGAACGCTTGACACAGCATTTCATGAATCTCTCCATCTACCTCCACGTACTTGAAAGAAGACAAATGACTGACTAAGATGTCCTCTTCACCACACACCGTCACAATACTCCCCTCAACCATATATTTCAGCTTCTGATGGAGCGTGGAAGTCACTGCCCCAGCGGCATGAATCCAAGGTCTCCCGATCAAACAGCTATATGCAGGCTGAATGTCCATGATGTAAAACACTATATCGAACACCTCCGGACCTATCTGGATGGGCAACGTTATTGATCCGAATACCGACCTCCTTGTCCCGTCAAAGGCCCTTACTACCAAATCACTAAGTGTGCACAACAACCCACGGGTATCCAATTTCAACAGGGCTTTCTTTGGTAACACATTCAACGAGGACCCAGTGTCTACCAGCACATGGGATAGAACAGTGCCCCGACATTCGATAGAAATGTGCAAGGCATTATTATGATCACGCCCTCTAGGCGTTAAGTCGAAATCCGTGAATCCCAGCCCATGCCCAGCGTTAACATGTGCCATAACTCCCTCCAGCTGATTAACTGAAATCTCTTGCGGCACGAAAGATGTCTCAAGTACTTTCAACAGGGCATTTCTATGCGCTTCAGAACACAACAGCAGCGATAATATGGAGATCTTTGACGGGGTCTGCTGCAGGTGATCTACGATCTTGTAATCACTTTTGCGGATTAATCTCATGAATTCTTCCACGTCTTTGGTTATCGGCTCTTTCTCTTTACTCCCTGAGGATTCCCCCTCAACAACTTTGTTCTTACCCCTGGCAAGCCTCTCTGCTTCAACCTCAGGTGAAGTGAAAATTCTCCCGCTTCGGGTTATACCACCCGCTCCCACTACGTTGTCCACGGATCCCGCTGGCGGATCATTCAAGTCAATCTTTTCCCCATTGCAATACACCTCAGCACCATAGCACCACGGGACTGCCTTTGTGCTTTCAAAAGGGATTGGCTTAGCGTTGGTAATAGTAATGGTCGGCCTTTTCGATGATGCCGAAATCGTCACCGATTTGAACGGAATGGTGATCGTAGCAATCTCCCTACGCTCTTCTACAGATTCTGTCTCAACAGACTCCTCTCGCCCCACAACCCTGTTAAATTGCAAAGTTCCTTCATCAATCAAACTTTGAACTCCCCTATTCAGATTCTCACAGCCCTCAGGTTTAGCAAAACAGTCAGCACACTCTTCGCTGCATCCGGGATAGACACCTCCTTTCAATAAACGCTGCTTTACGTAACTCAAAGGGGTTTTTAGCTCGCTCACTTCTGAAACTAAGTTCAACTCATCATCTACCATGATTGCATTGGCCCCAGCCCCACCATGCTTGGGCATTGGCTGCTGTGTGATGTTGGGACCTTCCTTCCCGAAGTTAATAGCCGTACTATCAAGCAAGTCCTGTACTTTATGCTTGAAAGCTAGGCAATTTTCAATATTGTGCCCTGGTGCGCCCGAATGGAAGTCACAGTGCTCATTAACATCATATCCGACTGGCGGCTGGCCAGTTGGTGGCGCTAAGGTCCTTTTCTCGACTAACTGCAATTTCAACAAAGTTTGAAGGAGTTCTGCATATGATATCGGCGGTACTTCGAATACTCTCCTCGGTCGTGGGTTTTAAAGTCTGCGCTGATTATTAGGCTGCTGCTGAGCCTGCTGCTGTGGTTGTTGTCTCTGCTGCTGAGAAGGTCCTGGAATGGTTACACTTGCAACCTGCGACTGCTGACGCCAGTTCTGACTTTTATTCTTTCGTCGAGCACTGAATACAGCATTGGTATCACCTTGCCTTTTACCACCAAACGTCTTCTTATTACCTCCTGCGGAACTGGACGCACCCGCTTGAATTTTACCAATCTTTACCCCGTTTTCAATGCGCTCCCCCATCAAGATCAACTCAGAGAAAGTACTCATTGAAAAATTGAGCAGACGGTTGTCGCTTGCGCGAAAATAAGGTGCCGGCATGACAGAAGAGTCGCCACCTTTCGTTATTTATTCCTCAGAGCGGGAAAGGAAACGATCGGAAAAACCTGACGAAAAAGGGTAAGACAAGGTCGTCGCAACCATTGTCTGGGTTCGGGAGTCGGTTACGCAAGGGGAAGGTATTAGCACCCCTCACGTCCGTCGTACTCGACGGGATCCTCGCTTTTTGGTTTACTTGGACGGGTTGGTTATAATCTATCTACCTATCAAGGCTGGCTGAAAAAGAAAAGAAAAATGACTCGGCAAAGCGTCGCACTTTATGCCTACGTATTCCCGTCTGGAACGAGAAATCAGAGTCAACGTAGTTCGGCTTACGAAGGATTATGGGGGAAAGGTTGCTCGCTAGGACGTCGCGTCCTATGCCTACGTACTTTCCTCTGGTATGAAAGATCAGAGCAAACGTAGTTCGGCTAACTACGGGTTATCTCCTAAAAGAAGTGTTTTTTATTATGTTTGCGATCTCAACCGCACTAGAGACAATGACCTGAGAGTGAATGCATCGCATGTCACCCAAAGGGTACCATACTAAACATCCATCCTCAAATGGCTTAAGGCTCGTAACGTACGAAAGAAATCATTCATGATTACTGTCTCTTAGACTGCTTTGAGATGAGAAGAGAACAGGCCCAACTAGAAGGGGGACTATTAAGTCCTACTGTTATCATGCCATGGATTCATCCTATGGTTGAGGTTTGAACAGGGAACTCCTAGATGTTGTCATGCATAGGTTTCAACCTAAAAGTCTATCATCAAATCCTCATCAGAGGAAATGAGAGTCCTAAGGGATCATGTCAATGATACACCAAAACAGACAAAAGCATCAGCTTTAACAGTAAAATGCATGCAATGCAAGTGAGGGAGGAAATGTGTGTGGGGCTTCAGCCTCCACAAGCTCGTCTCAACCTCAAGCCAGTCATGAAATAACAGTAATCATACTGAAAATGAACAACATGCTATCAAGCAATCTACAGATAAAAGAAATGAAGTGCCATCAGGCAAACAAAACACATGCTTGAGAAAGAATCATCTACTCTCTAATCCTGATCAAATCTAAGCAAAGCCCTGAAGCAAAACCTAACCAAAAGAAATCAATCCCAGTCTTCAAGCTTCAGAACAAGCTTACCAAAGAAAGGGAGCTAAGTAAGCAGACTCATAGTGTCTTCCTCAAGAAAGCACTAGGAGGTGTATACTCAGGAGTCATACCCTATGTGGCTCAACCACTGTGATCAGTTTACATTCCTCCTCAGGAGAAACTAAACTCACAAGCAGGCTCCAACATCACTGGATATTTAGGAAATCCTATCTGAACTAGTGGAACTAAATGAACAGACTCATAGGACCTTCCTCAGGAAAGTACTAGGAGGCTTCCACTTAGGAATTGTATCCCATGTGGCTCAACAACATGTGATCAGTTTACATTCCTCCTCAGGAGAAATTAAACTCACAAGTTGGCTCCTACATCATTGGATACTTGAGAAATCCTAGATAAACTAATGGAACTAAGTGAATAGACCCATAGGACCTTCCTCAGGAAAGTACTAGGAGGCTTCCACTTAGGAATTGTATCCCATGTGGCTCCACAGCAGGTGATCAGTTTACATTCCTCCTCAGGAGAAATTAAACTCACAAGTTGGCTCCAACATCATTGGATACTTAAGAAAGAGGTGAGAAGAAAGAATGAAAGTCATTCATAGTGCCTTCCTCAGGAAAGTACCATGAACTTCCTTCAAACTTCAGGATCTCAAACCTCACAGACAGGGAATAAGCTCCAAGCTCTGGGTCTCTGAGTCTTGATCTACAATCTTCTCTTCATGATGCTCTCCAACAAGCTCTTCAAGACAACACAAGCCCCACAACAAATTCCCCACAATAAACCCCAGAGATGAACAGACAACCACAGAACAGACAAAATCATCAGACAACTTCAGAAAAATACCTAAAAATACTAAACCAATGGGGAAAAATCTATCAATTATTCACAAGGGTCTACAACATCTACCCATAACATCCACATATGCCCCTACCCAAAAATCAAAACAAAACTATCTAAAGAGAATGAATTTCCTTACCTATGCACAACCTAAACCCTAATTAGGATACCCTAATTCTAACCTAATTAATTTAATCAAATTTTAATCTAAAAATCAAGAATTAAATCCTATGGGGAACTATGATTCAATGTCTAATTACACAAAAAATAATGGGTTAAAAAGACTAAGGGAAAGCCCTAAAAGAAATTCTACAAAATCATGATATCAACCTAAACATATTAAAAAGCTACTTAAAAGAAAAATCTATTAAAAATATGAAAAGAAAATAAAATGGAAATTTTATTTATTTATAATTTTCTAGACAGATTTATTAACATATGAAAAAAACAAGAATTAAAAAATATTTAATTTGCTATTTTTTATGAATTTTTTAAAGTGCAAGAAAATTAAATGGAATTAAAATAAAAAGAACTCAATTAAAGGGGGAGGGGGGTGTGATAAGCAAGACACGCCAGTTCAATTTCAGAATGGGCTAAAAGGGGGGGGGGGGTGCGCGTAGCAAGTTGGACCCAGGCCCAGGTTTTCAGCTTTAATGAAACGCTGCGTTGCAGCGGGGAGGTTTCCCTCCGTTTTCATTTTAAAACCTGGCCACACGATTAGAGGAAAAGGTCAAGAATTCAGAGAGATCCAACGGCCAACAGCCATCGTCCCCAAAACTGATCTAGGGTTTTCAGAAAACCCAGAATCCATGCATGGACCTTCTCCTGGCTCGTTCTCTCTCCACACTTGATGGTTTTCAAAAATTCCAAAAGGGAAAATGGTCTACAGATTAAGGGGAACAAGGCTATACGAGTAGTTTTCATTAATTCTCCTTGAATCAATCAAACAGAAAACTTCAAAGCTCGGGTACCACCATATTTTCCTGAGATCAATGCTTCTAAAACTCAAATTTAATGATCCAATCTTGTTCTTTATACTACCCTAACCATGCTAATCTAATCTATGCTAACTAAAACTCACTACAAAGCTTGATCTTGGAAATCAAAGAATCTTGCACCTGCCATGAAACCTCACACAGAGCTCTCAAACTTATGGGAAAAGATCAACTAACCTAGTACATTAATCCTACACCTAAAGAATTAACAGAAACTACATAATTAAAGAGAAAGGGAGAAGAATCCCAACCTGTCAAGAAGTGATGGTGAAGGTATGTAGAGAGGGTTGCAAGCCTTGTAGCTGCTTCAGGATGATCCTCCAATGGTGGAAATGATTCTGTTTGCACTGGTTTTGGAGGAGAAAGCTTGTAGTGGAAGAAATCGTGTGTTGCTTGATCATGAAGGAAACTCTTCAATGGCAAGTTCTCTCTCTCTTTCTCCTCTGAATTCTTCCTCCTTCACCAACCTCATACTCATCATGGTTCACTCTTTTTATAACCATCATTGGAAAAGTATAGGACCATCTAGAATGATCTAGAAAGTCCTTGAAATCTCATGTGATGACATATTGAATTTCTATCATCTCATGCCTTATGCCTTACAATTTGGTGTCAAAATACCTTTACATGACATAATGAGAAGATATGTGTGAAAAACAAGCTCACCTTTGGCTTATGTTGAATTTTGCAAGGGTGCCTTAATGTGCAAGTTTCAATTTTACAAAGCATGTCCCATTTTAAAGCCTCAAATGAAAATTCTATTTGAACCAATGTTCTCAAAATGATGTTTCCAATCAACATGATATATTGGATGACCTATTTTGGATTCCTAGATCTTCCAAACCAATTTTCAAATTCAACTTTTTAAACTTATAAGCCATTTTTAGTTCATTTTTAACCAATCATGACAATCCATGCTATGAGCTTTTCCAACAATTCATGACCTTCTTTCTAGACTTAAAATCACATTTTGAACAACTTTCATGTTTTGAGTTTTTCCATTTGAGGCTTGGAAATAGGAGATATGGCCTTTGCTTAAAATGACCTATAACTGACACATGACCAAAATACCCCTGTCTTGTTCAAACCATAAGTTGAGTTCTACAAATCCTATCAAGGACTTCTACCACTCAAATTAAAGCTAAGAAGATTCCCTTCAACATTCATGTTGACCAAGAGATCATAGGAATCATCCTACTAGGGCAAAAGTTGTCTGCAAGCTGGGTGACTTTCAAGGACCCAGATTCACACACCTCTGCTGACCTATAATTTGTCAAAACCATAACTTGAGCTCTGCAACTCCTATCAAGGACTTCCACCACTCAGATTAAAGCTAAGAACAAGCTCTACAACATTCGTGTTGTGGGGAAGATGAGATATCAATCACATCTAGAGCTAAAACTGCCTGGAAGATAGGGGTCAAATTAGGGTTTTTCACTGACAATCCTCAGAAAACCCTAACTCAAAACTTCTCAAACCCTTCAATTATGATGATTTGGCTTAGGAATCATCTTTATAACATATCCATACATCATTCCATGATCTCATGCCCTTGGATTAGGTCTCAACCTTCTCCAAATCTTCAGTTATCCTAGGGTTGACCCAGTCAAAACCCTAATTCTACCATTCATGGTTGAACCTTCTGAATTCTTGCATAATGACCTCTCTGGGCTTCATGATGGCTATCAAGACATCTCATAGGCTTTCTCAAAACATCAAGTTCATTCTCAAAGTCTCAGAATCATCTGAGGAGCACCCACAACTCTCAAGCTATGAAGCACACAACCCTGGTTTCACCCAATTCCTCTGGGGATCTCTTGAACTGCCTGATGAAGGTATCAACTTTCAAACACTCGGTGAATAAATAATTGTTGGTCAAATTTTGGGGTGCAACAGCTGCCCCTATTCAAACGGCTTGAACCTGACTGGGTGAGAAGCGAACGGCTCTCAACCAATCAAGGTACGAGACGGTTGAATATCGGTAAACCCAAAAATTTGCCAACTGCTCAACTTGTCGAACACTGGAATAATAGCTGCACGGCAACCACAACACCCAACATCGCCGCTGGAAGACTAAGCCACCTGATGTCGCCTTTGAACAATCAAAATACCCTGCATCGCCGCTGGAGAAAATACAACACTGAACAAAATACTCCGCATCGCCGCTGGAGAAATGAATCTGACAAAATACCCCGCATCGCCGCTGGAAAACTGAATCTGACATCGCCGTCGGAAACAAACATCCTCTTAGAGACACTTGACATCACCGTCGTACAAACATCATCTCTACTGGGGATTTAAAGAGTCTGACCTCGCCGTCAAACAAACATTCAACCTCGCCGTCGAACTAAATATAACCTGAAACTGAACATTCGACCTCGCCGTCGAACAAACATCCAACCTCGCCGCCGGACAACTGATGATCTGACCTCGCCGTCAAATCCAAACGTTCAACCTCGCCGTCAAACAAACATCCAACATCGCCGCCGGACAAACATCCAACCTCGCCGTCGGACAAACATGACCTGACCTCGCCGTCAAATCTAAACGTTCAACCTCGCCGTCGAACAAACATCCAACATCGCCGTCGGACAAACATCCAACCTCGCCGTCGGACAAACATGATCTGACCTCGCCGTCAAATCTAAACGTTCAACCTCGCCGTCGAACAAACATCCAACATCGCCGTCGGACAAACATCCAACCTCGCCGTCAGAAACAAACATCCTCTTAGAGACACTTGACATCGTCGTCGTACAAACATCATCTCTACTGGGGATTTAAAGAGTCTGACCTCGCCGTCAAACAAACATTCAACCTTGCCGTCGAACAAAATATAACCTGAAACTGAACATTCGACCTCGCCGTCGAACAAACATCCAACCTCGCCGCCGGACAACTGATGATCTGACCTTGCCGTCAAATCCTACCGTTCAACCTCGCCGTCGAACAAACATCCAACATCTGACCTGGGGTTCACCCCTGGTAAATGGAACAAAAAGGTACACTTGCGTATTTGAAACTACTCTGCTGGGAATGAGAGACTTAACCGAGCACACTCTGATCTGGGGTTCACCCTCAGAATCATAACGAACATCGGAATACTGCTGCACAACTGACCCACCGTAGAACTTCAACATTAAAGATATATGAAACCCTGGCCCCTGGCCATTTCCAGCTTCAGCTAGAAAAATCTTCAAGTATTTCTGCAAATAGATAGAAACACTATTCACTTGATCGCAATCAATCATCACATCAGGACAACTGACTTGGCCTTCAGGCCAACACGGATCATCTTGGTATATCTACAAACTTTGGAACCTTATCTTCAGCCACATGTTGATTCATCAACAAGGACATCTGAGCTTCACAGGAACCTTCTGATATCGCCTTCAGGCATTTACGAAATCCATCTTCAGATTAGACATCACCATTGGAGCAGACATATCACGCTGCTAAGGACTTCAAGAATCATCTTGAACAAACAACTCCGTCGGGTATCTTCAAGAATCATCCTGAACTGATAACCTTTCTGGATACTTTATTCTGCTGGGTATTCCTGGAATCTTCCTGGGCAACTCTTGCTGAGGACGCTACTGGGGAACTCAAGCATTATCCTGAGCAAACAACTCGGGAAGCTGTACTGAGGTCTTAAGAATCATCTTAAGCAAACGGCTCTGCTGAAAAATTCAAGAATCATCTTGAACTGAAGACTTCGTTGGGGATCTCAAAAATCATCTTGACCGAACGACTGTGGGGATTACACCGGGGTCTTAAGAATCATCTTAAGAAAGCGACCTCGTTGGGGAGAATATCAGGAATCATCCTGAGCAACCGATCCTTCGGCCGTACACCTGTAAAACAAGGATGATAGTAACCTAGATCATGCTTATGATGCGTATGCTTCTGCGCCATGCCCCACACGGTGGGAATGATATGCGTTTATGCTAAATGTTGTGCAATCATGCACAATGCTATGCAACGTTAAATGCTATGCAGTGTTAAATGCTATGCAGTCATGCACAATGATGCGATCCCGTCAGCAAAATAAATGCCGAGGGGAGGAAGTCCTTCTGTCAAGGAGACAAGAACTACTCAGGTAGAGGAATCATCCTGCTGAGGAGGACGTGGACACGCTGGTATCAATCAGGCTCTGTCCGGGGAATTGATCTTCCGGTTGACTGCTGCAGGGCAAACAACTTCAGCTGACTGCTGCAGGGGACGAAGCTCTACGAGAACCCGAACCTGCTGGAGGAAAGCGATGTCAATCGCGGGAATGAACTGCGCGGCCTCCATGGCTACTTTTCTGGGGATAACAACTCTGTGGGAAAACAACTTCAGCTGCTCCACATTCCACTGGGGAAAATCTATCATGATCTGATCAACTTCCAAGGACTCGGCTCTCTTGGGCATCTGCAAACTTGGCTGAGGAAGGAGAAGTCACTCTACTTCACTGGAGAAAGTACGACTCTGGGGAAATACAGCATCAGCTGTTCAACATCTGCTAGGAAAAATCCACTCATGGCCCCAACTGCTTCCAAGGATTCTGCTTTTCTGCGGACTCAGCCGGGGAGAGAAATCATTCTACTTCACTGGAGAGTACGATTCTGGTGCGGAATTTCAATTCCGCTGGAGACTTTACTGGGGAAACACGAGCTTCGGCACCCGAACACTTCCATGAAATCTGCACTTGTGACCCGGTGCTGGGGAAGGAAGACATCATTCTTCGGTGCTTGACTCAGCTGATGAGGTGACGCTCCTTCAGGACGCGTCTGCTTGGGGAAGAGAATCATCTCTGCGCGGGGGGAGACATATCAATGCTCATGGCTTCACATTCAGACTCTGCGGAGGAGAGACTACTGAACTCTGCTGGAGAAGGAGGGCTCGCCCTGCTTCGGGGATGCGCACGACACACCTTCTGGAAGGCACTACACCTGCAACAACACAAACAAACAGACAAGATACCCTCCTCAAAGGGGCCTATCCAGGTTATTATCTCGTGACAATATTCAGTTAATTAATTGTTTCAACAATCAATGGGCCCAGGCCCGCAAGTTTATGTATGCGCATTTTATCAAAAAAACATCGGCGTTTTCATTCGCAAACAAAACAGATAAATGCTAAACAGACAAGCAGAATTGCTGAATAATGTGCATTTTATTGATGATGAACCCCTGAGTGGGCAAAAATGTTTTACAACAGAGGCAAGCTCCTGGAATGAGGAAGCCGCACAAAAAGAAAACATAAATATACATCAGTATATACAAATGTCGGCAACGAGGCGTAGACGAACACCATGAGTTGATCCCTCTAAGACCCACTCGACTTCGATACTTCTCCGATGCTTCAGCTTCGGAAGAGATTGATTCAGATAAACGGCCCTCAGGTCTTCCAAACCACTAAACAATGAAAGTCCACACACGGAACGCAGTCATTTGCTTATTCAAATCCCTAACTTTTGCGTGAACCGCCCTTTACGGGTTTTCAGTTCACCGGGATACCCTTTTTTGCCGAAGCTGCCCAGTGCAGGTTTTCGACTTCGCGGGTGTACATTTTTTCAATATATCCCTAATTTTTTGCCCGAACCTTTTATTCTGTTTTTGGTTCGCCGGGATGCCCCTTTTCTGCCTGGACTCTTTCTTTTTTGTCCAGCGGGTCTCTTTCAAGCAAAGTATTTTTTAACTGCGTCCGCGTTCACCGGGGATGCAAAATCTTCACCATCCATCGTGGATAACAACAAAGCTCCTCCTGAGAAGACCTTGCTGACGACATACGGCCCTTCGTAATTCGGAGTCCACTTGCCCCGGTGATCGGAGTGTGGCGGAAGAATCTTCTTCAGGACGAGATCACCCGTCTGAAAGCTTCTGGGACGCACCTTCTTATCATAAGCTTTCTTCATTCGGCTTTGGTACAGACGACCAAACGCAATCGATGCTAACCTCCTCTCGTCCATCAGGCTGAGTTGGTTCAAGCGATTCGTAATCCATTCTGCCTCGTCGAGTTTCACATCAACCAAAACTCGCAAAGAAGGAATCTCCACTTCTAACGGTAGGACAGCTTCCATACCGTACACCAAGGAGAAAGGAGTTGCCCCGGTCGATGTACGCACCGTAGTACGATAACCGTGCAAGGCAAACGGCAGCATCTCGTGCCAATCTTTGTACGTCACAACCATCTTCTGAACAATCTTCTTGATGTTCTTGTTGGCGGCTTCAACAGCACCATTCATCTTCGGCCGGTAAGGAGATGAGTTGTGGTGTTCAATCTTGAAGCTCTGGCACAGCTCCTTCATCATCTTGTTATTCAAATTCGAACCATTATCAGTAATGATCCGCTCGGGAATTCCGTAGCGACAGATGATGTCCCTCTTTATGAATTTAGCTACCACCTGCTTGGTCACATTAGCGTACGAGGCTGCCTCCACCCATTTGGTGAAGTAGTCGATAGCTACCAGAATGAAACGATGACCATTGGATGCAGTGGGCTCGATCTTGCCTATCATGTCGATGCCCCACATGGAGAACGGCCAAGGGGAGGACATGACATTTAATGGGCACGGCGGCACATGAACTTTATCAGCATAAATCTGGCATTTGTGACATTTCTTCGCGAATCTGAAGCAATCCGACTCCATCGTCAGCCAGTAATACCCTGCTCTCAGGATCTTTCTCGTCATGGCATGCCCGCCGGCATGCGTACCAAATGTGCCCTCATGGACTTCTTCCATGAGCATACTTGCCTCTTTCTCATCTACACATCTGAGTAGCACGAGATCGTGGTTTCTCTTATACAGCACTCCATCAGGATTGAGATAAAAGTTTTCAGATAGCCTCCTTAGAGTCTTCTTATCCTGGGTTGACGCACCCGCAGGATACTCCTTAGTCGTAAGGAAGGTCTGGATGTCGTGGAACCATGGCTTGCCGTCACTGGCATCCTCGATTGCAAACACAAATGCTGGTCTATCAAGACGCGAAAGCACAATTCTTGGAGCCTCATTCCAATAATTGACTTTATACATTGAAGCCAACGTGGCTAAAGCATCAGCCATTTGATTTTCAGCCCTGGGTACATGATGAAGTTCCACTCGATCGAAGAACGGAAGCAGCCTCCTGGCGTAATTCATGTACGGCACTAGATTCGCTTGACGAGTTTCCCACTCCCCTTTAATCTGATTGATTACAAGCGCTGAGTCACCATATATGTCTAGATTCTTGATTCTCAAATCAATTGCCTCTTCTAGACCCATGATACATGCTTCATACTCGGCTTCATTGTTGGTAACTGGAAACGTCAGTCTCGCAGTAAACGGGATGTGGGATCCGTGAGGAGTCGTGATGATAGCCCCGATACCACTTCCATAGGAATTAACCGCTCCGTCGAATATCAACTTCCACTGAGACTTCCTATCTGGCCCCTCATCGGGCAATGGCTCATCGCAATCCTTCGCTTTGAGAAACATAATATCCTCGTCGAGAAATTCGAACTTCATCGGCTGGTAGTCTTTGATTGGCTGTTCGGCAAGGTAATCAGACAATACGCTTCCCTTGATGGCTTTCTGAGAGACGTACTGGATATCATATTCTGTTAACACCATTTGCCATCTGGCAATCCTGCCCGAAAGAGCCTGCTTCTCGAAGACGTACTTGATCGGATCCATCTTCGAAATTAGCATAGTGGTGTGGTTGAGCATATACTGTCGCAGACGTTTGGCAGCCCAAGCTAATGCACAACACGTCTTCTCCAGCATCGAGTATCGAGATTCACACTCAGTGAACTTTTTACTCAAATAATAAATGGCATGCTCCTTTCTGCCCGTCTCGTCGTGCTGACCGAGAACACACCCCATACTATTCTCCAGAACCGTCAGGTACATGATTAATGGTCGTCCAGCCACTGGGGGTATCAGTGTTGGAGGTTCTTGAAGATACTGCTTTATTTTGTCGAACGCCTTCTGGCAATCCTCATTCCAAGTAACCGCCTGATCTTTCTTTAAAAGCTTGAACATCGGTTCACAAGTGGCCGTGAGCTGAGAGATAAACCTTGCAATGTAGTTTATTCGGCCCAAGAAACCACGAACTTCTTTTTCTGTTTTCGGCGCTGGCATTTCTTGGATAGCTTTTATCTTCGCAGGATCAACTTCAATACCCCTTTCACTAACGATAAACCCCAATAACTTTCCGGACCGCACTCCGAAAGTGCACTTGTTAGGATTCAGCCTCAGCCTGAACTTCCTAAGCCTCTCAAACAGCTTCAACAAATTGACCAGATGCTCTTCCTCCGTTTGGGACTTTGCAATCATGTCGTCAACATAGACCTCGATCTCATGATGAATCATATCATGAAACAAAGTTACCATTGCTCGCTGGTAAGTGGCCCCTGCGTTCTTCAGACCGAAGGGCATTACCTTATAGCAAAATGTTCCCCAGGGGGTGATGAACGTCGTTTTCTCCATGTCCTCCGGTGCCATCTTAATCTGATTGTAACCGGAGAAGCCATCCATGAATGAAAACACGGAAAACTGGGTTGTGTTGTCGACCAACACATCGATATGAGGCAATGGGAAATCATCCTTAGGGCTCGCCCTATTCAAATCCCGATAATCGACGCACATGCGTACCTTACCGTCCTTCTTCGGTACAGGCACTATGTTGGCGACCCACGGAGGGTAAGTGGTAACGGCTAGGAATCCCGCGTCCAACTGCTTCTGGACTTCTTCCTTGATTTTTACAGCCATGTCTGGTCTCGTCCTCCTAAGCTTCTGCTTGACTGGAGGGCAATCTTCTCGCAACGGCAAGCGGTGAACCACGATATCAGTGTCAAGTCCGGGCATATCCTCGTATGACCAAGCAAAGACGTCACTATACTCTCGAAGCATCTCGACCAGTCTATGCTTGATATCATTCTGCAGCGCAGCCCCTACTCTGACATTCCTGACGAGCTCCTCAGAACCCAGATTTATAATCTCAATATCCTCCTCGTGAGGCAGAATAACCTTCTCCTCTTGTCTCAACAAGCGGGCCAACTCTTCCGGAAGGTCTTCGTCTTCATCAATCTCATCCTCGGCTTGATAGATCGGGCAATCAAAGTCGTAGTGAGCCATAGAGGGTCCAGAGTCGATGTCATCTGTTACGTGGATCCTGCAATAACAAGGGTTAAGTTTAAAGCAAGAATATGCAGGTTAGCACAAACCTCGTTGCCATTTTGCTGTTTTTCGGAAATAAACATAAAACAGGAATAACAGAGAACACAATATTTGATTACGAAGAAAACTCCTTTTATTTATTAACAAAATGCATACACATAATCCAACAAGGCCCTGACAGTAAAACCACTATGCCCCGGGCAGGACATAGGGTTGTACAAAGATTGTAAAAAGCAAATCATTACTCTTCACTTGTCAGCTTGATAATCTCCTTGATGGTCCAGTTGTGGAGGCGCTCGCCCGGCTTGCTCGGTTGAATCCAGGCGTCAAGATCACAATCACTGTCCCCGCTGTCCTCCGACGCAGCGTTGATGGTCTCGAAAATTACTCCCCCCTTGGTGAATAGGATCGGCCCTTTCCCACGAGACGAGCTGTCAGAAGAAGATGAAGCTTCAGCTCCAGGAGAATACCCCAATCCAAACTTATCCTGTTTGATTGGTATATCCAAGACATGCCCCCAGCCTGGGGTGGAACCGGCTTCGACAGCGGCCCGAGCTTCCTTAAACGAGGAAAGATTCATCTCCTGCTTCTCTGCGACGACAGGAGCTACCTCTTTTACCCTGACGGTTTCAAATGCTTGGCAGAGCGTTTCATGGATCTCGCCATCCATTTCAACATACTTAAAGGACGATAGGTGGCTCACCATGATGTCCTCCTCACCACAGACTGTTACTATGCTGCCCCCGACAGCATATTTAAGCTTCTGATGCAGCGTGGACGTCACGGCACCAGCAGAATGGATCCATGGCCGACCTAAGAGGCAACTATAGGCGGGAATGATATCCATGATATAGAAAACCGTATTGAACGTCTCTGGACCAACCTGAATTGACAGGGTCAACTCTCCGAAGACGTGGCGCTTGGTTCCGTCAAAGGCCTTCACGACCAGATCACTGGGCGTGCACAGCAATCCACGGGTATCCAACTTCATTAGTGCCTTCTTCGGAAGCACATTAAGGGAGGAACCCGTATCCACCAGGACGTGCGACATGATAGTGCCTCTGCACTCTATCGAGACGTGCAGGGCGCTATTATGATCTCTTCCTTTAGGAGTCAGCTCCAGATCTGTAAAACCCAGCCCATTACCAGCATTAACATGGGCCACTACTTCCTCGAGTTGATTTACTGATATCTCCTGCGGCACGTATGCAGCATTCAATACCTTCAGCAAGGCGTTGCGGTGTGCTTCAGAGCACAGCAACAAGTTAAGAATCGAGATCTTTGACGGAGTCTGATGAAGATGATCTACAATTTTGTAGTCGCTCTTCTTGATTAGTCGCATGAACTCTTCAGCATCTTTAACCAGCAAATCTTTTTCTGCCCCAGAAGGGACCTCTTCGACAGCTTTTCCTTTACCCTTATCCACAGCGTCAGCTCGGACCACTTTCTCTGCTGCAACCTCTGCTGGCGCAAACACCCTTCCGCTTCTAGTGATACCACTGACTTCGGTAAGATTCTGCACAGTCGATCCGAATGGCTCAAGCTCTATCTTCTGACCATTGCAGTAAACTTCGGCGCCGTAATGCCATGGAACAGCATTAGTACTCTCGAATGGGATTGGTCCGGCCCTGGTGATAGTGATAGTAGGCGGACGGGGCGTAGAAATAGTAATAGGGTGACGAGGGATGGTAATGGTAGCAACTTCATCTGCCTGCTTTAGCACGACCTTCCTTGATGCACTCTCAACGCTCCGGCTGAATTGTAAAATACCCTCAGACATCAGACTTTGGATACCTTCGGTCAGCTGCTCACACCCATCAGGGAGTGTAGCACAAGCCATACATAACTCTCCGCGTCCAGGAAAGAAGCCCTTCTTCAGCAACTTAGCCTTGACAAAACTCAACGGCGTCTTCAAATCTTTGACGTCAGTTAGCAAGTCCGCACTCTCCTCAGTGATAACGGCATTTACTCGGCCCCCTTTGTGATGAGGCATGGGGTTCTTGGTAACGTTGGGCACGCTGTCAGAAAAGTTGATAACCTTGGCGTCCACCAAGTCCTGGACTTTGTGCTTAAAAGCTTTACAATTCTCAATCGTATGGCCTAGTGCCCCAGTATGGAACTCACAAGTAGCATTGGCGTCATACCCCGGTGGTGGTGCCCCTGTTAAGGGAGCCAACGTCCTCTTTTGAACTAGCTGAAGTTGCAGCAAAGTTTGCAGAAGCAGCGCATATGACATAGGTGGAGTATCAAAATGACGGCTTGCCATAGGAACCCGATTCTGATATCTTTTATACCCCTGATTACTCTGCTGCTGCTGCTGCTGCTGCGGAGCAGCTGGGATATTTATGCTAGCAATCTGAGGCTGAGGGCCTTTGCCCTTCCTCCTAGCATTAGTGACAGCACTGGCATCCCCCTCTCGACGCTTGCCAGTATAGGGTTTCTTGCTACTTCCTCCAGCTGAGGATGATTCGCCTTGAATTTTTCCGATCTTTATACCGTTCTCAACATGCTCGCCCAAAGTGATGAGAGCCGAGAATGTTCCAGACATGCCACTGACCAACTTTTCATAATAGATTCCAGGAAGGGTAGCCACGAACATTTGTACTAGCTCACGCTCAACCATCGGCGGTTGAACCCGAGCAGCCAATTCACGCCACCGCTGGGCGTATTCTTTAAAGCTTTCATTGTTCCGCTGTGAGAGATTCTGAAGCTGAACTCGGTTGGGAGCCAAGTCGCTATTGTATTGATAGTGGAGGACGAATGCTTCTGCAAGATCTTTCCAGGTGCGCACAGTAGCGGGCTCCAAACCCATATACCATTCGAGCGATGGACCAGAAAGACTATCCTGAAAGAAGTGCATCAGCAACTTCTCATCGTCAGAATAGGCGGACATCTTTCTATAATAAGATCGAAGGTGAACCCGGGGGCAAGTAGTACCCTTATACTTCTCAAAGGTAGGCACCTTGAACTTATGAGGTACCTTGAAGTCAGCAATCAACCCGAGCTTGGACATATCGACGCCCAATGTGTTCTGATTTTCGATGTCTCTCATCTTGTCTTCCAGCGCTTTGAACCTGAGTCGAGCTTCAGCATTCAACTCTGCTTCTACACCTCTCTGAGAGAATACGTCATCCTGATGGTCCTCCAGCCACGGTTGAGGCACCAACAGATTTCCTGCACCAGCATTGTCGTTGACCGGCCCTACGTTAACATTGGCTCCCAGACTACCATTGCCGACGCCTGCCGCGTTGAGCCCGAGATTAGTCATCAGATTGCCGTTAGCACTGCCGTTGCCCCCGGCAACAGGAGCAACATTCTGTGGAGCGTCCACTGGAGGTGGAGTGGGTACGGCCCCGCCGTGAAGTATGCCATTACTGTCAACCCTGGAGATCAGAGGTTGAACCAAAGTACAAAGCTGATCTTGACCATTCGCGACCACTTGCATCAGCTCCATGAAACGATCCATCCGTTCACGGAGCTCTTGAACATCTGACTGCACCTGGTCCATTATCCTTGTCTGATTAGCGCGAGTTGAGTAGCGGTGGATGAGTCTTTGATCAATCCTGGAGATCGAAAGCAGCTCGGAACCTGGGTACCTGTAAAACCTGTCAACATTAAAGGTTGGGAAAGGCAACAGAATGTATGTCATGCAAAATGCTTTATGCAGATGTATGCGTGTGTCTGTGTGCTTGAGAGATTTCCCCCGATCCTGGCGCCTTAGTACCAGTGCTGACAATAACAAGGAGGGGAATCTGGGCCCAATCATGGAAACAGCAATCTCACACATAGTATCAGCAATAGTCAGATTCGACACATCAAGGATCGAGAACTCGTACGCAACAATCTTTCTGAGAGAGGCTGCTGTAGTGCAATAAGAGGCGAGAGATCCTGGATCGGAGAAACGGTACCTGTCACAGACACACGCCAATGGAATGCGAATGATTATGCAAACTAATGCAAAATGCAGGCATGCAACAATATATCCAGGTGGCTACTGTGGAGATTCGGTATCGACAGTCACTGGTGAGAAGGAAACCCCGGTGTAAAACCACTGATCTGATCTACTGAGAATAACCATCTGATAGGATCGAGATCAAAATTCTGCCCTGACAAGAATAGGTGCCTGATAATAAGGACCCCGGGTGCAAGATCAAGGAACATCTGCTGAAGTCTTCAGACCCCAAATCAAAAATTTGCCCTATCAAGAACAAACACACAGCTGCTGATGAGATCTTCAGACCCCACTCAAAATCTGCTTCATTCAGGACAAACCTCTGATGACAATGCTCTGACCCAAAGCCTGCTCTATCAAGAACAGACAAACACCCGACGGTGAAAATCCTCTGATCAAAAACTCGCTCTGTCAAGAACAGTCAAATCTGCCACCGAGAACCCTGATACCAACATAACTGATTCACTGTCAAGAAAGCCAGGTAGTCTGGAGGTCAAAGTTTCCTGCAATATCCCAATCCCACTCACAGGTATGGACCTAATCCACGGACAAAGGTACGGCATCCTATGCGGTTGTCAGCGTCACAGACTTTCATGAGTGACGATACGATTCCCAGAAGGAGTGGCATCATCAAGTCATGAAGAGGCCTCACTTAGATGGCTTCCAAATGATCGGTCCCCAGAGTCGACAATCCTCACGTCTGGACTCCCCTCAGATCCTCAGGACCGGAAAGGAGCACCTCTGCAAGAATCTTGTCTGAGCGCAGATTTTCGTAGGGAACTGTGCCTGCTCAGCAGACAGGTTCGTCTACTACTTCTCCGCAACTATATCTAGGTGTGTACTCAAGCCCAGGTCCGGCTTCTCACTCATAGTAACATCCCTCTCCCATAGCAGCACGGATAATCATATCAAACTGGAAATAAAATGCGGGAAATAAAATGCGGGAAGTAAAGTGCAGGAAGTAAAAATGCGATAAATAAACGCAACCCAACAAGCAAACACACAAACGATAGGATTGACTCTCAGGGAACCGTTGGCATCCCCAGCAGAGTCGCCAGCTGTCGCTTGCGCGAAAATAAGGTGCCGGGATGACAGAAGAGTCGCCACCTTTCATTATTTATCCCTCAGAGCGGGAAAGGAAACGATCGGAAAAACCTGACGAAAAAGGGTAAGACAAGGTCGTCGCAACCATTGTCTGGGTTCGGGAGTCGGTTACGCAAGGGGAAGGTATTAGCACCCCTCACGTCCGTCGTACTCGACGGGATCCTCGCTTGTTGGTTTACTTGGACGGGTTGGTTATAATCTATCTACCTATCAAGGCTGGCTGAAAAAGAAAAGAAAAATGACTCGGCAAAGCGTCGCACTTTATGCCTACGTATTCCCGTCTGGAACGAGAAATCAGAGTCAACGTAGTTCGGCTTACGAAGGATTATGGGGGAAAGGTTGCTCGCTAGGACGTCGCGTCCTATGCCTACGTACTTTCCTCTGGTATGAAAGATCAGAGCAAACGTAGTTCGGCTAACTACGGGTTATCTCCTAAAAGAAGTGTTTTTTATTATGTTTGCGATCTCAACCGCACTAGAGACTATGACCTGAGAGTGAATGCGTCGCATGTCACCCAAAGGGTACCATACTAAACATCCATCCTCAGATGGCTTAAGGCTCGTAACGTACGAAAGAAATCATTCATGATTACTGTCTCTTAGACTGCTTTGAGATGAGAAGAGAACAGGCCCAACTAGAAGGGGGACTATTAAGTCCTACTGTTATCATGCCATGGATTCATCCTATGGTTGAGGTTTGAACAGGGAACTCCTAGATGTTGTCATGCATAGGTTTCAACCTAAAAGTCTATCATCAAATCCTCATCAGAGGAAATGAGAGTCCTAAGGGATCATGTCAATGATACACCAAAACAGACAAAAGCATCAGCTTTAACAGTAAAATGCATGCAATGCAAGTGAGGGAGGAAATGTGTGTGGGGCTTCAGCCTCCACAAGCTCGTCTCAACCTCAAGCCAGTCATGAAATAACAGTAATCATACTGAAAATGAACAACATGCTATCAAGCAATCTACAGATAAAAGAAATGAAGTGCCATCAGGCAAACAAAACACATGCTTGAGAAAGAATCATCTACTCTCTAATCCTGATCAAATCTAAGCAAAGCCCTGAAGCAAAACCTAACCAAAAGAAATCAATCCCAGTCTTCAAGCTTCAGAACAAGCTTACCAAAGAAAGGGAGCTAAGTAAGCAGACTCATAGTGTCTTCCTCAGGAAAGCACTAGGAGGTGTATACTCAGGAGTCATACCCTATGTGGCTCAACCACTGTGATCAGTTTACATTCCTCCTCAGGAGAAACTAAACTCACAAGCAGGCTCCAACATCACTGGATATTTAGGAAATCCTATCTGAACTAGTGGAACTAAATGAACAGACTCATAGGACCTTCCTCAGGAAAGTACTAGGAGGCTTCCACTTAGGAATTGTATCCCATGTGGCTCAACAACATGTGATCAGTTTACATTCCTCCTCAGGAGAAATTAAACTCACAAGTTGGCTCCTACATCATTGGATACTTGAGAAATCCTAGATAAACTAATGGAACTAAGTGAATAGACCCATAGGACCTTCCTCAGGAAAGTACTAGGAGGCTTCCACTTAGGAATTGTATCCCATGTGGCTCCACAGCAGGTGATCAGTTTACATTCCTCCTCAGGAGAAATTAAACTCACAAGTTGGCTCCAACATCATTGGATACTTAAGAAAGAGGTGAGAAGAAAGAATGAAAGTCATTCATAGTGCCTTCCTCAGGAAAGTACCATGAACTTCCTTCAAACTTCAGGATCTCAAACCTCACAGACAGGGAATAAGCTCCAAGCTCTGGGTCTCTGAGTCTTGATCTACAATCTTCTCTTCATGATGCTCTCCAACAAGCTCTTCAAGACAACACAAGCCCCACAACAAATTCCCCACAATAAACCCCAGAGATGAACAGACAACCACAGAACAGACAAAATCATCAGACAACTTCAGAAAAATACCTAAAAATACTAAACCAATGGGGAAAAATCTATCAATTATTCACAAGGGTCTACAACATCTACCCATAACATCCACATATGCCCCTACCCAAAAATCAAAACAAAACTATCTAAAGAGAATGAATTTCCTTACCTATGCACAACCTAAACCCTAATTAGGATACCCTAATGCTAACCTAATTAATCTAATCAAATTTTAATCTAAAAATCAAGAATTAAATCCTATGGGGAACTATGATTCAATGTCTAATTACACAAAAAAGAATGGGTTAAAAAGACTAAGGGAAAGCCCTAAAAGAAATTCTACAAAATCATGATATCAACCTAAACATATTAAAAAGCTACTTAAAAGAAAAATCTATTAAAAATATGAAAAGAAAATAAAATGGAAATTTTATTTATTTATAATTTTCTAGACAGATTTATTAACATATGAAAAAAACAAGAATTAAAAAATATTTAATTTGCTATTTTTTATGAATTTTTTAAAGTGCAAGAAAATTAAATGGAATTAAAATAAAAAGAACTCAATTAAAGGGGGAGGGGGGTGTGATAAGCAAGACACGCCAGTTCAATTTCAGAATGGGCTAAAAGGGGGGGGTGCGTGTAGCAAGTTGGACCCAGGCCCAGGTTTTCAGCTTTAATGAAACGCTGCGTTGCAGCGGGGAGGTTTCCCTCCGTTTTCATTTTAAAACCTGGCCACACGATTAGAGGAAAAGGTCAAGAATTCAGAGAGATCCAATGGCCAACAGCCATCGTCCCCAAAACTGATCTAGGGTTTTCAGAAAACCCAGAATCCATGCATGGACCTTCTCCTGGCTCGTTCTCTCTCCACACTTGATGGTTTTCAAAAATTCCAAAAGGGAAAATGGTCTACAGATTAAGGGGAACAAGGCTATACGAGTAGTTTTCATTAATTCTCCTTGAATCAATCAAACAGAAAACTTCAAAGCTCGGGTACCACCATATTTTCCTGAGATCAATGCTTCTAAAACTCAAATTTAATGATCCAATCTTGTTCTTTATACTACCCTAACCATGCTAATCTAATCTATGCTAACTAAAACTCACTAGAAAGCTTGATCTTGGAAATCAAAGAATCTTGCACCTGCCATGAAACCTCACACAGAGCTCTCAAACTTATGGGAAAAGATCAACTAACCTAGTACATTAATCCTACACCTAAAGAATTAACAGAAACTACATAATTAAAGAGAAAGGGAGAAGAATCCCAACCTGTCAAGAAGTGATGGTGAAGGTATGTAGAGAGGGTTGCAAGCCTTGTAGCTGCTTCAGGATGATCCTCCAATGGTGGAAATGATTCTGTTTGCACTGGTTTTGGAGGAGAAAGCTTGTAGTGGAAGAAATCGTGTGTTGCTTGATCTTGAAGGAAACTCTTCAATGGCAAGTTCTCTCTCTCTTTCTCCTCTGAATTCTTCCTCCTTCACCAACCTCATACTCATCATGGTTCACTCTTTTTATAACCATCATTGGAAAAGTCTAGGACCATCTAGAATGATCTAGAAAGTCCTTGAAATCTCATGTGATGACATATTGAATTTCTCTCATCTCATGCCTTATGCCTTACAATTTGGTGTCAAAATACCTTTACATGAGATAATGAGAAGATATGTGTGAAAAACAAGCTCACCTTTGGCTTATGTTGAATTTTGCAAGGGTGCCTTAATGTGCAAGTTTCAATTTTACAAAGCATGTCCCATTTTAAAGCCTCAAATGAAAATTCTATTTGAACCAATGTTCTCAAAATGATGTTTCCAATCAACATGATATATTGGATGACCTATTTTGGATTCCTAGATCTTCCAAACCAATTTTCAAATTCAACTTTTTAAACTTATAAGCCATTTTTAGTTCATTTTTAACCAATCATGACAATCCATGCTATGAGCTTTTCCAACAATTAATGACCTTCTTTCTAGACTTAAAATCACATTTTGAACAACTTTCATGTTTTGAGTTTTTCCATTTGAGGCTTGGAAATAGGAGATATGGCCTTTGCTTAAAATGACCTATAACTGACAAATGACCAAAATACCCCTGTCTTGTTCAAACCATAAGTTGAGTTCTACAAATCCTATCAAGGAATTCTACCACTCAAATTAAAGCTAAGAAGATGCCCTTCAACATTCATGTTTACCAAGAGATCATAGGAATCATCCTACTAGGGCAAAAGTTGTCTGCAAGCTGGGTGACTTTCAAGGACCCAGATTCACACACCTCTGCTGACCTGTAATTTGTCAAAACCATAACTTGAGCTCTGCAACTCCTATCAAGGACTTCCACCACTCAGATTAAAGCTAAGAACAAGCTCTACAACATTAATGTTGTGGGGAAGATGAGATATCAATCACATCTAGAGCTAAAACTGCCTGGAAGATAGGGGTCAAATTAGGGTTTTTCACTGACAATCCTCAGAAAACCCTAACTCAAAACTTCTCAAACCCTTCAATTATGATGATTTGGCTTAGGAATCATCTTTATAACATATCCATACATCATTCCATGATCTCATGCCCTTGGATTAGGTCTCAACCTTCTCCAAATCTTCAGTTATCCTAGGGTTGACCCAGTCAAAACCCTAATTCTACCATTCATGGTTGAACCTTCTGAATTCTTGCATAATGACCTCTCTGGGCTTCATGATGGCTATCAAGACATCTCATAGGCTTTCTCAAAACATCAAGTTCATTCTCAAAGTCTCAGAATCATCTGAGGAGCACCCACAACTCTCAAGCTATGAAGCACACAACCCTGGTTTCACCCAATTCCTCTGGGGATCTCTTGAATTGCCTGATGAAGGTATCAACTTTCAAACACTCGGTGAATAAATAATTGTTGGTCAAATTTTGGGGTGCAACAACGGTCATAGTACATTCCAGAGAAAGTTCCTATGAACATGTCCATCATTTCGCGCTCCACCATCGGAGGGTGCACCCTAGCAGCCAAATCTCGCCATCTTTGGGCGTATTCCTTAAAGCTCTCGTTAGACTTTTGAGACATGCTCTGCAACTGGACTCGATTAGGAGCGAGATCACTATTATACTGATAATGTCAAACAAAAGCCTCTGCCAGCTCTTTCCAACTCCTGATCTGAGTAGGCTCCAAGCTCATGTACCACTCCAGCGATGGCCCTGACAGGCTATCCTGGAAGAAGTGCATTAGCATCTTCTCATCCTCAGAATACGCAGACATGCGCCTGTAAAATGCGCGCACATGCACCCTAGGGCACGTATCCCCTTTGTACTTATCAAATGACGGTGCTTTGAATTTCAGCGGGACCCTCAACCCTGGGACTAACCCCATATTTGACATATCCAGCCCAAGAGCATTCTGGCTGGCCAATCCATTCACTTTCTCTTCTAGCAACCTCATCCGATGGTTATCGTCCCTGGCTCTTTCATAACCCTCGTTCTGACCAAAGAACACATCCTCCTGGCGATCCTCCCAGCGAGGTACTGCATCATATCCAACATAATCTGCATCGCGGCCCGGACCCGTTTGGACGTACCTGGGGTCATACCTCAGATTACCCATCTCTTGAGTGTTGTATGCGCCATTTCCATATCCAAGATTACCGTAGCCACCAAACCCAGCCTTGGCGCCAGCCATGCTGCCATATCCCATATTCACACCATTGAAGCCCTGGTTACCATTGATACCATTCATTCCGACATTCTCAACACCCCCATTGAAACCCTGGTTGACATTGCCCGCAAATACCCCAGCAGTATCTGCATTGATATTCATATTATCGGTGTTCCCACCTCCACCTACAGGACCAGTTTCTCCAACATTCAAACCGGTTACAGGAACAGCATCAGCACTTTGACGATTCTCAACTCGGGGAGAAGCAACAATGTTCTCACCATGCGGTGTCCCATTGTTTTCAGCCCGTGCAACTATCGGTTGAACCAGATTCTGCAGCTGTTCTTGTCCTTTGGCGATAGTCTCCATGGTTTGCATGAGCAGGGCCATCCTGTCACGCATCTCTTGCATTTCACTCTGCACGTTGTCCATGATCTTCTTCTGGTTAATCCTTGTAGAGTAACGGTGGACCCGCTTTTCTGCAATCCTGAAAATACCTGCTTCAAAGATGCAGGAGATAAGATACACGAATCACAAACCTGCAATGCAAATATGAGTATGTATGCAAAATGCAATGTGTCTGTGCATTAGGGATTATCATTCCCCGATTCTAGTGTGAAGGTGCCAGTGCAGTGACAGTGCTAGCAAAACAGTGATTGGAGCCAAATCATAGAAAACCTCGTATATTGCAGAGAAATCCAAGAACACAATATCACTGAGAGTACAATAAGATGGCATGACCTCAACCAACAATCCTGGTGATGGTCAGCACGAATGCAAATAAAGCATACAAGACATGATCAAGTACTCCCATAAGCCCGGTACTCTTCTATTAACTTCTTGGTCTCTGGATGGCTTGGTCGGGTAAGCAGACCCTCGACAAGCTGGTTTCTTCGTTTGAGCACACGTCGCACGTCACCAGCGGTTTTCTCCCATGCCCTTTCCCCGAAGCGATCTTCTAGCTTCCGCTTCTAAGACACAGCTTCGTTCTTGCCTTCGATGGCTTTGTTCAACGCATTCTGGAGACTGTATCTGGCCATTACCTCTTCTTCGTGCTTCTTAACGCTAGCTTTCAACTGCTCCTCGAGGTCAGAAATTTGCTGCTTCAACTTATCTTCCCTCTTCTTATTGTTGGTCAGCGTAGCGTTCCAAGTCTTGTTACAGGAAGAGATTTCTCGGTGAGCGGCGTCGAGTGCTTTCTTTTTGGACTCTAGCATGTCATGAGAGCTTCTGAACTCTTGACCCAGACGTTCGCGTTTCTTTTTCTCCTCAGTCAACTCAGCACCTAGCCTGTTCACTAGTTCGATCTGCTGTTGGAAAGAACGTACAACCTTATTCTTCTCACTACGCATCTGAGCTAGCTCCTTCTCTAACTCTTCATTAATCTTCATCAAGGCTTCCTTTTCCTTCACAACTCGCTCGTAGACCTCCATAGTGACAGTGGTTGGCTCTTCCACCGGACGATGAACAGGGATCGGAGCAGCTGGAAATGGCATCAGTAACTGTCTGGCTCTCTCCTGGATCCAAACTTTGTAGGGTGCATATGCCTGGCAATCGTTCTTCCCCAACAGTGGCTTCCCTTTCCTGTTAATACGCATCCAGGCATGCCGAAGCTTGGCTAGTAACTCTCCACTCAAATCACCGGTGAAGTACAGAGATTCCTGTACTTCTTCCTCTTGAGGTGGGTTCTTCAACGCATATCCAAACTGGCGGATGAACAGAGATGGGTTGTAGTTGATGCACCCTTTTCTCCCTATCAACGGAACATTAGGATACCCAGAACAACTGAAAATAAGCTCGGACCCCAGCATGTCTCGGTCAAACCATTCAATGTCTTCAGAAGACAACCTCATCATACGCTCTGGCCAGTCAGCCGTAGTTGCACTATCCACAAAAGGTCCCTTCAGGGGAAGATGGCTCTTGAACCACATGTACAGCAAAGGCACGCAACAAGAGACGTTCTTGCCTCTCCTGTTCTCATTCCTGTAGTGCATCGAATGGTAGAAATCCCCGATCAGTGTAGGCACTGGGTTGCCAGCAGCAAACAGGTGAAATGCATCCATGTCCACAAAGTTTGGGAAATTGGGAAACAACACTATCCCATAAATGCATAGAGCCAAAATAGCGTTAAAGACCACCCAACACCCATTCTTGGCGTACTCTTGAGCCTTACCAACCAGAAACTGGAGAGAGAAACCTGGAACCCCTCGCCAAGAAGTCATCAACAACTCAGAAGCATTCATGTGCGAGGTCTTAGCTAAATCCTCCAACTGGGGCTCTGCGGCAGAGTGAATAAAAGGGACTGCATTCTGTACCGGCAGCTCAGTAAACTCCACATACTCCTCCATGGTAGGCCCCAAAATGAAGTCAGCGAATGTGAAACACCTCAAAGCCGGGTCATAGAACTGCATCAGCGTGTACAGCCCATTCAATTCATCATCAGTGGATTTGCGAACCAAACTCAACAACCGTCCATAACTCTGCCTGAAGCTTCTACGGACATCCTCATCAGCAAGAGAAATCAGACCCAGGAAGGGAGTAATATCAGGGATAGGTAGCTTGTACGCAACTGTCATCCTCAAACCCGCCATGATCAATACTCAGAAGTCCAGACACTAGAACCGGGGGATATGCAAATGCACCTGCAGCACAGACACACGTTAATGGGATGCAATGATAATGATTATGCAAACAATGTAATGCAAGCAACATGCAACAGGGGCCAAGTGCCATAGCTGAGAAGCCTGAATCATATCAAAGGTCTCAAACCCTAGTCTCAGATAGACCCAATACAAAGCTCCACACTGGTCTCTGATAGACCCCATACAAAGCTCCAACACTGGTCTCTGATAGACCCATAACATAACTCCAACTGGTCTCTGATAGACCTCATACCATAACTCAGACGGGTCTCTGATAGACCTCACAACTATCCATAAATACCCAGGATCTCTGATCAAGAAATAACCGGTATCTGAAGGTCTAGTTACCTGCATAACCCCAAACCCTCTCACAGGTGGATGTCCTAGTAACTGACAAAGGTACGGCATCCTATGCGGTCGTCGGCGTCACAAACTTTCAGGGTTGATGATATGATTCCCAGAAGGAGTGGCATCATCAAATCCTGAAGAGGCCTCACTTAGCCAACTTCCAAATGATCGGTCCCCAGAGTCAACAATCCAACTAACCAGCAACCCGAGCCACCCAAAGGGCGGGACAGGAGGCCAACCAGAAGAACCTCGTCTGAGTGTAGATTTCGCGGGACACTAGGACATGCAAAGCACGTGCGCGCCCACTAATCTCTACTCTAAGTCTAGGTGCACTCAAGCCCAGGTCCGGCTTATCTCTCAATCATAGAACACCCGTCACCCCCACAATACAGCAATAATAATAATAATAAAATGCTGAAATGTAAATATAGAAATGTAAATCCATACAAAATCCTCGACGGGAAAACAAGCGCTAGGATTGACTCTCATAAGGGACGTTGGATCCCAAATGCATAAGGAACTATCGCAGTCCTTAGCAGCCAGGGGACGTTGGATCCCCAGCAGAGTCTCCAGTTGTCGCTACTGCGAAAATCGGCGTCGGCTGACAGAAGAGTCGCCACCGTGCGTTATTTATCCCAAAGGAGGGAAAGGAAACGCTCGAAGTAAACCTAACACAAAGACGGGAAAAGGTATGGTCATCGCAACCAAAACCTGGATTCGGGAGTCGGTTACGCAAGGGGAAGGTATTAGCACCCCTCACGTCCATCGTACTCGACGGGATCCACGCTTGCTTGGTTGTACGGATTACACTTCTATCTAAACTAAAGGATGAGGTCTGAAAAGAAAAGAAAACATGACTCGGCAAAGCATCGCACTTTATGCCTACGTATTCCCGTCTGGAACGAGAAATCAGAGTCAACGTAGTTCGCCTAACTACGGGTGAAGGTGGGGAAGGTTGCTCGCTAGGATATCGCATCCTATGCCTACGTACTTCCACACAGCATGGAAGATCAGAGCAAACGTAGTTCGGGCTACGCATGACACAAGCTGTTCAAGTGTCTTTTATGAAAAATCTCACCTTAAACAAGGGTTTTCTTATTGCAAAAAGGTTGATGTTTGTTCAAATCTTTTGACGGAAGAAATAAATTAATCTCTGTTATAACCTTTATTAATGTTTTTCTGTTGTTTGAAGAAAGAAGAAGAGACGACACTCTACAAATCCTAGGGTAAAAAAAAAAGGGATGAAATCTACCCTAATGTTATCATGCATGGGTTAGCTCCTAATGTCTATCATGCTCCTCTCTTGCGCAAAGAGAAACAGAGATCCTAAGGGAATAGACGGAAACAGAAACAGCAGATATATACAATAAAGCAGTAAAATGCATGGATGCAACAATACAAGCGAGGCAAGGGAGTCCCACTCAACCTCGAATCTAGAAAACAATAGGCAAAAGTGAACATAATTCACTTTCAACCCAACAAGTTAAACAGCAAACAATACAGTCCGGGAAATTCACACAATACATCAAGAAATAAAACAGCTAAAACTAAACAGCAAAGCAGTCTTCATCAGCATCTGCAATCATCTTCAAGTCAACATCATTCTTTGATCTTCAATCTCGCAATGGCTTTTCTTCAAGTCCTAACCTCCAAGCTGAGGAATCAATCACAAGAATGACCTGGGTGTTAAGCAATCAGTTGACCACCAAAGGTGGCAAACAGACTGCTAACAACACAGAGGATATTTTCTCTCAAGAGTTCTATCTCTTAGACACAATCACCAAGCCTTCCAAAGGAAGGGGGTGAGTGTCTTAGAGAGACTCTGCATCACAGAGAAGGATGGAGGCAATCAAGACCTTCCATGTTTGAGAATCAAGTTTTCTACTCTAGAGCTCTGCCTAACTCCTAGATCCTACAAACTTCAACAGCTGCCAGCAGGGGATACTCCTCATCAACTCTGGAAGTTGGTCTTCATTCTCTGATCTTCAAATGGACTTCATCATCAGTCTTCAGCTCAAACCCCAAGTCCCAAACAAACCCAATACCCCACACAGACAAAATAATAACCCTAAAGAGGGCACACCACACAGTTAATCAAATATAAGCAATATACTGATAGCAGTAGGGGAATCCTAATATTTACTAAGGGATCTATTATCTACCCATAACCCCTATAGTCCCATACCCCAAAATCAAATCAAAACTCCTAAAAGAATTAATCTATCTCACCTATGTTCACCTAAAACCCTAATTTTCATCACTCTAATCTCACCTAATCAAATAACCTAAAATTAACCCTAAAAATTATGAATTAAATCCTATATACAAGTTGGAGTCCTAAACTAATCACCCTAAAAAGAATGAATCCTAAATCTAAAGGGAACTAATAGAACTGAAATCAACAAATTATGCACTAAACTAAACTTACTAAAAGCCATTTAAAAGAAAAATATACAAAAAATATCAAAACAAAATAAAATGCCATTTTTATTATTGGATATTTTTCTTAACAAAATTATGAACCTATCACAAAAAGAACCAATTAAAAACAAGCTATTTTCAATTTTTTATGATTTTTTTAAGATCAAAGAAAATATAAAAGAAAATAAAAATCACAAAAAGAATTAAATGGGGAGGGGGTGTTATAAGCAGCTGCGCTTAGTTATATTGCTGATGGGCCAGAAAAATGGGGGTGCAGATATCAGAATAGCAAGGCCCAGCTGGAAATTAAATCAGAAAAATAAATGGGAAAAATCAAAAGAAAAAATGGTACGCGAGCGGTGCAATTAGCAATGGTTTTAAGTGTTATTTCCAATTGGGATTCACTGGGGGGTGGGATTAGCATTGCTGGATCCAGGCCCATGCTGAGGTTTAAGTGAAACGCATCGTTTCACTTCAATCTTTCCCTCCGTTTCTCAACTTTAAACATCAGCCCTTGGATTAGTTTAAGAAGTCAAATAAAAAGAATGATCTAACGGCCCTCGTATCATCTTCTCCAACTCAACCTAGGGTTTTCAGTTCTGCAGAATCCATACACGATCCTTCCACTCATTCATTCTCCCTCGACTGGCCACGAAACCCTAAGCTATAAAGAGCAATCTTGCTCTATTCTCTCTCCTGAACACGATAGTACCCTTAGTTTGGATTGAAACCAACTCCACAATGAAACCCGATGGTTAGAAACCCCTGATCCACCAACTGTACACTGCAATGGAATCTCACAATTCTCCATTCTACTTGTCCTATCTTATTCATCATGCTACACTGATCTCAGCAAGCTATTGCACATTGATTAATACTCATCACATAACCTAATCCTGATCATCAAAGAAACTGCACCCTGCCATTGAACCTCATGGAATTCTCTCTAACTTTCAGAAATCAATCACCTATGGTCTCTAAGCATGTTTATCCTAACCATTTCATATAATGCTGCATAAATAGAGAGATTCGAATGCTTTTGCAAACCTGAAAATTGGTGATGGCAAGTGCAGTTACACTTCAATCCAATGCTTGAAACTTGCCACGATCTTTAATGGGTGATAACCTTTCTGTTTGCAAGATCTTGAATGGACAGTGCTTGGATTGTGAGTTTGGATCCAACTTGCTTCACTTGCAATTTTGAAGCCACACCTTCAAACATTCATCAATGGCCACTCCAATCTGTGTGTATGTATTCAGTATGATCCAGGGAATTGATTTGTGGAGAAGAATGAAATGGAGATGAAGAAAAAATGGAGTTTGAGATTGATTTGCAAAAATGGAAGAAATGGTATATCACTCTCTCTTTTCTCTCTTTTCACCAACCCCTTGCACCAATGATCCACACTCAATATATAGATGATGATGGACAGATCTAGAAGTTTCTAGATTGATCTTAGAGGATTCTAGAATATGGTGGAAAGTTCATGAAAATCTCACTTGATGACATGTTGAAAATATCACTCATCTCATGCATACACCTTTCTAAACTTGTGTCAAAATCTCTCCTCATGAGATATTGAAATGGTGTGTGTGAAAAAGACAAGCTCCTTGCCTTGAAATTCACCTTATGCCAAGTTCTCCATACTTGCCTTATTATGCAAGTAACAAAAATACAAAGCAAGTCCAAAATTTAACCCCTAACTCAAAAAAGTGGCTGAACCAATGTCTTTAAAATGATGTTTGGAATCAATTTGGTATATTGGATGACCCATTTTGGATTTGTAGATCTCTCAAACCAATTTTTCATTTCAACTTTTTCAACTTATATGCCTTTTTTAGGTCATTTTTCACCAGCTTTGGTCAAGTCTTATTCTATGCATTTCCAAACTTCCATGACTTCTTTTCTAGACTTAAAATGACATTTTGAGAAACTTTGATGTTGGGAAGTTTTCCATTTGAAGCTTCCTTGTATGAGTTTTAGGCATAGGCTAAGAATGACCTGTAATCCTCAGATGACCAAAATACCCTTTGCTTTCCAAGACCATAAGTAGAGTTACACAAATCCTATGAAGGCATACCATACCTTCCTAGAACTCTAAGACAATAAGGAACAACTCTCATGTTGTCCAGAAATCCATTTGAAAAATCCTTAAAGGTCAAAAGTTGCTTGGAAGACAGACAACTTTCACAGACAAATTTCAGTGCCCTCAGATGACCTGTAATTTGCAAGAGCTATAACTTGAGTTCTATAAATCATCTTGATGACTTCGACCACTCAAATTAAATCTATGAAGATACTCTACAAGTTTCATGTGGACCAGAAATTCATATGAAGCTTGCATCTTGAGTTACACTGCTTTGAAATTTGACCTAAATCAGGGGATTTTACACTGAAACCCTAATTTGGTAACTCCTCTTCTCCTTGACTCCTCTTGATTTTTCTTTAGCACAACATCATATCCATATCCATATAGCAAATAATGAATTCCACATTCTTCAAATGATTCTTTATACCCTTTCAAAACACTTTTTTGACCTAGAATTGACCCAGTGTTGACCCAGATAAAACCCTAGTTGACTGACTTCAACTGAGGCTCTTGCAATCATTCCCATGACTTGGTTCTTCTTCAAAATGATCATCTAGGCTCTTCATAACATCCATACACACCTCATGCTCTTGGCTCATAGCTCACACACCCTCTGATGATCCCCAAACAACCTCAAGATAGAAGAGAACTCACTGATCAACCTGGCAGCTCTTCAAAGCTCAAATTCTTCTCTGATGACCTGAGTGGTCTTGAATATGAGTGAAGCACTTGAATATACCTCTTGAGATAAGAATATCACTTGATCCCCTGATTAAGATAGCTTGCTTATGCTATGCAATGCAGATGAATACACTATGTACATGATGACAATGCAAATGATTATGCAATTGAAACATAAACCTAGGTTAGAAAAGGTTGGGCAAATTTTGGGGTGCAACAAGCTTAAACTAAAATGACCGAAACTCCATTCACTTCCATCTCTGCTTTGAAATCAACTCCTCCAACAACAAACCTTCCTCTTCAGCTTCTTGTCACCTCAACCCTCTCTCAAATCTCCTTTCAAAGATCTCAAACAAAACTCTGTTGCTGTTGTGATCTACATGCGGTGAAGGGGAAGTATCTGAAACTATGGTTGTTGAAGAAGGTTTCACGAAGGGAACTCGTTCGTATCACTTGAGGCGAGTTAAAGATCTACGGATCTGAAGGTGTTTGAAGGATGATCTCCGATGAAGTTGCTTTGCATGTTGAAGATCGTGAAAGTTTACTGATGTTGCAGTGTTTGTGAAGATACGATGATGAGATTCATGGAGGACTGTGATGGTTTGTATGGAGATCCGAGTGTTTGAAGTTTGGTAGAAGTAGATATGGAGGTTTGTGAATCTGGATCGTGTGAGATGAAGAGACATTGAAGGAGATTAGTGTGTTCGTTGAGTTGATGATTATGGAGGAGGTTGAAGCTTGCTCGCTAACATTGATGAGTTTTCAGATAGATTTGATCTGAGGTTTAGATGATGTTTAATGGAAGATCTAGAAAGAATTTCGTGTGGATGATGAAGATTGATGAACGAAGTTGGAAGGTTTATGATGAATCTGGAAAACGGATGAAGGTGGAATGAACCTGATGAAGATTGTTGATGAAATATGGAAAAATGGATGAACATGATGAACGCGAATGAACTTGTATGAAGATTATGGAAAATTTGGAAAATCGTATGAAGATCTGGGGAAATGCTTGAAGGTCGTATGAATGTGATGAGATCTGGAAAGAATTATGGAAATTCTGGGAAATCATGATGAACACGATGAAGTTCATGAAAAAAACTGGAAAATGTGTATGAACGTATGATGAAGTTGCTGGAAAAAAGTATGAACATGGATGAACATATGAGTTTTCCGGCGGGTTGGTGAAGTTTCCGGTGAGTGGGACAGTGGCGTTTGATTTTTGCCGGCAAAGGCATTCTAGGGTTTACTCGAGATTCGTGCAAGTCAGCCATGAGAGAGAAAGGAACAATACTATTTATAGCCTCTGACGCTGACAAGTGGCTTGCGAATTAAGACTGAATTAGTTGATTCATTAGTGATTAAAGCTGACAGTTAATTAAAGCTAAACCAAAGTTAATTGATAATAATAAAAGCTGCAAATGATTAGTTAAATTGACATCAATTAATAGAAATGTTGAACAATTAATATCTAACTAATATTAACTAACTAACAATTAATAAAACAAGTCTTGCTAATATTAAAAAGCTGGTAATGCAGCGTGGCTCCTTTTTAAAACCAAACAATTAATAATAACTAAACAATTAAAAGCTCTAATTAAAGTCTAAGAGAAGCAAGTTTTAAAAAAAGAAAACTAAACTATTAAAAAACTAATAAGAATTTAATATTTAAAACCGAATTAGTTCTAAGAAAAAAACTATTTAAAAGTCTATTAAAAATCTAATAATAGAAAATAGAGAAATAAACCTAAAAATCAATTTTAGAAAACTCTAAATTCTATGCAATAAATTCTAGAAAATTAAATCAGTGAATATAAAATGCGATAATGCAACGAAATAAACGGTAACAAGGCGGACACCGAAATATCCCCAAAAGTAGCAGCATAGACTGAATCATCGGGAAGAGCACAAATTCCACAATAAACCTCTTGATTCGAACTGGTTTTAATCGCCTGAAAAGCGGGAAAAAGGGTTGTGATCCCGATAAAATCAACCCGGCTGAAAAAATGCACAGTATGCGATAAATGCTATGCGGATGCAGATGAAACGAAACATAAGCCAAATAAAGAAAAGGCTGGGCAAATTTTGGGGTGCAACAGCTAGGCCTAGTTTATGACTTGAAATTTGACAATCCAAAATCTACATATTTTTCTACAAGAAATGGTTCATACATGACACATAACATACATAAAACATGTCTAAGCAATTTTCAATATAAAATCATGGCTAGAACTCAAGATGGCATGAAAAATGCAAGTTGAAAACTTACCTCTTATAGCCTTGTGTTGCAAACTTGGGAGGCAAGAAAACCAGAGATCCCTCAAGGTCTTATATGGTCTACAAATTCTCCAAGGATGATAAGAAGATGCTCCAAGTGAACTCCAAGCAAGCTAGTGGGCAGAATGCCTTGATAGTGAAGAAAACACCAAAAAAATCCAAGGATTTTCAAAGCCAACTTGCTCAATCCTTGTTACAGAAGTATGGATTGGTTATGGATAGTTTGTATATGTCAAATATGAGGTGTGAATGGTCTCAAAGCTCAAGGAAATGCAATGGTTTGAAGGCTGCCCTTCAAAATGCAGAAAAGTCAACAAATGAAGTTTTTGAGGTTGATTTTTGGATTGGATGGATTTTTGGAAAAGGCGAGGTCTTGGATAGCTCTAACACATCATTTGTGATGTGTTTGAAGCTTTGTTTGAGTTTGAGGATATTTGGAAATGGTTTGAGAGGAGAAAATGCAAGACAGATTTAGAGGTGTTTGGAAACTTGGTGAAACTTTGCACAAACTTGGTGATTGAGTGGGGGAGAGAGTTCTAGCTGGTTTCTAGAAATGAACTAGTGTACTTTTGATGTGAAAATGAAGCTCTAATTATATCAAGAGGTCTTAAAGAAGAGGCATGGGAAGATTGGAAGCAAATGCCAATTTTAGCCTTGTATCTTTGGAAATCTTTGTGCCAACCAATACAATCTTGCATTTCTGACCTCAAGCCACTCTAACAAGAGCTTCTCCAGGCCCTATAGGTAATTTTCATCATGTTTGAGGGGATATGAGGTGGCTGGTTGCATCATAGTTGGTAGTTTGAAGAAGGGCAGCCACCATTTTTCTCTTTTTTCACTATTCACTTTTGCAACTTGCATTAAACAATGGTATTCTTCATTTCTTGTGCCAAGCTCGTGGGATATGGTTCTAAACACTTCCCTTAGCAATGTCAAGAACAGAAATGAAGCTTAATCCTTGATTAGAGTTTATTTGGGAAGCTTTGGAATCAAGATGTTCATGCTGAGTTGGTTTTGTAGCAGTGAGTTGGATGTGTGGTTAGGAAGTTATGACCATTTGAAGTTTAACCAAAATTAGGGTTTTTTCACTTTACCCTTGTTTCTTGATTTGCAAGTTATCTATCAATTCTTGATTTAATATTCACCAAACTTCATGATTGGATGTGAAATTATTTTGGGAATAAGATTTGCTTCAAATTAGGGTAAAAACCCTGTTAGTCAATGAGTTGACTTTTCTGATAGACGAACCGAACAATTGAAAATCTCGGAATCGACTGTTGATGTTCTGGGTTCCCTGAGGCCTTGAAACTTCTTTAGTAGACTTCATTGGGTAATATGAGCCTCATGGACCACAATTAGATAATTGGAAAATCTTCTAGATTAAAATTCAAACTACAAATCACTTTTTCAACAAGAAACCCTGATTAGGGTTCTTGCACTTCACATCTTCCATTCTCTTGGTGACAACCTCAAATTGGACTCATTCTTGATCATATGTGGTATCCTTTATGATATAGATACTTGTTATATGGAGGATCAATCCAAAACCTTGACTGGTCAATCCCTAAAAACCCTGATTTCTTGACTATCTAAAACCCTAATTCATCTGCATCTTGACAAAGACAAACTTGAAATAGGTTAAGGTTAAATAATCAATGTTGATGCTCCTTGAATGCTAATGGAATCTAGGGGGGGAAATTTGAGGTATGACACTACAGTTTTAAAAAATTAAACTCTTTAATTTTGTTGATGCAATCAAGGTTTTAAACATTATTACAAAAATGACCAATATTGTTATTCACCATTTTTGTGATAAAACATACATTTGTTAATTCACACTGTAACAACCATAATTAGTATCGTGACACCTATACTGACCAATATTGAGAAAACCTTTACGCGACCACAACATCACATCAAACTTTACTTAAAACCTTACTTGCAATATCATATTATATTTTCACTGTCTTGATGTTTGAGTAAGAAAAGAGTTGAGGCAAACACCCCAAAATGCAAAAAAAAAAAAAAACAGAGTGAGAATGATCTGACAAGAGTAACTTCATAGGATTAATAAGGTATATTAATTCTAAAAATCAAATAAATGAAATGAATGTGATGTTACCTGTCAAATTTGAGGAATGATGATGAAGATTAAAATCTTTGACACATGAAGTATTGTCGATATGGGAATATGGTTTTAGGTTTCAATCGATTTATGGAAACAAATAAATCGAGTTATGAGTTATAAGTTCAATAAATTCTTAGGGTTTTAATCTAATTTTAGTATTTGAGTTATGAGTTCAATTGATTGTGGTCTTAGGGTTTTTGAGTTCTTGAATGGAGGTTGGGTTCAGTGGAGAGAAGAAGGCTTCTACGTCCAAAAGGGTAATTCAAATGAGCTTTCTAGAGGAAGGGTTTATAAGTAGTGGGGGAAGAAGAAGATAATGGAAGAAAATAAGGGATAAGGTGAGTTCCACGATAAAAAATCTGAACTCTTGGAGGTTCAATGAGAGTTCAAAGGTCGGTGTTATTACATAAAATGTTTTTTTAAATAGTGTATTTTTTATGGGAGTAAGATGAGATTTTTTTCTTGCATTATTAGTTATTTTAGATTTTTTTTATTTGGTAGAAGAAACCCCTATGATAATGCTTTTCAAAAACGCTAACAATGGGTATTTTTTTTTTGGGATTTAAAATTCAGAGGTAAATGGGAGTCGAACCCTGACCTCTCGATACAATTTTGTTTTGTTTTTTTCTTTATAAACACCTATAATAGTATTTTCAAGAAAATACTTGTTATAGGTGTCAACATATAATAGCATTTAATATAAAATACTATTATAGGTATCTGTGTGTAATTTTTAATAACACTTTGTTAAAAAAAGTGCTATTAATTTTGCGTTATTATAAGTCAAGATTGTAGTAGTGTAGGGCGATTCAATTTCTTCCTATTTAAATTTTTACTATGTGAACTACTTAATTTAAAACTTAGTCCTATTTTTATTCAAGGAAGGCATTTGATTTGATAAAATTAAATCTAGGTTTTCTTTACCCTTAGTAAGTTTACTTAGAGTTTTATGCAGATCTCTGACTTTCTTTTTTATTGAGACATAAGTCTCACATTTATCAACTTAGATTATAAAATTAGTCATTTCATATCTTAGCATTTAATTGTTATTCTCTATAAATTCAATATAGTCTATAAAATATAAGTTACTTTTTCCTATCTTATCATGTTCCTTAATTAACTTAGCATTTAATTTAAACAGTTGCTTGTATGATAAAATTGTTACCTCACAACAATCTTCTTCATCGGAGACCTTCAAGAAAATGTGTTCATCTTCTTCGTCTAATGAAGAATCTTCGAGGATTTTACCGGAGGTTGAATATTTATGGTTTTTCCTTGATGTTGAGCCTTTAAAGATATTGTTTGTTGAGACTTTTTTCTTATTTCTTCTTTCGAAGATTCCACTTGATGAATCTCCTTCACCTTCTTCAATGATTAAAGAAAATATTCTTGATGTAGTTACTCAATTATTAAATGACAAATATTTCAAGGATTGTTTTTCTACTGAGATTGTTCTTTCAAATGTAACTATCTGAGTTAGCTCTAGTTGACATGCGTCTCCACACATAAGAGGGGGGAGGGGGGAGTGTAAGTTATGGGGGTTTGAAAAAAGACAGTTTAAAACATAGTTGTTTTCAATTTTAGAGTTTAAAAGCATTTAAATATCGCATTTGAAAAACAAGTTAAAGAAAATATGTGGAAAGTAAAGAGATAAGAAAAATGGATGGCACGAGAATTTATAGAGGTTCGATCTAAGTAAAGTGACCTAATACTTTCCTCAAAACTTGATCTTGTTGAGGGTATATAATAATGCTTATGAGCTTTTAGTAGGCTAAGCTCAAAAACCCCATTATACAAGGAAAATGAAGTTTCACGTTAACTTCAAACCAAACAACAAATAATGGACTCAAGAGATTAGTCTTCTTTCAAAACTTAGAGCAGTTAGTCCCCAATCTAAACTGAAATTTTATACGGACTTATCTCGAACCAAGGTGGACTTTTGACCTAGTTATCCTCCAAATTGAACTTGGGTTTCACAAAGGCTAACGACGAACCGGACTGAGGTTTACACCAGGATGATATTGAACCAAGTAGAGATTTTAAATCGGGCTGAACTCATGAACCGAAAAGAATATTTATCACTTGTAATCTTCAAAAACCCAAAAAGAGAGCTTTTTCTTAAGTGACTCATCTCACTAACTAGATAAAAACTTAAAACTAAATCCCCCTAAACAAATCCTTTAATAGGATTAGCTTCGAACCAAAACAAACACTTCCTAAGAAGACATATTAACTCAAGAGAAAATGACTCTTAGTGAACTTACAAATATATCCTTTCTAGTAAAAAAATTCCTTACTTAAACACAAGGACCTAATCAAAGCTCTATGGCTAAATTAAATTGAGAGAAAGTAGAAAAATATTTTAGAGTGTAAGACAATGATAAGAGTGAAATAACTCACAATTCTGTATGTGAAAAAGTGAAGGGAGATGCCTCTATTATATGCCAAAAGTTGGTACGAAAGAGGAAATGATCCATGGGAAAAATCAATATCTCAATTGCTTGGGTCCTCATGCCAATCAATTGGATGACCTATGTAACACCCCACTTTTTGATTTATTGAAATTATTTGATTTATTATGATTTTGTGTATTTATTTTATCATTGGGTAATATTAGTTAAATAAATAAGGGTAGTAGGGATGTGTGACATTGAGGTGAGAGTGTGGAGAGTAATCAGAGACTAGTAGAGTTTAATTAAATTATTAGACTTTTTTTAATAATTAAAATAATAGTATTTTATTAGATTTATTTAATTTAATAGAAAATAGAGAGTTTGGGGGCCAAAGTATGAGTTATAAAGAGTAGAATTTTGATAAGATTTACTCTAATGATATAAATTAGAATGTAACTTAGTTTTAGGGGGTTTTATTAGTACGTAGAACCAGAATTTGGAGAATAGAGAGGAGGCTAGAGAAAGTGCAAGGAAAAGCTTAGAACTTGGAGGAGATTGGATAAGAAAATCTATAATTTTGCACTACTGCTAGGATAACCAAGTAAGGGGGAGAACTATCTTAATAATAGGTATATGCATGAGGGGTATAATTGAGGAGTCCTTATAGAGTTTTGGGATTTTAACATAATTTAGTTTTTGATGATTAATTGTTGTATGTAAAGATGATTGCTGATGAAATTCATATGCTTTGATGTGTGACAAATTCTATTTTGGGGAGTTAACATAACTTCACCATTGTTTTTATTTTTAAGCTTTTGGGAATAATATGATTTTATGAAAACTATGAATTAAAAATGTTAATTCGATTAAATTAGATGTTATTGATGAATATATAACATGTATGTAATGTGTTCGGAACAATTCGATGTGTATTGAGTGATAAATAAGAGTTCTGCAGTGAACTCCATGAGCAAATATGAATTATACAGGTTGCAGGGTGGTGATGGGCATCACGCTGGTAATGGGTAATCTGTCACGCAACCCAAGCTTATCTTTCAATCCAGTCGTCATATATGTGATGTTTTGGATTTTTGAGATTGGTGACAGGCATCACAACCATGACAGGTAACCCATCATAAGTCTGTAGTGAACGCAAATACTTGTTTTGATGATATTTTGTTGTAGGTTCTGATTCTTCGACTTTTGTGGATCTTTTGGGTACTATTATGCTCAGTTAGTTCTGTTTAAATGATATGTTGATATGACTTAATGATTAAACATGATTTTAATTGGATCAGTATGGTATTTGATGAATCATGGATGTGTGCATACATGATGATGATGTTGTGTTAATTGTTGTGAATTATGATGATAAAATGTTATCGTGTGAGCATGAATTATGTTGTTGAAGTGTAAGTATGTTGCTATAGGATGATAGCTTGGGAGGGAAACTATTACATTGAGTCAATATATGTTTTACTTATTGTTGGGAGGGGACTTTAAATATTATGTCATTGTTGCATTGACTTGTTGTGACATGCATTCATTATGTCATTGTTATTGATGAAAGATGCAAGTTGTAATCCGAGCAGGGTGGATTATTGACTTGTCCCAATCCAAGCATGGTATATTTGAGGTTCAAGCAAGGTGAACCCGGTTCTTGAGTGAACCGATTAACAATGATATGGTACCACATGCATACGAGTCTAGTTGAAGTTGTGAGTTTCATTGCATAAATTAAATGATGAATATGTGATTGCTTTGTGTACGTTGATGGGTTGGGTGTGAGAATGATGTTGTTTGATTGATGTTGAATGTGTAGATGTTTGAATTCTACCTTGCTGCTCATGTTGTTATAATTATTGATGTGAATTCCCACCCCTTTGTTGATGTTGTCCACCAGGGACATCTTGTTGTTTCTCAGGAATAAAGTTATTGTTCTGAGTGGGAAATAGCTCTTGGAGTTATTTCATTATTTTATCTCATTTTTTGTCGATATACTCTGATTTTGTAACACTAGGGGAGAACAATGTTTTATTTCATTATGTTTGATGTCGACTTGCTTGTTTTGTTGAAGCTTAGTAACTATTATGTCGAGTTGTTTTGGAGTTGTTGAGAGTTGGATATTGAAATTACTTTTTAATCATTTTTGCAAAAGTTAAGTCTTTATAAGACCTAATTTGCATTTAACACGTTTTATTACCGTGATTAAATGTGATTCCGCTGTGATGATACCCTAAGTGAAAGTGAGCATGTGATGACATGTGTTATATGTTGTTTACTTTTCCGTTACGTGTTTTGAAAAATGTTTATGTTTTTTAAAGGGTTGTCGTTGGTGACACCTTAAATTGTCAAGTTGACCTTTTTATATAAGTTTTGGGGTTTAGGGTGTTACTTAGTGGTACCAGAGTCAGGATGGTCCGTCTGGCCAAGTTTTTGCATGATAATTGTTCCCAAATATGCGACATATGTGTGTACACTATCGATGCATTGTTTCTTATAATGTTAGCTTGATGATTTGCAGAATGGCTAGAAGAAACGATTATGAAATTGGTGATGTTTTGGAGTCAGTGGCTCAGGCATTGCATGTACAACAAATTAAGCTGGTGATGAGTTATGTGGTTTGGAAAAATTTCAGAGAAATAATCAACCGACATTCAAGGGTAAGTATGACCCGGAGGGTGCTCATTCATGACTAAAAGAGATTGAAAAGATATTTTTACTGATGGCCTTTATTGAGTAGCAAAAGGTATTGTTTGGTACTCATATGTTATTTGAGGAAGCTGAGGATTAGTGGGATAACACACGTCGCAGACTAGAGGTTACTAATACTGAGGTTACCTAGGATGTGTTCATAGATTTATTTTTAGGTAAGTACTTTCCTGAGGATGTACGTAGCAAGAAGGAGATTGAATTCCTTGAGTTGAAGAGGTAATTTGACGGTTACATAGTATGCTGCAAAGTTTGAGGAGCTAGTGAAATTCTGTTTGCATTATAATAATGTTGCTGTTGTCATACCCTTATTTTTGACCCTGAGATTATGTTTTTTGTTTCGCATTGTCTTCATAGCATATCACGCATTTTATCATGCATAATATCCAATTTATCAATTGGAATAAACTTGTTGAAATTACAGCCGAATTGATCAAATAAAAATCAACAGTGTCTAAAATCAGTTGACGGAAAGTTTCAAGATCGATCCTGCAAACGTCAGTGATATTAATCTACGTTTTGTGAAGTTTAACCTAATGTGCTCATTTAAATTTTTTAACCATCTTTTGGTCAGTTTAAGCCTTTTTAGCGGGTAAAATTTATTTCAAAATCTGACCAAACGCTGTATTTTTTCTAGAAGTTTATTTCGCGCGGGTTATTTTGGTGTGTTCATTTTATTTTTTCGAGCACTTTTATGCCTGACTTTTTATTTCGTTTTTAAATCAGTTTTATTTAAATAATCATTTAAACTATTTAGATTTAATTAGATATTTAACATAAATTTTTATTTTTATTAATTAATTGTATTTTTAATTTGTTTATTAATATTTTCTTTTTAAAAAACATAAAAACATAATTTTTAATTCTTTTTATTTTTGTCTTGCAATTAAAAACACAAAAACATGATTTTTAATTCTTTTTATTCTTGTCTTATTATAAAAAAAAACACAAAAACATAATTTTTAATTCTTTTTATTTTTGTCTTATCATAAAAAAATACAAAAACATGATTTTTAATTCTTTTTATTCTTGTCTTATCATAAAAAAAAACATGATTTTTAATTTCTTTTATTCTTGTCTTATTATAAAAAAACAAAAAAAATATTGTGTTAACTGTTATTATCATTCTTGTTTATTTTTTAGTCATATATATATATATATATATATATATATATATATATATATATATATATATATATATATATATATATATATATATATATATATATATATATATATATATATATATATATATATATATATATATATATATATATATATATATATATATATATATATATATATATATATATATATATATATATATATATATATATATATATATATATATGAGTTAGAAGAAAAAAAAGAGAAAAAAAAAACAACAAGAAAAAGGCAGAAAAAGTTCAGAAATACACACACATACAAGAGATAGAAAAATAGAGTAATAAAGAAAAAGACTAACACTAAGAAGTTGGAGTTCGATATTCCTGACGCGCACAAATGGTTTTCGGTTGAACCGTTGCACCACACTCTTTTCCAGATGCCGCCACACCTTTCACCACTGGCTATCGCTCTGATCACCTTCGCTTAGAGATGTAACATATTTCGATTTAGGTATCTCCCTTGCATCTTATTTTTATTTGTTGTGTTATGTCTAAATATGGATCTGTGTGGCTTTACGAGTTGTGATTATGAAAATTTAGTTTTTAAAAAAATTGATTTTTTTGTGAGGAGACGAGAGGGAGAGAGAGTAATACTGCTACATTGCTTGCTTTTTGTTTTGTTTGGCTACTTTTTATTTTTATTTTTATTTTTTTAAAAAAAAATAACTCTATTGCCATGTGTTGTCATTCTAAGGGCTATGAGTTTTTTGAAAAATCAAAATGAGGGAGAAGAATTTGGATATGATATGTTCCTTCTCATCTTATGGTTTAATTGTTTTTATTTTATTTATTTATTTATGATGTGGGTTATTATTATTTTTTTTTAAAAAAAGTTTGAAAAGGTCAAGATAATATAATAACTTCTTTTTAGCTAAAATCAAGGGACTAAGATAATTTTTTCGTTAAAAATGGTGTTGCTATCTCACGCGACCTTCATGTTTTTTTTTATAATTTTTTAAAATATTTTTTCTTTCATTCACAATGATATATTATTATTATTATTATTATTATTATTATTATTATTATTATTATTATTATTATTATTATTATTATTATTATTATTATTATTATTATTATTATTATCATTATCATTATCATTATCATTATCATTATTGGATATGATTTAGTGATGTATGTTAAGATTATGAGTTAGACTTTAAGTCTTTTTACTATTAACACTTTCTAATTACAATCTAATTATTAATTTTATTTAATTCACACCCCATTCTTTTTAATTATCGTTATTATTTTATTTAGGTAAATTAATTCATAACACCTTATTTAGTTAGTCAAATTAGTTTAAATTAAGATAATTAGAGTTAACTAACACTTTTATAATAAATATTATTAAGAGTAAAATTTTAAATTAATTAAGATGGTTAACCTATTTAAGGGTAGGCCCATAATTCAACTTCATCTCTGATAAGTTGAATTAGATTAGGTCTTATGATAAATCCTTTCCATGACAACAATAAGATAGCTTTCCTCTTCAATCTTATTTTAGATTCATAGGATTAGGTTAGTTCCCTTCGGATGTTAACTAGACAACCTACAATTAGGCTCTATTATCTCCCATGAGAGAATTAGACACGAGTCATCCTTAGTCGAGATATAACTCTCCTACCCCGTGACATAGTTGAGAATGTGTATATTCTTTCCACTTGAGAGAGGTATGTGGCTGTCGCTACTGCGAAAAACGAGGCCGACAAAACAGAAGAGTCGCTACCTCTCGTTATTTATCCCTCAGAGCGGGAAAGGAAACAATCGGAAAAACCTGACGAAAAAGGTATAAGACAAGGTGATCGCCACCATTGTCTGGGTTCGGGAATCGGTTACGCAAGGGGAAGGTATTAGCACCCCTCACGTCCATCGTACTCTATGGGATCCATGCTTGTTGGTTTGTCTACAGGTGAAAAACAATCTATTTACGACTGCTAAAGCTAAACGGAAAGAAACTGACTCGATAGAGCATCGCGCTCCATGCCTACGTATTCCCTCGTGCAATGGGAAAGTCAGAGTCAACGTAGTTCAGGAAACTACAGGGGAATTTGCTCGCCGAGATATCGCATCTCGTGCCTACGTACTTTCACACGGCGTGAAAGATCAGAGCTTGCGTAGTTCGGGCTAACTACGGCTAGACAGGGTGTTCTCGATCATGCGGGGTGAGAGAAAGGATTGACGATACTGGCGTACGCATTCTAGCAGTTAGGTGTATGTTGCTCGACCATTGGAGACTTAGGCGTTACCTGTTTGCGGTAGAACGGACGTAGTATGTCAGGTTTGAAAGGTATTGGAACCTACGGGTTCTAGAACTACGGTCCGGTCTCGATTGCGCTTGGGCAAGAGAAAGGAAACATCAGTCGTCAGCGGGAAAGTCTCGATCGCACGGCTGCGAGAGAACAAAGAAGTTAGTTGTTAGTGTGCTCGCTAGGATATCGCATCCTATGCCTACATATTCTCGTCTGGTACGAGAAATCGGAACAGCTGTAGTTCAGCCAACTACAGCAAAGGGGAAAAAGGGAGAAGGGAGCTCGCTAGGATATCGCATCCTATGCCTACGTACTCTCTTCTGGTATGAGAGATCAGAGCAAACGTAGTTCGAATCTACAAGAAAGCAAGTCTTGATTGCACAGGGGCAAGAGAAGGGGTCTCAATCGCCTGAACGCGAGAGAAAAGGGTTTCGATCGCACGGGGAGAGAACAAAGAGGAAGCAGGCTTACGCCTAAACGGGAAGGAACTCAGGACACACACGCAAGAACCTAATACGTAGGAGCGAGTGCATCATATATTACCCAAAGGGCATATACTAAACACCCTAAATGATCGAGGGGAGACCGCTCGATTGTCATTTCCTACGTATCTGACGATACAGCTCACAACACTCGACGGTTGCACGAAGACTTGAATAAGAAAGATGATGTTGAACGAAGCAGCTCCGTGGGCTCCTGACATGTGCGCAAGCTCCATTCCAATCTTCTCCTCTCTGGATCCTTGATGATGACGCTCGAATCAGGACCAATGTAACGCTTATACCGTCATGGTTCGACTTATACGAGAAATCGAACTCTAAGAGGTAGCGTATTGATGTCCGTGTCAAAGACAAGATAGAGAAATGATATCGAAAATCATTCTCCAATTGAATCATGTCACACGGCCAGCCAAAAATAAAATCGAAGTAGAATCGGATAGAAAAGAAATGAGGAGAGAAAATAGGAGAGAAATCCAATCACAAGTGGAAATAAAATGCTACTCCTAAAGCTAGCAATTAATTCCTAATAGAAAATATTCTAAAGAAATAATAAGGAAAGACATACAAAAAATAGGATAGAAATTCTCTATAAAATCCTATACTATTCTATAAGGAAACTAGAATATAAATTCTAAAAATATAAAATCTATATTAAAAATGTAATAATATTCTAACTAACAATATGCAATAATATCCTAGGAAAATAAAACTATAATCCTAAAAGAAAATAGAAAAATAAAACTAACATTATTACAATCAAACATCCAATACAAGAGAAATTGAAAAAATAAAGGGAAGAGGGGGTACAACCTGCAAAAGGGTGTAAATGCAGTAAAAAACCCACTGGGCCCAGCCCACAATACAAAAATTCAGAAAAAATAACAAAAACAAAGAGGGGGTGTAAGCATAGTGAAACGGAGGGTGTATCAATGATCTCGTTGGGCCCAGCCCAACACCATGACAGCCAAACTAAAACAAAAAACAAAAAAAAATCCAGGGACGGGGGGTTTGCGAACAGGACTAGGGTGTAAGCTGGAAATTGAAACTGGGCCCTAAGGCCCACGAACAAATCAGGCCCTCTCGCCTCTCTCACTTCTCCTAAACCAACTTCTGCAACTGAAACCCTAATCTCTTCTCTCTAACCTCGCCGCCGTTCGAACACTTCTCTCTCCCACTGTCTTCGTTCCTCAGCCGAGACAAAGCCACCTCCCACAAAATCCTCTCCATTCAAGAAACCTTTCTCCGTCTTCCAACTTTTCTTTCAAACCTCACGCCCTCTTCATTTTCCGACTGTGGCACGCACGGATGTTGCTGTTTGTTAAAAGTGAATTGATGAAGACGGTCGAGACGTGGATCCGTGGGGAACTTGATGTTGATTGCAAGGTCAGCCTGGTGTTTTGGTTGATAATCTATAAGACAGAGTGTGAACCTGGATGCATGCCCTTGAGGATGAACACGGATGAAGGATTCGTGAATTTAAGATGAACTTGAAGTCTCCTGGAAATGGCGTTGGATCTTGAAGCTTGAGGATGACGAAGATCTGGACTAGATCTTGATAGATACGAAGGATCTGGATAAAACGTATGAACAAATGACGATCTTGACAGAAACGGATGAAGCTCGTTGAAGGTTCTTAGAGAATTGATGAATGTCTGATGGATCTGGGAATTTCTTGATGAACTGGGGAAAAGAAGCGAAGAACACGATGGTGTTCTTGAATCTTCTAGAAAAATGCATATGAACATGAAGGTTTCATGATGAACGGTTGATGAATCAGGATGAATGATGAAGATCTTATGATGGATGGAAGATTCTGATGAACGTGGTTGAATCATTTGTTGAAGAACACGGTGGATCTAGAAATCTGGTGAAGATGAGGAAGATCTGATGAATTTCGTGTTGGATTTCTGGAAAAAGATGAAGATCCTAATGAACGATCGATGAAGGTGTTCTTGTGATTCTGGAAAAAGCTTCAATGGACGATGAATGTGTGAAGATCCACGGTGGAGATGACTTTCCGGTGAAAAAATGCAGTTTCCGGTGACAGTTACGGTGGTCCAGGCGGCGGCTGCATGGCCGGCGATGGGAGACGAGGGTGAAGCAGGTGTGAGACGCGTGGCATGCGGAGGAAGTGGAAGAGGGACGCGTGGGGGACAGGTGGCGTGTAGTGTGGGGTCTGTGTAGAGTGAGGTGGAAGAGAGAGAGAGAGAGTGATCATGTGGGAGGCTCTTATACTGCCAAGTGGCAGCGTGGATTGAGATTGGGCCTCTAGAAATGGCCAAGTGGCCCACGAAAATGGCTAAACTCATGATTAAAAAACTAATTAAAAGCTGACTCAAATTAAAGCTAATTAATGGCTATTAAAAATGACTAAAACCTGAATTAATTCTGAAACGGAAATTAATACTAGACCTATTTAAAAAAGCTGCTAGTTAAGACTAATTAAAAAATGATTAATAAAGAGCTTAACATCTATTAAACTCTAAACAAAACAAATCTAGAAGAAAATTAACCCTATTAATAAAACCTATTATATCTAAACAAATCAAATAATATCTATAAATGGAATTAAATCTAAAAAAATGATTTAAAATCTATTAAACTCTATTAACAAATTAAATCTAAAAGAAATTTCAATCTAGAAAATTTCTATTAACTTCTAAACTATTTAAAATCTATGCAATATTCTATTTAAAATCTAGAAAAACAATTAAAATCTATTTAAAAATCTAGAAATTAAGAGAAAAAATCTAAAAATGCAAGGAAGGTCAATTAAATCGATTAAAAAAGGATGCGCGAACATAGCGAAATAAACGGTAAAAATCGGACACCGAAATGTCTTCAAAAATAACAGCGAGAGCTGAAAACACCGGGACGAGCATCAATTCTCAAACAAATCCTTGTATTCGAACGGGCCTGCAATGCCTGCAACGCCAGGAGAGGGCTGTAATCCCGATGAAGTCAATATGACTGAAAAAATGCAATGTATGCGGTATGTAAATGCAACAGGCAAAGTGAGTCGAAACATAAGCCAAATGCGATAATTGGTTGGTCAAATTTTGGGGTGCAACAACGGCCCCTATTCAAACGGCTTGGACCTGAAGGGTTGAGAGGCGAACGACTTTCAAACATTCAAAGGTAGAAGACGGTTGAATACAAAAGAAACCCAGAAATTTGCCAACCTGCAGAAATAAACTGCACCAACTGCCTGGGGAACAAATATCCAGAAAACTGAATCCAGTTGTCACTGCAACAACTGGTCAATCATCTGACAAAGAAACTGACTTTAGCACTAGTTATCTGCGTGACGCCACAGATAACAAACCTGGAGGTTGGATCAACATGCACTTGATCCTCTCACGTTGTCTAATGATAGACAGGAAGAGAAATACTCACATCGTCTAAAGGAAGACGGAAAGACACCATCCTGAAGGAGAACAAAATCCATACTCACATCGTCTACTGATAGACAGAAAGGCACCATCCCGAAGGCTCACACTGTCCAATGGTAGGCAGGAGGAAAAACAATCTTGATCTCGCATCGTCTAATGATAGACGAGAGGAAAACCATATTCAAATCTCGCATCGTCTAATGATAGACGAGAGGAAAATCATAGCCAAATCTCGCATCGTCTAATGATAGACGAGAGGAAAATATCCAAATCTCGCATCGTCTAATGATAGACGAGAGGAAAACCTTGTCCGAAGAACCACATCGTCAGTGAGAACTAGCGGAAAGAAAACCATATAAACTGCAACACCACCCATCAAATTTCAGAATCCTCTCCTCTACAGGAGTTGATGGAAAGAACAATATCCTCAAAGGGGCCACATTATCAATAAGGATTGACAGGAAGAAAACCGCCTTCAAAGAGCCATGTCGTCAATTAGAATCAACAACCGGGAAAACCAAACATTCTTCAAAGAACTTTGACGTCGATAAGAATCAACGGTCAGGAAAACACTTCTGGAAATGTAATCTCATCCAATACACAGAAAGAAAGCCAATATCTAAAAGATCTCCTTGAAACCTCTCGACGTCTAAAGATAGACGGAGAGAACACCATACCCAAAACTCATGACGTCTAATGATAGACGGAGAAAACTCGCTGGGGAGACACATCATCAATATGAACTGACAGTAAGAAACCCGCTGAAAAATCACCTGAAACTTCACGTCGTCTAAAGATAGACGGAAAGAAAACCATACTCGAACTCACGACGTCTAATGATAGACGGAGAAATCCATGCTCAAACTCACAACGTCTAATGATAGACGAAGAAAATCATATCCAAACTCACAACGTCTAAAGATAGACGGAGAAAATCATATCCAAACTCACGACGTCTAAATATAGACGGAGAAAATATCTGCTGGGGAAATACATCGTCAATATGAACTGACAGGAAGAAAACCTGCTCGGAGGTACACGTCGTCAATATGAATTGACGGAAAGAAGAGTCTGTCGTCATCAGATGATTGATAGTCAAAGCAATAACCGTCATATAATCTGAGAATCAAATAAACCACAGAGCTATCTGAACAAAGCTGCTGGATAAATGCTCCTGAACTGATTGCAGAGTGATTCACGTTGCCACGTAAGGCTGATAGAAAAATTGGCTTATGCTTCGTATGCATATGCGTATGTTTGAATTTTTCTATGGCGTAAATGCTCCATATAAGATGGAATGCTACGCCTTTGGCGATGAAATGCAAATTTGATGCAAATATGATGATATATGCAAAGATGCAAATGCAGGCTCAAGCTGCTGGAGAAAAGCTATACACAGAAGGACCAATCCAGCAAAATAAATGCTGGAAAGGTGAAGCCAACTCCGCTGCTGGAGAAACTGGATACGGAACCGCTTCAGCAAAATAAATGCTGAAGACAAAGCCAACTCCACTGGGGATAACCAGGCATCACAGAATTATTCCAGCAAAATAAATGCTGGAAAAGTTGAACCGACTCCGCTGGGGATAACCAAATGTGCTGAGTAGATTAGACTTCCCTGGGGATAGCTTACACGTGCCAATGACCATTGGACTTTGCTGAGGAAAACAGACGGAGTCTTCCTGCGTATCAATGAAGATTGGATTTTGAAATGATGCGCCAACACGGATTGGGCTTCACAGTGATTGCCAATATGGATTGGGCTTTAGGAATGGCGCGCCAATAAGGATTGGGCTTCCTGAAAACTGCCAATAAGGATTGGGCTTTTAGGCTATTCGTGATGGGTCAGGTACAACTGACGCTCGACAACATCCTGTCTGTATTCACAGCTTCTGGTTAAAGGGTCAAGGGATAATAGCACGACTTCCCGACATTCGTCTCACACTTGAATACTGGCTGAACTTGCTTGAGTAGCTCTGAGTAGCTCGTTTAACACGGAGAGGAACAATTTCTTTGCTTCTGATATGCCCCAGTCTGTGGGATCCCTGTAGGGATATTCCTCAAAAGGAAATCTAAAAATATGTACCTTGACGATCTGACAAGAACTGCCCCAGCACTTTGAACCTCGGAGAGATGCTTCGGATCAAATTCCCCTCGGGCAAGACAACTTCTTCCCTCTCAGGGTGGCCTGCCCCTGTCTGCAACGACTTTGCCCCTGATTGGCTGATCTGCGGGGAAGTACACTGGTTGTCCTCGAGAGATTCATCAAATCTCGACCTGACTATTTCAAAATACTTGACTTCGGATGGCTGACATCACTAGGGATTACTTGATATAGCTTGCCCCGGTTCACGGGTTATTCCGGGCGTTCCGCATTCTATCTGATCAGACTTTCCACTGTAGGAAACTTTCCTGCTGTCCAGCGCTTACTCGCAAGTAAAACAAATTAATCTGCATAAAAGATATATTAATGCAATGCATATGACAGTTTTGACATCCAATCTGTTCACTGGAAAGGAAAAAACATTTTATGGCATATAATGAACAAATCATTAATCAGAATACCAACATCAGTACCAACATGGTAAGAAGAACTCTTTTAGGAGTCAGTTTCGACGTGATCTTTACCGAAGTATGCCTTTGAAACAAACCCTGCTTCAATTAGGACTTTTTCTGGTTGTAACATGGTCGGGTTCACGGTTTTGAAGGAAAAGATAAAGGCTCAAAATTTATTTTAACCCACCCGCTCACCTTGATGTTCTCCAATCCTACGTTTAGCTAATTCGACCTTAGCGCTCACAGGTTGTATAGTCAGAGTGATAGTTCGAGAAACTATGAGTTTTTGGAGTGACAACCACTCACTTTTCGTTTTTTCCACTTGGGGTCACACGACTCGTATTTGTTCGAGGATTTTTCTCTCTTTTCCTTTTCATTTTTCGGTTTCTTTCCCTAACTTTTGCCTGGACTGACTCTTTTGAGTTTCTTTTGATTTTCAAGTCCAGCGGGATGCCCCCATTTTTGCCTAAGTCATTTGTTTTCAAGTTTTGACTTAGCGGGCTCTTGATTCTTTTCTTTCTCTCTCTTTTTTTTCCAACAAGTCATGTGACACTGGTTGTCTGACTCTTTGGGGAATAATGTGACTGTTTCACTCCTGATGCTTAACCACTGTGGTTTTATAGGCACGACCTCTAGAGGTGTGATTGATCCTCGAACGGACACTCCTTTCTGCCATTTGGACGCCCGGTCAAATTAGCTAACACCTACCCTGCCCTAGGTTAAGATCGAGGGTTTTTTCGTGTTCCGAAAGAAACTCCTACTACCAGGCTCAAAGGGGTTGACAAGGGATTATCTTCCTTATATCTCCGGTGTTTATAGATTTGAAACAATGCTTGTACATCATCAGCAGGTTTTATTTCCAAAATCATACAACCGAAAGCTTGCGCGTCTTTAAACTTCGTCATCCTCCCCGGATTCCGCTTAACCAAGCGTTGGATATCTGTAAAAATTAATTAGTGAACACGAATGGATTAAATCAAAACATGCATATTCATTTCATTACCCATATCAATTGAAAACAATACAAGTTTTACGAATGCAATTTGCACTTTAACAGAAAAGAATCTACAAATGCAAAGAAATGACATGATAACACAGATCGCCAGTTTCTCGGAACCGGGCTTTTTGAACTTGATTTGCTGCTAAGCCAGCCATCTTCAGAATTGATCGTCGAAGTCGTCCTGATACTCCTCTGAACATCTGCTATCAGTGGACTCTCCCATAACCTGAACTGATTCACCCACTTGGCTGGATAAAGGAAGGTCGACACCCTGAGGCGTGACAGATATCTTGTTAGAGTCCAGCAAGGTCTGAATCTGGCTTCGAAGCACCTTACAGTCGTCTGTTGAGTGCTCCTGTGCCCCTACATGCTACTCACAGCGAGCATTGGCATCAAAACCCGGAGGATAAGGCGGGATCATTAGATCGGTCTCTTTTGGCACTATTAGCCCACTTTTGACAAAATTTGGCAACAACTGACTGTACGACACCGGTAGCTGAGTAAAATGCCTTTCAGGTTTCCTTGGTCTTCGTCGGGCGTGCTGACGCGGCTGACGATGATACGGTTATTGACTCTGGCGGGTAACAGATATATGACATACAGACGCAACAGGTTGCGGGCTCTGAACACTCGAAGCGTCTGGATACTGAATCTGAGGTACGGGAGATTCTGGGATGACATCACTTTCTTTCTCCCATTCTTCTTGAGAATTGGCAATTGATTCATCTTCACAAACTGAAGTATAAGGAATGTCTTGAATCTTTCCGCTCTTGATTCCGCTCTTAACACGTTCTCCTACTCTTATCAAGTCCGCAAAGCTTGCATTTCCACAACTGAACAATGTGTCATAGTAACGGCCCTTCAGAGTATCCACGAAAAGGTCAACCATTTCTCTCTCCACAAGCGGTGGTTGAACACGAGCAGCCAATTCTCTCCATCTCTGCACATACCCTCTAAAGGATTCATTCTCCGCCTGAGATAATTCTTACAAATTCACGTGACTAGGAGCCATATCAAGATTGTAGTCGTATTGCTTCACGAAGGCATTGGCTAAATCCGACCATGATTTGATACTATCACTCTTCAGCTGCATGTACCAATCCAAAGATGTTCCGATCAAACTATCTTGGAAACAGTGAATCATGAGCTTGTCATTGGTAACATGTGAAGTCATTCTTCTGCAGAACATAACCAAATGTAGCTTCGGACAACTATCCCCCTTGTATTTCTCAAAATTCGGCATCTTGAACTTTGGAGGTATCACAAGGCCTGGCACCAAACACATGCTCGCAGCATTCAGGTCGAGAGTATTCTTATTTACCAAGGCATCCATATGATCTTCCAACAGCTAGAGTCTTCTCGTATCCTCAGCAGCCCTCGGGTTCTCAGCATTAACCTTTGGAACAACTCTTGGATGTGGGACAATCCATGGAGAAGGAACAATCCTTGGAGAATCTGGCATGGAGAAAGTGAAACCTTGATACTCTATATCATCGAGAGAAGGCGGTCCTCTGACAGGGGTTTGCACAGGCTGACTGGAGTCCTCTGAATGTTATTCTCTCCTTTATTCATAGTTGTTATGGCTTTCATGAACTGACTCAACTGGTTCTTCAACAACTCAAACTCGACCCCGGTAACAACCTGATTCTGCTCTGCTGAGCTCATGATCCTGTCCAGAGACTAACTCAAGTCCAATGCGAATGCCAGGAAGTCAACTGCGAGTTGGACAAAAGACGGGTAAGCCCTCTGTTCCGGACGAGGATGGACATGCAAGCATGAGATGCACATGAAATGCAATGCAAAATGCAACAAACACGGGATCACAGCCCCCACAAAGCTTTGAATACTGCTGTGATACTGACGGGATAAGTTCGCTCTGACGAGAGAAAACCAAAATACCGGGTAGGCTGGAAGTCAAGTTTCCTGCAAAAACCCTCCCCCTCACAGGTATGGACCTAAATTGACACAGGTTCGGCATCCTATGCGGTCATCAGCGTCACAGACTTTCAAGAGCGATGATACGATACCCAGAAGGTGTGGCATCATCATCTCTTGAAGCGACCTCACTTAGCTAAATCCCAAATGATCGGTTCCCAGAGTCGATAATCCCTAGATCTGAAATCCTTTCAACGGCCCACAGGGCTGGAAATGGAAATCATCTCAAAGAATCTCGTATGAGTGCAGATTTTGTGGGAACTAGTGTATGCCTAACATACAGGTTCACCACAAATATGCTTCTAGTGCTAGGTATGTACTCGAGCCTGGGTCTGGCTTAACACTCATCAGAGCCCCTTCCACAACAGCACAGTAGCAACAGATAATAATATAGTGCGGGAAATGTAAATACAGCAGTAATGTACAACATACAACGCACAAAAATAAACACCCATAGACAAGCAAACAAGCGCTAGGATTGACTCTCGCTCAGGGACGTTGGATCCCTCAGATTGACTCGCATAGGGACGTTGGATCCCCAGGAAACTATCGCTTCCCCAGCACAGTCGCCAGCTGCTGGGGATTGCCCAGGCAGCTAGGAAGAGAATCCAAGACAAGACTTGTTTAGAGAATTGGTTCTCCCCAGCAGAGTCGCCAGCTGTCGCTACTGCGAAAAACGAGGCTGGAAAAACAGAAGAGTCGCCACCTCTCGTTATTTATCCCTCAGAGCGGGAAAGGAAACGATTAGAAAAACCTGACGAAAAAGGTATAAGACAAGGTCATCGCAACCATTGTCTGGGTTCGGGAGTCGGTTACGCAAGGGGAAGGTATTAGCACCCCTCACGTCCATCGTACTTGATGGGATCCACGCTTGTTGGTTTGTCTATGGGTGAAAAACAATCTATCTACGGCTGCTAAAGCTAAACGGAAAGAAACTGACTCGATAGAGCATCGCGCTCCATGCCTACGTATTCCCTCGTGCAATGGGAAAGTCAGAGTCAATGTAGTTCGGGAAACTACATGGTAATTTGCTCGCCGAGATATCGCATCTCGTGCCTACGTACTTTCACACGGCGTGAAAGATCAGAGCTTGCGTAGTTCGGGCTAACTACGACTAGACAGAGTGTTCTCGATCACGCGGGGTGAGAGAAAGGATTGACGATACTGGCGTACGCATTCTAGCAGTTAGGTGTATGCTGCTCGACCATTGGAGACTTAGGCGTTACCTGTTTACGGTAGAACGGACGTAGTATGTTGGGTTTGAAAGGTATGGGAACCTACGGGTTCTAGAACTACGGTCTGGTCTCGATTGCGCTTGGGAAAGAGAAAGGAAACATCAGTCGTAAGCGGGAAAGTCTCGATCGCACGGCAGCGAGAGAACAAAGAAGTTAGTTGTTAGTGTGCTCGCTAGGATATCGCATCCTATGCCTACATATTCTCATCTGGTACGAGAAATCAGAGCAGCTGTAGTTCAGCCAACTACAGCAAAGGGGAAAAGGGAGAAGAGAGCTCGCTAGGATATCGCATCCTATGCCTACGTACTCTCTTCTGGTATGAGAGATCAGAGCAAACGTAGTTCGAATCTACAAGAAAGCAAGTCTCGATTGCACAGGGGCAAGAGAAGGGGTCTCAATCGCCTGAACGCGAGAGAAAAGGGTTTCCATCGCACGGGGCGAGAACAAAGAGGAAGCAGGCTTACGCCTAAACGGGAAGGAACTCGGGACACACACGCAAGAACCTAATACGTAGGAGCGAGTGCGTCGTATATTACTCAAAGGACATATACTAAACACCCTAAACAATCGAGGGGAGACCGCTCGATTGTCATTTCCTACATATCTGACGATACAGCTCACAACACTCGACGGTTGCATGAAGACTTGAATAAGAAAGATGATGTTGAACGAAGCAGCTTCGTGGGCTCCTAACATGTGCGCAAGCTCTATTCCAATCTTCTCCTCTCTGGATCCTTGATGATGACGCTCGAATCAGGACCAATGTAACGCTTAGACCGTCATGGTTCGACTTATACGAGAAATCAAACTCTAAGAGGTAGCGTATTGATGTCCGTGTCAAAGACAAGATAGAGAAGTGATATCGAAAATTATTCTCCAATTGAATCATGTCACACGGCCAACCAAAAATAAAATCGAAGTAGAATTGGATAGAAAAGAAATGAGGAGAGAAAATAGGAGAGAAATCCAATCATAAGTGGAAATAAAATGCTACTCCTAAAGCTAGCAATTAATTCCTAATAAAAAATATTCTAAAGAAATAATAAGGAAAGACATACAGAAAATAGGATGAAAATTCTCTATAAAATCCTATACTATTCTATAAGGAAACTAGAATATAAATTCTAAAAATATAAAATCTATATTAAAAATGTAATAATATTCTAACTAACAATATGCAATAATATCCTAGGAAAATAAAACTATAATCCTAAAAGATAATAGAAAAATAAAACTAACAATATTACAATCAAACATCCAATACAAGAGAAATTGAAAAAATAAAGGGAAGGGGGTACAACCTGCAAAAGGGTGTAAATGCAGTAAAAAACCCACTGGGCCCAGCCCACAATAGAAAAATTCAGAAAAAATAACAAACAAAGAGGGGGTGCAAGCATAGTAAAATGGAGGGTGTATCAATGATCTCGTTGGGCCCAGCCCAACAACATGACAGCCAAACTAAAACAAAAAAACAAAAAAAAGCCAGGGACGGGGGGTGTAAGCTGGAAATTGAAACTGGGCCCTAAGGCCCACGAACCAATCAGGCCCTCTCGCCTCTCTCACTTCTCCCAAACCAACTTCTGCAACTGAAACCCTAATCTCTTCTCTCTAACCTCGCCGCCGTTCGAACACTTCTCTCTCCCACTGTCTTCGTTCCTCATCCGAGACAAAGCCACCTCCCACAAAATCCTCTCCATTCAAGAAACCTTTCTCCTTCTTCCAACTTTTCTTTCAAACCTCACGCCCTCTTCATTTTCCAACTGTGGCACGCACAGATGTTGCTGTTTGTTAAAAGTGAATTGATGAAGACGGTCGAGATGTGGATCCGTGGGGAACTTGATGTTGATTGCAAGGTCAGCCGGGTGTTTTGGTTGATAATCCATAAGACAGAGTGTGAACCTATATGCATGCCCTTGAGGATGAACACGGATGAAGGATTCGTGAAGTTAAGATGAACTTGAAGTCTCCTGGAAATGGCGTTGGATCTTGAAGCTTGAGGATGACGAAGATCTGGACTAGATCTTGATGGATACGAAGGATCTGGATAAAATGTATGAACAGATGACGATCTTGACGGAAACGGATGAAGCTCGTTGAAGGTTCTTGGAGAATTGATGTATGTCGGATGGATCTGGGAATTTCTTGATGAACTGGGGAAAAGAAGCGAAGAACACGATGGTGTTCTTGAATCTTCTAGAAAAATGCATATGAACATGAAGGTTTCATGATGAACGGTTGATGAATCAGGATAAATGATGTAGATCTTATGATGGATGGAAGATTCTGATGAACGTGGTTGAATCATTTGTTGAAGAACACAGTGGATCTAGAAATCTGGTGAAGATGAGGAAAATCTGATGAATTTCGTGTTGGATTTCTGGAAAAAGATGAAGATCCTAATGAACGATCGATGAAGATGTTCTTGTGATTCTGGAAAAAGCTTCAATGGACGATGAATGTGTGAAGATCCACGGTGGAGATGACTTTTCGGTGAAAAAACGAAGTTTCTGGCGAGAGGAACGGTTACCGGTGACAGTTAAGGTGGTCCAGGCGGCGCTGCATGGCCGACGATGGGAGACGAGGGTGAAGCAGGTGTGAGACGCGTGGCATGCGGAGGAAGTGGAAGAGGGACGCGTGGGGGACAGGTGGCGTGGAGTGTGGGTCTGTGCAGAGTGAGGTGGAAGAGAGAGAGAGTGAGCATGTGGGAGGCTCTTATACTGCCAAGTAGCAGCGTGGACTGAGATTGGGCCTCTAGAAATGGCCAAGTGGCCAACGAAAATGGCTAAACTCATGATTTAAAAACTAATTAAAAGCTGAATCAAATTAAAGCTAATTAATGGCTATTAAAAATGACTAAAACCTGAATTAATTCTGAAACGGAAATTAATACTAGACTTATTTAAAAAAGCTGCTAGTTAAGACTAATTAAAAAATGATTAATAAAGAACTTAACATCTATTAAACTCTAAACAAAACAAATCTAGAAGAAAATTAACCCTATTAATACAACCTATTATATCTAAACAAATCAAATAATATCTATAAATGGAATTCAATCTATAAAAATGATTTAAAATCTATTAAACTCTATTAACAAAATAAATCTAAAAGAAATTTCAATCTAGAAAATTTCTATTAACTTCTAAACTATTTAAAATCTATGCAATATTCTATTTAAAATCTAGAAAAACAATTAAAATCTATTTAAAAATCTAGAAATTAAGAGAAAAAATCTAAAAATGCAAGGAATGTCAATTAAATCGATTTAAAAAAGGATGCGCAAACATAGCGAAATAAACGGTAAAAATCGGACACCGAAATGTCTTCAAAAATAACAGCGAGAGCTGAAAACACCGGGATGAGCACCAATTCTCAAACAAATCCTTGTATTCGAACGGGCCTGCAATGCCTGCAACGCCAGGAGAGGGCTGTAAGCCCGATGAAGTCAATCTGACTGAAAAAATGCAATGTATGCGGTATGTAAATGCAACAGGCAAAATGAGTCAAAACATAAGCCAAATGCGACAAATGGTTTGTCAAATTTTGGGGTGTAACAGTGGCATACTCGTCTATTCTATATCCGAGTTAGAGCCCTTCTCTTAATGTGAAGCAAAGATTCATCTTCCACAAGTTTGTGGTGGTTTAAGTTGAGTATTCTCCTTAAGATAACAATTTGTCTCTTCTCCTAAAAACCAACTTTTTTCCTTTTACTTTGTTTACCCCTTAAGGGGAACTACGAGTGCTCTGATTTCATTCTCGTCAAGATACGTAGGCACAAGATGCGATTTCTTGGCGAGCATACTTAGAAATAAATCCCTAGGTCCACCTTTAGCAAACAACAATAACATAATAAAACAAGAGATTCCTGTAGAGGACTATAGATGCTTAGGATGCTAACACCTTCCCAATGTATAACCAACCCTCGAACCTTAGATTCTATTTTGCTTTGCATTGCATATTTATGGGTTTAGTCGTTCTTTTTCCCTTCCCTTGGATAAATTAAAGATCGGTGTTGAAAAATGATTTGTGATTCAAGTTAATCAATAGCTTGATATCCAATTCTCACTGTGACAGAAATGGCGACTTCACTAGGGACTTGCTTTCAAGGGTCTCCCCTAACTTGCTTATTTTTGTTTTTGCTATATATATATATATATATATATATATATATATATATATATATATATATATATATATATATATATATATATATATATATATATATATATATATATATATATATATATATATATATATATATATATATATATATATATATATATATATATATATATATATATATATATATATATATATATATATATATATATATATATATATATATATATATATATATATATATATATATATATATATATATATATATATATATATATATATATATATATATATATATATATATATATATATATATATATATATATATATATATATATATATATATATGTGTGTTTTCGCTTTGGGTTGTTACTTTCGTGCGGTGAGATAAGTCCTACACCCGGACTTGAGTACACTTATGATAGGAAGGTGATATATTTGAGAAGGCTTATAGGGAGTTGATTCCCGACCAAGCTGACTTGAGAATCACTGCTCAATTGAGGCCCTCTTAAGAATGGTATTGTTGAACGAGTATTTGTGAAAACACTTACTATTTTTGACCTAGGAGCCTGTGACACTTGGAACCTTTAGTTATCCTTAAGTCAACTTGGCTTTCTTAGGACGTAGTGCGATGACTATGAGGGAGTAGTCCCAAAATAGTTGATACACGATACTACACTCGAAAGAGGTTCTTTTGAGAATATTATTAACTACCGAGTATTTGGAAAATTGATAATATTCGAAAGATGAATTGATGATTTTGGGAACCTTTTAGAACCCTTTGTTCTACATGTACATTTTAAAACCTTTGGTCCACACCATTTGGGATGGGTAGACCTTTGCTCCATGCTCGTGATTTTCAAACCTAGCCCTTTGTTTGTTTGAGTGTATATGTATATATGTGTATATGTGGATCTGTGTATACCTGTGTTTGAGGATACATGCACTCATAAACATCATGTTGATAAAAGTTTCATGGAATTCATAGCTTTTTTTTACAAACATCATAGGTTTTACCATTGGATTTTGAAATTATACTCTATTTTCAATAAAATGAGATTTTCAGTTATCAAAAGTATTGTTCACTTTGTGGTGTTTGCAAACATAACCTTTAAGTTCCTTGAAACCCATCTGCATTGGTGCATTTGCATTCTTCATTAGCATTTCATTCTTTGCATCTCATGTTCTCACTCTTTCTTTTTCCCTCAAAGAGGAGGCAAGCTAATTCATTAGTACGATACTCGGGCCAGTCAAAGAAAGAAAATGAAGAACAATGAGCAAGAAAACCATGAACTTCGTAAGGAGGTGACTACTTTGAGGGTTGGTATAGAAAGACTCTCTGCTTTGGTTGAAACTCTGGTTGCTACTCAAAATCAACCTTCTCCTCATATTTCTCAGACTCCGCTTCAAAGGACCGTGATTTCTAAAATCATGCCAATGCCCATTCTTGTGACTCCCATTAGCGCTTCTAATAACTTTAAGAAGCTTGTGGAAGGTTTACCCAAGGAGAAGGAACAAGCTGCTAATGCTATTTCATGAGAGAAATAAGGAGGATCTCGTAGCAAAAGTAAACAACATGTGGATCAGTTTGACCCTGTCCCGATGGCCTATTCTAAATTATATCCTGCTTTATTACAGAAGAATCTGGTGCGAACAAAGACTCCGCCGACCATCCCAAAGAATCTCCCATGGTGGTTTAAGTATGATCGTTTTTATCCATTTCCCCAAGGGGTGCTCGATCATGATGTTGAACATTGTTTTGCTTTGAAGACCGAAATACAAAAGTTAGTGCAAAGTGGTATTTTATCTTTTGAAGATTCTAGACTCAATGTCTCAACAAGTTTGTTTCCCAAGTACAGAAACTCTGAGGAAGGGTTGTTGCACCCTAAAATTTGCCCAACATTTCTTTACCTAGCTTATGTTTCATTTCATGCACATTAGCATTATCATTTGCATTTCATTGACATGTATACAGGAGATCAAGAGGTATGATTACCAATTAAGAGCTATACAAGACTATGAAGCTAGCTAAGAAGGTTATTCAGGTGCTCAAGGGTTGATATCCTTGTCAGAGAAGTTAAAAGATCCTCAGAGAGAGTGATTGAAGCCAAGTGTGTAGGTCTCCTAACTTGAGAGTTGTGGGAAGCCATCAGGTGATTCTGAGGTCATGGAGATGGACTGTAGGTCTTGAGAGAGCTCATGAGAAGTGTTGAAGATCACTTTGAGGCCTAGACAGGTCATTGTGCAAGATTAAGAAAGCTCAGCCATGAGTGGTGCAGCTAGGGTTTGACTGGGTCAACCCTAAGTCAACTGATGATTTGAAGAAGGTTGAGACCTAATCCAAGAGCCATGTGATCATGGATTGATGCATTGAGGCGTTATAAGGATGATTCCAAGGATAAATCATCATGATTGGAGAGTTTGGGAAGTTTCAAGCTAGGGTTTCTAAGGCTTGACAGTGTAAAATCCCCTAGTTTGACCCCTATCGTCAAGGAAATTTAGCTCAAGATGTGATTGTCATCTCAGCTTGACCCCAACATGATTGTTGTAGAGCATGATCTTAGCTTTAATTTGAGTACTATAAGTCCTTGATAGGGTTTATATAACTCAAGTTATGGCTTTGACAAGTTACAAGTCATCTGAGACATATGAATTTGGAGCTTGAAAGTTACCCAACTTGCATGACATATTTGCCAAGGATGATTCCTATGAACTTTTGGTCATAATGAATGTTGTTCCTTATCCTCTTAGCTTTCCATAGAGTACTAGAAGTCTTTTAAAGGATGTGTAGAACTCAAGTTATGGCTTTGACAAGTCAAGAGTATTTTGGGAAGTTAGGGTTTTAGGTCATTTTTGGTTATAGGTCATTTTCACCAATTTAGGCACCTCAAATGAAATTTTGTTCAACTTGAAAGTTGCTCAAAATAGGGTTTTAACCTTGACCGTGTATCAAGGAGACATTGAAATGGCTTAAGGAAAGACTTGGTTCAAGAAGTTGTGAAAAAGGAAAGATTAAAGGCATTTAATGACCAAAAAATTGAAATAAATCATTTTGTGTGCAAATGGGGCAAAGTAACATCATTTTTTGAATGGAAAAATCATTTTAGAAACTTTGGCAATGTTAGAATTTTGGTTTGAGGTCAAATTCATGCCATTTCATTTCATTTCTTCATGATGAAGTAACATAATCAACATGAACCATTGGATTGCAAACAAGGAAATGATCATAACCAATCAATTTAATATCTCATGAGATGAAGATTCCAAGGTTTTTCATGCCCAAACAGAGCTAGAATCGTGACTGGTGTGGATGACATTTTGAAGAGAAATTGAAATTGCAAAATCTCATTTCGAAGCTTACAGAACTTTCTAGACATTTCCATTGATTTCTATATAAGATTTGGAGTGTGTTCAGCCAGTTTTTTGGAAGCATTTGAGGCTGGTAGCAGAGAGAGCATTGGATTTTGCAGAGCTGCAGCTCAAGATCGGATTCTGAGATTGAATAGAAATCAAGCCAAATTGAGGTGTGCATTAGATTCAGAGGAAGATTTGGAGTAAATCTGGATCATCTTGGAGGAAGAATCGAGCAAGGATTGCACCTGTTCTTCATCTGAAACCAGGGTTGTACAAATCAAAATTCTGCTTAATTTATGGAGAGATAGCTAGAAATCTTTAGGTGGTTAGGTTCATAGCATGATGCAGATGGGTTTTGGTACAAGAAACTGATGGATAGAGACACTTTAGGTCATGGATCATTTTCTGTTGAGGTTGATATCTCAAGATTCTTGAAGGAATAATCATGTTTGGATAGTGGAAATTGATCAGTGAGAAGTGTAGATTACATTAGGATCATTATCTTTGAGAATTGTGATGATCAAGAATTGGTGTGTTTCTGAAAATCCTATCGTGTTTGAAGTTAGAGGAAGAGTTAGTGAATTTGGAGATTGGATTCGTGTTCAGGAGGAAAAACCGAGTGAGATGATGATTTGTTTCAGTATTTTTGATGACCTGTGATGAGCACTTCATCGGAGAAGACGGTGGTGCTGCAAATCAGGCCACCGTCTGGAGAATTCCCTCCATCAGTTTGAAATTTGGGGAGGATGGACATTGACCATTGGATGGGTGTTTGACCTTTGACTCAGGCAAGGAACGGATGGCCACAATCTGTTTTTGAACTCTGAAGAGAGATTGATGAATGAAACGCACCGTTTCATTTAAGTGTTGGTTTGGGCTTAGTGCACGGTTTGATAACCACACCCCCCAATTGGCCCAGTCTGGAAAATGAATTGAAAATAATTGCTATTTGATACGCAGGTTTTATTATTTTCTTTTGCTTTTCTTTATTTTTCATCATTTCATGTAGTTTAGAAAATAATTCATAATAAATAGAAAAATTACTCAATTTGATCCAGGTTTTTTCCCCTGACTCTTGAATAAGTCTAGAATTTTAGGAAATTGAGAGATTAGGAATTCATGCATTTTTTATTTTAATTGCATTTTTTGTATTTTAATTGATATTAATTTCATTATGGTTGATACCTTGTCTTGCTGATTTTTGTGTGATCACTTGGTGATGATTTTTGAGTTGATTGTTTGTGTGTAGCTAGTTTAGACATGTATGCTCCTCTAGTAATTTTCTCACATTTTTGTGAAGAAGTTGTAGGGCTGTTTTTGTATTGAACTTTAGGTGCTCTAATTTTAGGGTTTAACCTTAGTACCCCATAGTTTAGGATTTAATTCTAGGACTTATTAGATGATTTGATCTCTGGAATTAACATGATAGAGTCATGATTGACTTAGGTTCCCATAGTTATTTTTGTAGGATTTTGCAATTGGTTTTAGTATTTTAGTTAGAATTAACTTTTGTACTAGGTTTTAGGTGATCCTAACTTGCTAACTCAACTAGAATGATTTCTTTAGTGCCCTTAGAGTAGGGTGTTGCTTCTCTTGCCCTCGGATGATGATGAAGACTTGTGCGGGCTGCTGTGGAATGCATGATGGAGCTTGGACTTGAATTTTTCTCTCCCTTTGGTGTAGTTTGTTTAGGGTTAAGGATTAGGGTTTTAGGGAGATCTCTTAGAATAGATTTTCTTCCTTCATGAAACATGGAAGGTGTTGATCACTTCCATTCCTCCCTATGATGTATGGTCCCATTGTGAAGACCCCACCCCTCCTTTGGTAGGATGAGTGGCTCCTCACAAATTGGTAGAACCTTTGAGGGTTCCTTTCCTTGATGGTGGAGTGCTTAGAGGTGACCTTTGGTCTTCACTTTGCTCACCATTATCCACACCTTGCTCTTGTTAGATGAATCTTTCTCCCCTGCTAGAGGATGGACTTCCTTGAAGATTGAAGATTGCTAGAAGATTGAAGATGCTAGAGGTTGCACTTCCATGTGTTTGAAGACTGCCATTGGAGCTGAAGCTTGAAGATCAAGAAGAACAAGTTGACACTTGTGTGAAGAAGATCAATTTGAGATTGAAGAAAGAGCTAAAGCTTGGATAAGAAGAAGAACCAGTTGATACTTGTGTTTGATGCATTGAAAGCTTGAGGAAGCAAGTTGATACTTGCTATTGAAGAATATGAGGACTTGAAGAACAGTTACAAACTGAGGACTGAACTGCTGTCAGAGGATTGCTTTGCTAGGAAGCTATGGAAGCTGTTGATTTGCTTTCTTGACTGTCTGTTTTCTTTCTGTGCAACTGTATTGATGAGACTTGTGTGATTTGCTTGATGCATTAGAATAAGTTCATGTTTAGATTGTGCTAATCTAGGAGCATGATTGCACTAGAGGTTGAGTTGCTCCCTCTGCTTGTACTGTTACTGTATGGCTTTGCTTGCGGGTATTCGGTAGAGCCCAGCTCCCTTGCCTATGTGGTTTGTCTTTTGCTTGATGGCATTTTATTTCTTTTATGATTGCAGTTATTCATATCTGGCTTGAGGTCGAGACGAGCTTGTGGAGGCTGATGCCCCACACACATTTCCTCCCTCACTTGCATTGCATGCATTTTACAGTTGTTTACTGTTTACTGTTTAAGCTGATGCTTTATCTGTTTCTGTTTATCATTGACATGATCCCCTAGGAATCTCACTTCCTTTGATAAGGAAGTGATGATTAGAACTTTAGGTTGAAACCTATGCATGATAACTTCTAGGAGTTCCCTGTTTCAAACTTCAACCATAGGATGAATCCTTGGCATGACAACATTAGGACTTGATAGTCTCCCCGTAGTTGTCCCTCTCTCTTCTCATCTTGAAACAACAGTAAAAAACGTAATAAAGGCAAGTTAGTATAAGCGCGATACGAGCCTTAAGCTACTTGGGTAATGATGATTGAGCGGCCTCCTCTCAATCGTCTAGAATGTTTAGTATACGTCCTTTGGACGATATGCGACGCATTCGTTCCCAGGTCATAGTCTCTAGTGCTGTACAAACTACAGACAACTAAAAAACAGTTCTTCCGTAAAAGACAGAAAACAAACTTCAAACCTTTTTGCCCCGTGGGCCCATAATTCAAAGGAAAGTTTTTCTGAAGAAAAGAGTGTCATTAGCTCCCAGTTCTACTGCAAACGGTAACGCCTAAGTCTCCAAGGGTCGAGCTGCGTACACCAAACTGCTGGAACTGTTTGTTAACCCTGCTCGAAAAAACAGATGAATCTGAATCCCCGTAATCCGTATTATCCCGGACTACGTAAGCTCTGATCTCTCATACCTGTTGAGAGTACGTAGGCACAATACTGACATATTGGCGAGCCACCTTCCCCGTAACCCGTAGTTAGGCGAACTACGTTGACTCTGATTTCTCATTCTCTGATGAGAATACGTAGGCATAAAGTGCGACGCTTTGCCGAGTCATTTTCTTTTCTTTTCAAACCAGCCTTGATAGGTAGATAGTAAAACCAACCCGTCAGATAAACACAACAAGCGTGGATCCCATCGAGTACGATGAACGTGAGGGGTGCTAATACCTTCCCCTTGCGTAACCTACTCCCGAACCCAGACCATGGTTGCGATGACCTTGTCTTATACCTTTTCGTCAGGTTTTTCCAATCGTTTCTTTTCCTGTTCTGAGGGATAAATAACGAAAGGTGGCGACTCTTCTGTTTTGCCGGCACCTTATTTTCGCGGTAGTGACAAGGGTATCTTGGAGAATACTGTATCTCTGACGTGAATTCAATAAGAGGATCTTTGGTGGATATGCACGTCAATTTATGTAGACTTACCCATTATGAGCATAATCACGCTTCTTGCAAAATTTGTTCAAAGAATCCTCGTGGATGTTGTGTTGTGAAGAGGGATCTCTAGGATATGTTGGATCATAAACTTTTCCATATCATTAGAAAAAGGGTGAATGTCATAGTTCCGCATTTTAATATACCAGAAACATTGATAATTACGTGCAACAGTACAAAAAATCCTCTCCTGTGCCTTGTGGATATGATGCTACCATGTTGGAGAATGATAAGAAATCTCCTGTTGATGTTGCTCCTGCCGCTCAGATAATTCCGAATTGTCAATCACAATTTCATTAGAGAATACATTAGAGTCATCCAATCCCAATAACTTACAGTTAATTGTGATCCTATTTTACTCGAAACTCGGTAATGACACTCAGAAAGACCAGAGTCATGAAATCTCATCCTCTTTGGTTCAATCTAGATACCAGTTGTGAATTTCATGATTTAGCAAAAGGGCACTCGATCGAAGAGTATAAGGTTTTCCAAGAAAAAGTCCAAGAGATGATCGACGATGAGGTGTTGACCTTCAAAGAAGGAAGCCTAGTTGTAAACGTAACACCTTTATGTTGAAGGTTATGAAGACTCAAGAAATTTCTTTCCAAGCCGGTGAAATCGAGAAGAGGGCTCATCAGGGTAGTTTTCAGTTAAGCTGATCGAGCGTCCAACCTTTCAAAAAGAGGAGTGAACATTCAAGAATCCATTTTATCTATTCCTCACATATTAGCAGGTTGGAAGTCAAATTCACAATGATTATCCCTCTACTATCTAAAGACTGAGGCAGTCGCAATCTTTTCAAAAAGTCAAAATGACTTAGAGTCACACGACTTATTCATAAATAAATAAAAGGGGGAAAAAAGAAAAAGCCCACTAAGTTAAAGCCTATGAAGGAGGCTTAGAAAAAATTGGGACATCCTGTTGGACTTCATAGTCATATCCAAAAGACTTCGTCTAGACAAAAGTTAGGGAATGAAACGTGAAAAGTAAAAAACAAAAGATTACAAAGAAAAATCCTCAGCAAAGAACAAAGTCGTATGATTCAACACTAAAAGCAAATATGTGAGTGTTGTCATGTCTAAAGCCTCAGTAGTTTCTCAACCATATCAAAAATCTCTTGAGAGATGAGTGCTTGTGTCAGGTTAACTGAAGGTAGGATTGGAGAACATCATGAAGAATGGGTGGGCACAAATATACTTTGAGCCTTATGTCCTTTGTTTATTAAGCCGTGAACCAAGCCACGATACAACCCTCAAAAGACCTAATTGAAGCAAGGTTTATTTTGAAAGCGTACTCGACGAGATAATGTTTCCTGAATCATATGAGCTAAGCTCAAAATTTGTGTTGCCTTTGTAAAATTAATTAATTTCCTATCCTAACTAGTGATTCGGTCACAATCTATTGTGATATCTTTTCAATAAATAAAAAAAACTTCAAGACAAACATGTGTGTTGCATTAGCAGTTTCAGAATTAACATTTTTTTGCTTGCTAACATTGCTTGATATCATAGAAGCTTACATACGAACATCAATGATGAGCTAAATTTTTCGAGACTTGAGACTCTGATGATAAATGGCGAATTATTTCAAAAGTATGATCATATTCAGGGGCATGTCGCTTAAAGACTCTACTGAACAGGGGCAAATTGCTTCATAGTTGTAGATGCTTTTGATTGGCTGCATTTTGTGGCAAAACATTAGAGTGTATATGAATGTCATGACTGATGTTATGACATACACTAAGAGTATTTTGCAGGGTAAGTGAAGTTGGATGTTATGACTGGATGCTGTAACATTAATCGTATGACATCAGACGCGCAGGGTTTGTTTTTCTGTTATTAGCTCAGGCTATACTTCAGGAAACAATCCAGGAAGCATAGTTATTTTAGGCGACATAACAGGCATTGCTGAGGATAACATAGAAGACTCCTGACCTGATGATAAGTGTGCAGCTTCATGAAGAGAGGTTTATCTTGGGTAAACCTAGTTTTTCCATCAAGGCCTAAAGCAAGTATGTTATTATAAATAACAGAAGGATCATTCCTAATAGGGCAAAGCTTGAAGAGAGATCTTCAAAACAGAGATTGGAGAGTGTGATTTGTGAGTGAAGAGGTTTGCTCTTCACGTGTGTCTAGGAGTCTTAGGATTCCTTGTGTGCTAAGCAATTGTATGTTGTATAATTGCTTTGGTTATTGTGTATGAACAGGTGTGTTCATTGTGTCACTCAAAGCTGTTAAGCAAGAGTGTGTGTCACTTGATCAAAGCTGTGAAGTAAGATTAAGGTATGTTTAAAGTGAGTCTTCATATCTGTTTTGTAATTATGTATTAATATCACTGAGGTGATTGAGGGGGAGTGAGTGGGTATACTCAGGTCTAGTGGTCTCTAGGCTGAAGTGTCATTGGGTAGGTCTTAAGTGAAGAGTGCAAACTGGGATTGTTTGACTCTGAATTAATTCTACTGGTAGTGAATTTCCTCCCTGGCTTGGTAGCCCCCAGATGTAAGTGTGGTTGACACTGAACTGGGTGAACAATTACTTGTGTTATTTACTGCTTTCCATTAACAGCTTATTATTAAGTGCAGTAGTCTATGTTATAGTGGATGTCATAACATCCGTGATAACATCCATTGTGTGCTTGCCAGAATTTCACTAGTTGTTGCTTTCATAGTCTGACCATCCCTAAGGGGTAAGTTTGAAGACTCAAGTGTGCAGAATAAAGTCAATCTCGGGCAGTTACGTCGAGATTCGGTAAATCTCTCCAAGAGTTTGAAGACATTGGAACAGTTGGATGCCAAGTTTTCTGTAAAATCCTCTTGGAATGACTTCTTCTCATAAACTATGTGATCTTGGGGTATTTGAGAATTGAATATTATTTTATCCATTCACAACAAATGTTGTTCGAAATGGTGACCACCATGCAGTTCATCAATGCAGAGCTAATTTGTTTTCATAGCATTCTTCACCCATACCCCAAAGAGCTCTTGTCTCAAGTGCTGTGATGATTCCCCATTAAGTCTCTACCATAGGTGGTCATGACAATTCCCTGGTGAATCTCCACTTCAAGTAGTTATGGCATGTCTGGTGCAAGATTTCCCCTATTGGTAACCTAAGCATCCGCCAGTGAATTTCCTTGGCTTCAACCTTCCTAGTGAAGCGAATGTTATTTCACTCCTCAAAGGACTTCTTAAAACTTCAACCTTCCCTGGAAAAGTGGATGTTTATTTTATCCCTTAGAGTCTCAACTCTGATATCTGTAGCTACGACTTTGATCCGAGTTCCCCTAATGAAGTGGATATTTATTTTATCCCTTGTGAGGCCTCAACTCTGGCATCTCCGATAATGACTTCCTTTCAGTCTACTTCAGTTCGTAGTGACTATTTATTTTATCCCCTATGAAGTTTTTTCGATCATGAGTTTGATCATTTCCCAGTGAATCTTTCTCATCCCAGAGAGCAGTGACATTCATCTTTACAATCCCTTAAGTGAAGTCATAATATAATATCCCCAAGTGGAATGCTTTCTTTTCCTCGGAGAAGTTTGAAGCCTTGAAGCAAGACTGTGATTCTATGTGTGGCTTTCCATTCACCCCAGTGATGCTTCTATCTTACGAAGATTGGTCGAGTATCCATGTTGAGATGTTAATTTCATCTCCGATTTACTTCTTCTTGTTTGTTTTGTCATGATAAGCATAACATAATATACATTCATTCATATGGATACACGACATCTGTGCATTTTACATTTGTGTGTCTTGTCTGTTCTCTTTGGCCGCGTTTATCCCCGAGTGATTGGGTTTGTCTTCTTCTTCCAAATAGAGTCGTCAGCCCCAGGCATAAAAAAACACAACATTTCAAAATCCCTACCGAGTTCGATTCTCGTGAAAGACGGTTGTGTCAGTTTACTTTTTCATTCTTGGATAAAGGCAAATCCTAGTTGAGTTCACTCCTCATTGGGTTGAGTCTTATTTTACCGTTTCTCTTCAGTTACTCCCTGAATTGAACTTTGGTCTCGGACGATCACATATTAGATGTCTCTAGACTGTTGACCTAGATTGAGCGTGCATTTATTTTGCACTTCATCTCCCCGGGAAGAATCTGTTCGAATATCACCATGGAAGACAAGTTTTCTCCAACATTGGGATATTGTTTATCAATACGTTATACCCAAACAACAAGTGGTAGCTCTTTATTTGAGCAATTTGGTTTTATTCTCGGGATTTCTATTTGGATGACAATGGCAGTCTCCTCAAGACAGTTTGTCTATCCCAGTGGGTTTTATCAGAATTATCAACTTATCCTTCATCAAATGGCATCTCTTCAGAAATCCATCAGAGAAGTTTATTGAAGACTTTACAGTTGTTTCTCTTTATTTGAGATTTATTACTACAAAGATTTCATACATTTTCAAACTACAATGAGGATGCCCCTCAGGGATGCATTCCCCAGTGAGTCCATTATACAAAGTTAATTCCATCAAATAGCATCTCTCCGAGAAATCTGGTGAAGATTATTGCAATAGATCAAAAATCAACCGGCATGAATCTCCTACGAAGATCCCCGGTGATATTTCCTAATTTCCAACAAATTATGGATCTCCGTTGAAGTCACAAACCTCCAGTGAAACTCCAATCCCTTGTGAAGATACTCTCCCATGAGTATTCATCATTCTAAGAAGAAACTGAGACCCGTTAATGGCATACAACCTTGAAGCGAGGGGAGGTTTATTTTACCCTTTTCAAGTGGAATACTTGATTAAAGAAGAAACTGAGACCCGTTCATGGCATACAACCTTTAAGCGAGGGGAGGTTTATTTTACCCTTTTCAAGTGGAATACTTGATTAAAAAAGAAACTGAGACTCATTCATGGCATACAACCTTGAAGCAATGGGAGGTTTATTTTACCATTTTCAAGTGGAATACTTGACTAAAAAAGAAACTGAGACCCGTTCATGGCATACAACCTTGAAGCGAGGGGAGGTTTATTTTTCCCTTTTCAAGTGGAATACTTTATTAAAGAAGAAAGTGAGACTCGTTCATAGCATACAACCTTGAAGCGTTGGGGAAGTTTATTTTATCTTTTATGGATCATTTAGTTAAAGAAGAAGTTGAATCAATTTTGATCATGGAAGATTAATTTCAGGTTATTATCTTTGCTTAGGCTATCATATGTTTGATAGTAGGTAATATACCGTATCTTTATGGTCATATACCTTTGCTTAGGCTACCACGTTTAGTAGTAAGTCATCTTTCCTTTTGTGTTTACCTTTTCTTAGGCTATCATGTACCTGATAGTAGGTAATATATGTTCCTTTATTTCAAAAGGATACTTTTTCTTAGGCTACCATCTGTTGGTAGTAGGTTATCTTTCCTTTCAAATGTCTTACCCGTTGTTTAGGCTACCATATCCTTTATGATAAGTAATATACATCTTTATTTGCTGGAGATATCATGTGTTTAAGTTACTCTATGATCGTCAGTTGATAGTCTCTTCTCTAGTGGAATTGAGTCTCATCCCAGGTGGAGTTGAATCTTTTCCCCATGGAGTCTTGCTTTGCTAAGTTGTTCCTCATCGGGTCTTCCATTCTTTAATTGTGTTTCAGCGTTGCCTGTATACAGTTCCTCCTGTGGCATCTTTTCTGTCACAGATCCATGTCTTGCATTCATATCATTTTATGTCATATCATGTGCATCTTATGGCATCTTAGGGCCAAAAATTATGCATGTTTCTATTTAAGTCTCTTCCATCTCGTCGAGGCGAAGATTTCAATCTCCATATCTCCGGATAGAATAAACTTAAATAAGGGCATCTGTCATACCCTACTTTTTGACCATGAGATTCTGCTTTTTGTTTCGCATCGTCTGCATAGCATATCACGCATTTTATCATGCATAATATCCAATTTATCAGTTTGAATAAACTTGTTGGAATTACAGTTGAATTGATCAAATAAAAATCAACTGTGTAAAATAAGTGGACGGAAAATTTCAAGATCGAGCCTGCAAACGTCAGTGATATTAATCTACGTTTCGCGTAACCTGGCGTGCTCATTTAAATTTTTTGAGCTTCTTTTGGACGTTTTTTGGTCAGTTTGAGACTTTTTAGCGGGTAAAATCTATTTCAAAATCTGACCAAGCGCTGTATTTTTCCGAGTCGTTTATTTCATGCTGATTATTTTGGTGTGTTCATTTTATTTTTTTGAGCACTTTTCTGCCCGACTTTTTATTTCATTATAAAATTATTTTTATTTAAATAATCATTTAAATAATTTAGATTTAATTAGATTTTTAGTGTAAATTTTCATTTTTATTAATTAATTTTATTTTTAATTTGTTTATTAATATTTTCTTTTTAAAAAACACAAAAACATAATTTTTAATACTTTTTATTCATGTCTTGTAATAAGAAAACACAAAAACATGATTCTTAATTCTTTTTATTCTTGTCTATTATAAAAAGAAATACAAAAACATAATTTTTATTTCTTTTTATTTTTGTCTTATCATAAAAAACACAAAAACATGATTTTTAATTCTTTTTATTCTTGTCTTAAAAAACACAAAAATATGAATTTTAATTCCTTTTATTCTTGTCTTATTATAAAAAACAAAAAAACATTGTGTTAATTGTTATTATCATTCTTGTCTATTTTCTAGTCCTATATATATGCATTAGAAAAAATAAATGGTACACAAAAAAAGAGAAGAAAAAAAACAAGAAAAAGTTCAGAAATACACACACATACAAGAGATAGAAAAAACAGAGTAATAAGGAAAAACACTAACACTAAGAAGTTGGAGTTCGATATTCCCAACGTGCACAAACCGTTTTCGGCTGAACCGTCGCACAACACTCTTTTCCAGCTGCGGTCGTACCTTTCACCACTAGTTATCGCTTCGATCACCTCCGCTTAGTGATATAACATCTTTTGATTTAGGTATCCCCCTTGCATCTTGTTTTTATTTGTTATGTTATGTCTAAATCTGGATCTGTGTGGCTTTACGAGTTGTGATTATGAAAATTTAGTTTTTAAAAAAATTGATTTTTTGTGTGAAGAAACGACAGAGAGAGAGAGTAATATTGCTTCGTTGCTTGCTTTTTATTTTTTTTGGCTACTTTTTATTTTTATTTTTATTTTTAAGAAAAAAAACTCTATTGCCATGTGTTGCCATTCTAAGGGCTAGGAGCTTATTTGAAAAGTCAAAGTGAAGGAGAAGAATTTGGATCTGATATGTTCTCTTCTCTAGTGGAATTGAGTCTCATCCCGGGTGGAGTTGGATCTTTTCCCCGTGGAGTCTTGCTTTGCTAAGTTGTTCCTCATCAGGTATTCCATTCTTTAATTGTGTTTCAGCGTTGTCTGTATACAGTTACCTCCTGTGGCATCTTTTCTGTCACAGATCCTTGTCTTGCATTCATATCATTTTATGTCATATCATGTGCATCTTATGGCATCTTAGGGCCAAAAGTTGTGCATGTTTGTATTTAAGTCTCTCCTATCTCGTCGAGACGAAGATTTTAATCTCCATATCTGCGGATAGAATAAACTTAAATAGTGGCATCTGTCATACCTTAATTTTTTACTCTGAGATTCTGCTTTTCGTTTCGCATCGTTTGCATAGCATATCACACATTTTATCATGCATAATATCCAATTAATCAGTTGGAATAAACTTGTTAGAATTACAGCTGAATTGATCAAAAAAAAATCAATTGTGTGTAAAATCAGTGGACAGAAAATTTCAAGGTCGAGCCGGCAAACGTTACTGATATTAATTTACGTTTCGCGTAGTTTAACCAGACATGCTCATTTAAATTTTTCGAGCTTCTTTTGGACGTTTTTTTGGTCAGTTTAAACCTTTTTAGCGGGTAAAATTTATTTCAAAATCTAACCAAACGCTGTATTTTTCCAAGTTGTTTATTTCGCGCTGATTATTTTGGTGTGTTCATTTTATTTATTCGAGCACTTTTCTGCCCGACTTTTTATTTTGTTTTAAAATTATTTTTATTTAAATAATCATTTAAATTATTTAGATTTAATTAGATATTTAATGTAAATTTTTTATTTTTTTAATTAATTTTATTTTTAATTTGTTCTTTAATATTTTCCTTTTAAAAAACACAAAAACATAATTTTTAATTCTTTTTATTCTTGTCTTGTAATAAAAAACACAAAAACATGATTTTTAATTCTTTTTATTCTTGTCTTTTTATAAAAAATACTAAAACATAATTTTTAATTCTTTTTATTTTTGTCTTATCATAAAAAACACAAAAATATGATTTTTAATTCTTTTTATTCTTGTCTTAAAAAACACAAAAATATGATATTTAATTCATTTTAGTCTTGTCTTGTATAAAAAACAAAAAAAATAACATTGTGTTAATTGTTATTATCATTCTTGTCTATTTTCTAGTCCTATATATATATATATATATATATATATATATATATATATATATATATATATATATATATATATATATATATATATATATATATATATATATATATATATATATATATATATATATATATATATATATATATATATATATATATATATATATATATATATATATATATATATATAGATATATAGATATATAGATATATATATATATATATAGATATATATATATATATATATATATATATATATATATATATATATATATATATATATATATATATATATATATATATATATATATATATATATATATATATATATATATATATATATATATATATATATATATATATATATATATATATATATATATATATATATATATATATATGCATTAGAAAAAAATAAATGGTACACAAAAAAAGAGAAAAAAAACAACAAGAAAAAGGCAGAAAAATTTCAGAAATACACACACATACAAGAGATAGAAAAAACAGAGTAATAAGGAAAAACACTAACACTAAGAAGTTGGAGTTCGATATTCCCGACGCGCACAAACCGTTTTCGGCTGAACCGTCACACAACACTCTTTTCCAGCTGCGGTCGCACCTTTCACTACTAGTTATCGCTTCGATCACCTTCTCTTAGTGATGTAACATCTTTTGATTTAGGTATCCCCCTTGCATCTTGTTTTTATTTGTTATGTTATGTCTAAATTTGGATCTGTGTGGCTTTACGAGTTGTGATTATGAAAATTTAGTTTTAAAAATATTGATTTTTTGTGTGAAGAAACGAGAGAGAGAGAGTAATATTGCTTCGTTGCTTGCTTTTTGTTTTGTTTGGATACTTTTTATTTTTATTTTTATTTTAAAAAAAAATCTCTATTGCCATGTGTTGTCATTCTAAGGGCTAGGAGCTTATTTGAAAATTTAAAGTGAAGGAGAAGTATTTGGATCTGATATGTTCTCTTCTCTAGTGGAATTGAGTCTCATCCCGGGTGGAGTTGGATCTTTTCCCCGTGGAGTCTTGCTTTGCTAAGTTGTTCCTCATCGGGTATTCCATTCTTTAATTGTGTTGCAGGATTGTCTATATACAGTTACCTCCTGTGGCATCTTTTCTGTCACAGATCCCTGTCTTTCATTCATATCATTTTATGTCATATCATGTGCATCTTATGACATCTTAGGGCCAAAAGTTGTGCATGTTTGTATTTAAGTCTCTCTTATCTCGTCGAGACGAATATTTCAATCTCCATATCTCCGGATAGAATAAACTTAAATAGGGGCATCTGTCATACCCTAATTTTTGACCCTGAGATTCTGCTTTTTGTTTCGCATCGTTTGCATAGCATATCGCACATTTTATCATGCATAATATCCAATTTATCAGTTGGAATAAACTTGTTAGAATTACAGCTGAATTGATCAAATAAAAATCAACTGTGTGTAAAATCAGTGGACGGAAAATTTCAAGGTCGAGCCGGCAAACGTTAGTGGTATTAATTTACGTTTCGCGTAGTTTAACCAGACGTGCTCATTTAAATTTTTCGAGCTTCTTTTGGACGTTTTTTTGGTCAGTTTAAGCCTTTTTATCGGGTAAAATTTATTTCAAAATCTAACCAAACGCTGTATTTTTCCGAGTCGTTTATTCCGCGCTGATTATTTTGGTGTGTTCATTTTATTTATTCGATCACTTTTCTTCCCGACTTTTTATTTCGTTTTAAAATTATTTTTATTTAAATAATTATTTAAATTATTTAGATTTAATTAGATATTTAATGTAAATTTTTTATTTTTATTAATTAATTTTATTTTTAATTTTTTTTTAATATTTTCTTTTTAAAAAAAACACAAAAACATAATTTTTAATTCTTTTTATTCTTGTCTTGTAATAAAAAACACAAAAACATGATTTTTAATTCTTTTTATTCTTGTCTTATTATAAAAAATACAAAAACATAATTTTTAATTCTTTTTATTTTTGTCTTATCATAAAAAACACAAAAACATGATTTTTAGTTCTTTTTATTCTTGTCTTAAAAAACACAAAAACATGATATTTAATTCATTTTATTCTTGTCTTATTATAAAAAAAAAAACATTGTGTTAATTGTTATTATCATTCTTGTCTATTTTTTAGTCCTATATATATGCATTAGAAAAAATAAAGGGTACACAAAAAAAGAGAAAAAAAAAAAGCAGAAAAAGTTCAGAAATACACACACATACAAGAGATAGAAAAAACAGAGTAATAAGGAAAAAGACTAACACTAAAAAGTTGGAGTTTGATATTCCCGACGTGCACAAACCATTTTCGGCTGAACCGTCGCACCACACTCTTTTCCAGCTGCGGGCGCACCTTTCACCACTGGTTATCGCTCCGATCACCTCCGCTTAGTGACGTAACATCTTTTGATTTAGGTATCCCCCATACATCTTGTTTTTATTTATTGTGTTATGTCTAAATCTGGATCTGTGTGACTTTACGAGTTGTGATTATGAAAATTTAGTTTTTAAAAAAATGATATTTTTGTGAGGAGGAGAGAGAGAGGGAGAGAGAAAGTAATAATGCTACGTTGCTTGCTTTTTGTTTTGTTTGGCTACATTTTATTTTTATTTTTAAAAAAAAAACTCTATTGCCATGTGTTGCCATTCTACGGGCTAGGAGTTTATTTGAAAAGTCAAAGTGAGGAAGAAGAATTTAGATCTGATATGTTCCTTCTCATGTTATGGTTTAATTGTTTTTGTTTTATTTATTTATTTATGACGTGGGTTATTATTATTTTTTAAAAAATTTTTTTGAAAAGGTCAAGATAATATAATAACTTCTTTTTTACTAAAATCAAGAGACGAGGATAATTTTTCGTTAAAAATGGTGCTGCTATCTCACGCAGACCTTCATGTTTTTTTTTATAATTTTTTTTTATATTCTTGTTCTTTCATTCACAATGATATATTATTATTATAATTATTATGATTATGATTATGATTATTATTATTATTATTATTATTATTGGATATGATTTAGTGATGTATGTTAGGATTATGAGTTAAACTTTAGGTCTTTTTACTATTAACACTTTCTAATTACAATTTACTTACTAATTTTATTTAATTCACACTCCATTCTTTTTAATTATTGTTATTATTTTATTTAGGTAAATTAATTCATAACACCTTATTTAGTTAGTTAAATTAGTTTAAATTATAACAATTAGAGTTAACTAACACTTTTATAATAAATATTATTAAGACTAAAATTTTAAATTAATTAAGATGATTAACCTATTTAAGGGTAGGCCCATAATTCAACTCCATCTCTGATAAACTGAATCAGATTAGGTCTTATGATAAATCTTTTGCATGACAACAATAAGATAGCTTTCCCCTTCAATTTTATTTTAGATTCATAGAATTAGGTTAGTTCCCTTCGGATGTTAACTATACAACCTACAATTAGGTTCTATTTTTTCCTAGGAGAGAATTAGACATGAGTCATCCTTAGTCGAGATATAATTCTCCAACCCCGTGACATAGTTGAGAAAGATGTAGATTATTTTCCACTTGAGAGAGGTATATGACATACTCGTCTATTCTATATCCGAGTTAGAGTCCTTCTCTTAATGTGAAGCAAAGATCCATCTTCGACATGTTTGTGGTGGTTTAAATTGAGTATTCTCCTTAAGATAACAACTTGTCTCTTCTTATAAAAACCAACTTTTTCCTTTTACTTTGTTTACCCCTTGAGGGGAATTACGAATGCTCTGATTCCATTCCTGTCAGGATACGTAGGCACAAGATGTAATTTCTTAGCGAGCATACTTAGAAATAAACCCATGGGTTCACCTTTAGCAAACAACAATAACATAATAAAACAAGAGGTTCCTGTAGAGTACTACAGATGCTTAGGATGCTAACACATTCCCTAGGTATAACCAACCCTCGAATCTTAGATTCTCTTTTGCTTTGCATTGCATTGCATATTTATGGGTTTATTCGTTCTTTTTACCTTACCTTGGATAAATTAAAGATTGGTGGTGAAAAATGATTTGTGATTCAAGTTAATTAATAGCTTGATATCCAATTCTCACTGTGTCAGCTGTTGAGGGTTCGAATTGCATCAAGTTTGAGAGCAGGCTACATCTCGAGATCAAACAAGTCATTGGTTACTATGAGATCTGTCGCTTTGCTATTTTTATAGGTTTGGTATGATTGGTCATCGTGCCAATGAGTGCTCCAGTGCTGAGAAGAAGTGTTACAAGTGTGGGGAAGCTCATTGGTGATCGTAAGGGTAATGTTGTGACTTGCTACAATTGTGGAGAGTAAGGTCATATCAGTAGTAATTTCTAGAAGCCGAAGAAGGCTCTGTTGGGGGGAAAGTTTTTTGCTTTGTCTAGCACAGAGACTTTCGGTCCTAACAGGTTAATTCGAGGTACATGTTTTATCAATAATATCCATCTTATTGCTTTTATTGACACGGGTGCAACATGTTATTTTATTTCGCTTGATTGTGCTAAGAGATTGGATTTATAGTTATCTTCTATGGTTGGAAGCATGGTTATTGATACCCCAGTCAATGGTTTAGTAACTACTTCACTGGTGTGTTTGAAGCATCCATTGGCTATTTATGGCAATAAATTTGCAATGGACTTGGTCTGTCTATAGTTGAGTCAACTTGATGTTATCCTTGGAATGAATTGGTTGGAGTTCAACCATGTTTACATAAACTATTATGCCAAGAATTTGATGTTTCTAGAGGCGGGAGGAGATGTCGAGTTGATGTTTATATTTGCTAAGCAAGTAAAAGAAATCTTGAAAGAGGAGGTGCATGTGTTCGCTATGTTTGCTACCTTGGGAATCAATAGTAAAGCTGCTATGGTAAAGCTGCTAGTTATAAGTCATTTTCCCGAAGTGTTTCCTAACAGTATTAGTGATATACCACTAGAGCGTGATATGGAGTTTGCTATAGACTTAGTACCTAGTACTAGTCTCGTGTCAATGGCTCCTTATAGCATGTCCACTTCAAAGTTGAGTGAACTGAAAAAACTACTGGAATAGTTGCTTGAGAAGAAGTTCACCAGACTGAGTGTTTCACCATGGGGAGCGCCAGTGTTATAAGTTAAGAAGGATCATGGTAGCACGAGGTTGTGTGTTGATTATCGACAGTTGAATAAGGTTACTATCAAGAACAAGTATCCACTTTCAAGAATCGATAATTTGATAGACCAGTTAATTGGCGCTTGTGTTTTCAGCAAGATTAATTTATGGTCAGGTTATTATCAAATTCAAGTGAAACTAGAAGATATTCTGAAGACTGCATTCAGAACAAGATATGGTCATTACGAGTACTTTATGATGTTGTTTGGTGTATCTATCACACATGAAGTGTTCATGGTGTACATGAATCGAATATATCATCCGTATCTATATCAGTTTGTGATTATGTTCATCGATGATATTATGATATATTCAAAGTCATATGAAGATCATGCAGAGCATTTTAGGACTGTTTTGCAGACCTTGAAGGAAAAGAAGTTGTATGCAAAGTTATCTAAGTGCGAGTTCTGAATGAAAGAAGTGAGTTTCTTAGGTCATGTCATTTCTAGAGGAGGTATTGATATTGATCCATCGAAGGTTAATTTTGTGTTACAATGGGAGAATCTGAAGTCTGTTACCAGATCATAAGTTTTCTAGGTTTTGCTAGTTACTCTATAAGGTTTATTTAGGACTTCTCAAAATTGGTGATTCCTTTGACTCTGTTGACTCAAAGGAGTCAAAACTATGTGTGGGATACTTTCTATGAAGAGAGTTTTATAGAACTCAAGAAGAAGTTGACTTTTGCTCTAATAATGATTTTGCCGAATCCGAGTGAGACCTTTGTTATGTATTATGATTCTTTGTTGATGGGTTTGGGTGGTGTGCTGATGTAGAATAGATAGGCTGTGTCTTATGCTTCTAGACAGTTGAAGGCTTGTGGGAGAAATTATCCCACGCATGACCTGGAATTAATCGTTGTTATGTTAGTACTTAATATTTGGAGGCATTACCTATTTGGTTCCAGATTTGAAGTGTTCAGTGATTATAAGGGTTTGAAGTACTTATTCAATCAAAAATAGTTGAATATAAGGCAGAGGAGGTGGATCGAATTTCTGAAGGACTATGATTTTGGTTTGAATTACCATCTTGGTAAAGCCAATGTAGTAGCAAATGATTTGATTAGGAAGTCGTTCCATATGTCGATGCTTATGATTCGGGAGTTAGAGTTGATTGAATAATTACAAGATCTAAGTTTAGTATGTGAAATAACTCATAACAACTTGAGGTTGAGCATGTTGAAGCTGACAAGTAGTATTCGTGAAGATATCAGAGAAGGTCGAAATATCGACTTAGGGTTGGTTGACCGGTTTATGTCGATTAATCAAGGTCAAGATGGTGACTTCAGAATCAACGAGAATGATGTGATAAGATTCAGAGATAGAGTCTGCTTACCAGATGTCCCCAAAATTAAGAAGAGTATTCTTGAGGAAGGTCATATGAGTGGATATAGTATTCATCCTGGGGCTACTAAAATGTATCAAGACTTGTGGAAGATGTTTTGGTGGCCTGGAATGAAAAGGAAATTGTTGAGTTCGTTTATGCTTGTTTGACTTTCCAAAAGTCAAAGATTGAACATCAGAATCTATTGGATATGATGCAACCATCGAGTATTTTTAAGTGGAAGTGGGACAATATTTCCATGGACTTTATGTCTAGTTTTCCGAAGACAACGAAGAACTATGATACCATATAGATTTTGGTGGATAGGTTGACCAAATTGGCTCACTTAATTCCTATTTGACTTAACTATTCATTTGAGAGGCTAGCAGAGCTATATATTGAGAAGAATTTGAAGTTGAGTTCTACTTATCATCCAAAGACAAATGGTCAGACTGAGAGGACTATCCAATCCTTAGAGGAATTTTTGAGGGCCTGTGTGCTAGTACATGGAGGTGCTTTGCATAACTTTTTACCGTTGAAAGAGTTTACCTACATCGACAATTTCCATTCGAGCATTGGAATGACACAATTTGAGGCGTTGTATGGTCAAAGGCGTAGGACACATTTATGTTAGTATGAGTCGAAAGAGGGTGTTGTGATTGGACTGAAGATTCTCCAACAGACCATAGAGAAGATCAAATTAATATCCCAATTGCTTAGGTGCTCATGCCAATCGATTGGATGACCAATGTAACACCCCACTTTTTGAATTATTGGAATTATTTGATTTATTATGATTATGTGTATTTATTTAATTATTGGGTAATATAAATTAAATAAATAAGGGTAGTAGGGGTGTGTGACATTAAGGTGAGAATGTGGAGAGTAATTAGAGATTATTAGAGTTTGATTAAATTATTAGACTTTATTTTAATAATTAAAATAATAGTATTTTATTAAATTTATTTAATTTAATAGAAAATAGAGAGTTTGAGGCCAAAGTATGAGTTTGAAGAGTAGAAGGGATGAAGGAGTAAGAGGAATAAGAGTTTGGGGGAAGTGAAATTTTTATAAGATTTGGAGAATAGAGAGGAGGCTAGAGAAAATGCAAGGAAAATCTTTGAACTTGGAGCATATTAGAAAAGCAAATCCAGAATTTTGCCCTACTGCTAAGATAACCAGATAGGGGGATCTCAATAATGGGTATATGCACGAGGGGTGGAATTTAGGAGTGTTTAACCTCCATTAGGGTTTTAGGATTTTAACATATATTTATTTTGATTATTAATTGTTGTATGTGAAGATGATTTATGATGAAATCCATATGCTTTGATGTGTGACATATTTTATTTTTGGGAGTTAACATAATTTCACCATTGTTGTTATTTTGAAGGTTTTGGGAATAATATGATTTTATGAAATCCATGAATTAAAAGTTTTAATTCGATGAAATTAGATGTTATTGCTGAATATATAACATGTATGCAATGTGTTTGGAACAATTTGGTGTGCCTAGAAAGAAAAAAAGAGTTATACAGTGAACTTCATTAGCAAAGACAAATTATGCAGGTTGTAAGTTGGTTACGGGTAACCTGTCACGCTGCTCAGACTTGTCTTTCAAGCCGATTGTCACACATGTGACAGTCTAGATTTTTTATATTGGTGATGGGCGTCACGACCATGACGGGTCACCCGATATGAGTTTGCAGTGAGCGCAAATACTTGTTTTGACGATGTTTTCGATTCTTCAACTTTTGTGGATATTTTAGGTACTGTTATGCTCATTTACTTTTGTTTAAATGATATGTTGGTATGCCTTAATGATTAAACAAGATTTTAATCAAATACATGTAGTATTTGATGAATTATGGTTGTGTGCATACGTGATGATGATGTTGTGTTTATTGTCGTGAATTATGATGATGAAATCATGTCGTATGAGCATGAATTATGTTGTTGTAGGATGATAGTTCGAGAGGGGAACTATTATCGTTGGGTCAATCCATGTTTTATTTATTATAGGGAGGGGACTTTAAAAATTATGTTTTTTTTTAATTAATGTGTTATGACATGCATTCATTATGTTGTTGGTGTTGATGACAAAAGAGGCAAGTTGCAATTCGAGCAGGGTGGATTGGTGACTTGTCCCAATTTCGTGTAGGGTGGATTCTTGGTTCTAGCAGGGTGAACTCGGTTCCTGAGTAAACCAATTGACGATGATATGCTACCATATGCATACGAGTCTAGTTGAAGTTGCGAGTCTCATTGCATAAATTAAATGATGAATATGTAATTGCTTTATGTATATTGATGGATTGGGTGTGAGAATGATGTTGTGTGATTGATGTTGAATGCATAGATGTTTGAATTCTACCTTGTAGCTTATGCCGTTATAATTATTGATGTGAATTCTGGAGCGGGTAAGGATGTTTCCTGCTTTGAGTGTAAGTATACTAGGCACTACAAAAATGAGTGTCCCAAGCTCATGCCTAAAAAGAATTCTTCAAATAGAAGAAGAAGGTTTTTATGGCTACCTGGGATGACTAAGAAGCTTTGAAAGATGATTATCAAGAAGAGCAGGCGCACATGGCACTGATGGCTAGCTTAGAAGCATCTGACTCTAGATCAAAATCATATTCAAACCCCAATGAGGCATTCTTTAACCTTACCCGCTCTAAAGTTGCGTCTTGTCTCACTGAAATTCTTGAAAAGTTTTAGAGTCTTCAGAACAAACATAAGGATCTAAAACGAATCCATGTAGATTACTATGAAGTTTTTATTGAGTTGAAAAAAGAAAATTCTATTTTAAAATAAAATGTTTTAGTACTTGAAAAGGATAACTCTGCTCTAAAATGAAAGGTAAGGAACTTGAAAAGAGGATTCTTTTAAAAGCTCCTATGGATTCTAAAGTTGTTATAAATAAATATGACATGACTTTTAAAAAAATTATGGCACGAAACATAAGCAGAAGCAAAATGACTCCATGATCTATGGAGTAAGCAAAATGACTCCATGATCTATGGAGTAAGCAAAAATGGTAAAAAAAAAAAAAAGGTCTTGGTTATGTGCCACCCAAACACTCTAGGGTCAAACCTAATTCTAAAAATAATGCTAGAAAACCAAAATCTCTATATTCCTATTTCACTTATGGGCACACACATGATTATGTTGTACAAAAACCCAAGGTTAAGAAAAACTCTAGGAAAACTAACAAAAAAGGACCCAAAAAGATATGGGTACCTAAAGATAAAATAATTTATGTTACAAACATGCTTAGCAGCAGAGTTGAAACACCAGTCATGGTACCTGAACTCTGGGTACTCACGATACATGATGGGAAGAAGGCATCAAACTAACACTAGTTCCTAAATCACATAAGGCTTTGTCAATGACCTACTTGCCGATAACACAGGGAATCGAGAAGCTCCATGGATCCTTCAATTTGGGCGGCATCTTATTTTTCACAATGGTGTTACACTCTTTAGTGAGTATCTTTGTACTGTCATCATCGAGTTTCCTTTTGTTGGTTAAAATGTCTTTTTAGAACTTAGCATACGAAGGCGTTTGGGTTATTGCCTCCGAAAAAGAAATACTGATGTAGAGCGTCTTCAGGAGGTCTACACACTTCTTAAATTATCCACCGGTCTTAGAATTTGCAAGTCTTTAAGGGTAAGGAATAGGCGACCTATAAGGAGGAGGAGACACATATGGTTATTCCTTCTCTACTAACTTTTTTGCTATTGAGGTTTTTCCCCTTTTCAACTACAAGTGGTTATTTTTCATGGAATATGTTGGTCACTTTCTCGGGGTCCCTCTATACACTTTTTCCTACAGTCTGGTCTTTAACTCTCTTATCCACAGGGCCGTTAACTTTGTTCCACTTTGAAGTGTTATAGAGTTAGTATGTATCTTGGGATTAGGTTGTGCCTAGCCATAAAATATTCCAGTGGGGGCAGTAGTAGGTGCTTGTTGATGGGCTACTTACGAAACTCAAGCATTTTATTATGAGTGGCCATAACATCTACCTTATTGGCTAACTGCTTAATCAACTCATTTGTATGAATATTTTGGTTCATAAAATCTTTATTCTGCTGAGTCTGAGACAAGACGAAATTTTCCATCATTAGTCCCAAATCATGCTTTTTTTGGGTGCAGTGGGAGAATATGGGGCTCCTTTATGGTTTTGGAAACCAGGTGGAGTAGTGGGTGGTGTAACACCTCAATTTTTTTCGTTTAATTATTTAATTAAGTTGATTTGTGTATTTGAGTGATTTAGCGTGGTTATATGATTTTACATATTAATTTAAATTGAATATTTGCTTTATGTTTGGGGGTGTAGTGAGATGGTTGGGAAGAATAGAGTAGTATGATGATAGTGTATAAGTCGTATAGTAATTAAAATAATAGTGTTTTAATTATTTAATGGAATAATATGGGTAGTAGCATTTTCAGTGAATTTAATTATTATGTTATTAGAAAATAATAAGAATAAAGTAATTAAATATAGAAAAGTGTGACTTTATGATAGAAACTATTTAATTGATTAATTAATAGAGAAAATATGAGTTAGTAGAAAAATAAGGGGCAATGAGTATATTTAGGAGAATAAGTTGAGAGCTAATGAGGTAATTAGAAGATATTATGTAGAAAACCCTAGATATATATTCTAAAAGGTGAAGGAGAGTTAGGTTTCATCCAATTCTTAGAGAACTTGAGAAAGAGGCAAAGAGTCAAGAAGAGAGAAAAAGCTAGGGCAAAGAGAAGAACAAGAGGAGATTTAGAGCTTTGGGATAGGAAATCATAGAGCTTGCTTGTTGAAATTCTAAGGTAAGGGGGAAAATAACTTTTAATAGGGCTTATGCATGAGGAGTAGGATAAATGAGTCCTTAACCTCCAATGGGGCATTGGGTTGTTCATGAAATTTTGAGTTTCTATGATATTATGATGTTGCTTAACTGAATTGATGTGTATTTTCGTGTATAATTTGGTATGTGATTACTGTTTTGAAATTGTTAAATTTTCTCACCATTGTCGAAGGTTTGAACTTTTGGGGTAAATGAGAAAGTATGAAAATACATGACTTTGTTGATGCTAATATGTGGTAAATTGTCAATTTGTGGTTTTAATCATTGGATAATTGTTGTATGTCAAATTCTAAGATCAGGGATTTTTACGAAATCGAAATTGGAGGTCCTGAAAGGGCTTATATGGTGGAAAACCCAGAAAAACAATCAATTATGAGTGACGTCCATCAGACCTCCTGACTTCCACTATGCCTAACAAAAAAGATCATAACTTGAGATCTGTGACTCCGTTTGGGATGAGAAGAGTTACAGGGCATGTATTTTTTGAAAAGAGAATGTGTGATATCATATTTAATTGTGTGAATATTATGATTTTATTGTATAATTATGCACGGGGGAAATAGGGTGTTACATGTGCAGGGCTAGGTCCAAACAGAGTATTATTACTTATAAGAAAATTTTGGGTGATTTCTCTATCCAGGATTGTATGTGTTAGCATAAGGATTTCCTTGCGCATAATTAACCTGGTCAGGGGTAGGCTCAGCTAATAACTGATAGTCAGTTGTGACATGTCCTTGGACTCCACATATTTCACAGTTGGGAGTCTTAGCAGCCACGTAGCAGCATGGGTAATGGTCAAGTTGTTAATCTTTTGAGTGAGAGCATATACTTTAGCATTCATAAGATTGAAACTACTTACCTCATACATACAACCTTTAGCCTGTGCTTTTTCAACGGGAGCATGTTCGCTTCCCCATTGATAATGGTTATGGGCCATATTCTTTATAAGTTGGTAGGCTTCTTTGAATGGTGTATCCATCAAAGCTCCATCTTCCACAACATTAACATTCATTATCATATTATAGAGAAGACTGTTATAGAAAGTGTGGATTATCAACCACTTTTCTAAATCATGATGTAGGCAGAGTCTCATCATGTCCTTATATCTCTCCCAAGCCTTAAAGAGGGATTCACTGTCGGCCTATCTAAAACAGGTTATCTGGTTTCTATACACTTTTGTCTTGCTCGGTGGGAAATAGCTAGCTAAGAACGCCTTTTTGAGTTCATTCCATGTAGTTATGGAATTCGATGGTAGGGACTGTAGTCAAGCTCGGGTTCTGTCCCTCAAGGAAAAAGGTGCAATCTATTGGCTTCTGGATCAACGCCATTACTTTTCAACATGTCAACATACTGTACAAACACGAAAATGTGTAAATTAGGGTCCTTCGTTGGGCTACCTTAGAATTGGCTCTGCTGCACGCAGTAACAACAAAGTAACAACGGAGTACGATATTAAGGTTATTGTTCCCAGACAACGGTGCCATAAACTTGATATGACTGATCAATTTTGTCGCGTTAAGTATAAAAGATTATCGATCCCTCAGAGACTAATTGACAACTACTGTTCTCTACTATCACTAAGTTTATCTAAGGCGATGATAATATTTTTGATTGATTAAAGCGGAAAATAAACTGGTTTTGATTAAAATATGCAAACGAGAGACTGAAACGTAGTTCTCGTCGACCGTTGGCGTTCATAGAGTCGTTACTTATATTTATAATGAGACAATATTTTCTTGTAGAAAAAGAATTAGTTTAAAGTTATTGTCTGCTTTCGCGTGACCGGTACCAAAGTTTAGCTCTATATTCTAATTACCCGCTTTCATGTGTCCAATGTGTTACATTACAAAATCTCTTTTGGAAAATAATTGCTTTTAATTACTCAAAAAGTTGCTTAAGGTAGAAAAATTAATTTAAAGGTTGTTGCGGTGAGAATCGTGATGTCAAGCTATTGATTAACTTGAATCTTAATTCATTAAATTCACAACCGGACTTTGATTTATCCAACGGAAAGGTTAAAGAAAGAAAGACCTTTTGTGCGATGTAACAACAACGCTAAGAGATCAGGGATTGGGGGTTGGTTATGCCTAGGGTAGGTATTTCACATCCTAAACATCTGTAGTACTCTACAAGAACCTTTTGTGTGTGTGTATGATAAACTTGCTAATGGTTATGTTATGGTTTGAGATTAGGGTTTGGGTAAAGACCTAAGGATGCCTCTAAGTTTGCTCGCAAAGATATCACATCTTCTGCCTACGTATCCTAACTAGGATAGAATCATAGCAATCATAGTTCACCTCACTAAGGTTGAGGAATACTTGACTATGGTCAAGACTCCAAAGGGGAACAAACATAACAATGCTTGTATAGAGTTTTACAAAACTCTCAAGATCTAAGTTTAACACTCAATTGTTGACTTTGACAAAAGCCAAGAGAGGAGTAAGTAATCATCACCATGATTCTTACATAGAGTTGACAAACTCTATCCAAGGGTTCTAGTTGAAGAACACTCATAGCAAAGGTGGATCTTTTAGACTTAAGCAAAGTATAATGGCTAGTAGGTTCTAACTTAACTAAGCTAGGGTTCAAGATAACTTAACAAAGTCAGAGGGAGAGTAATGAGCTATCTATGACCCAAGGGTCAATAGAGAGGCTTTCCTTTGGACACAAGGACACAGACAACTTGATGTGAACTAGAAGTTCCATCACTGGGGAATAACTTGACAAAGTTGAAGAAATAAATTAAGAACATGTAATAACATGTAACAATAATTAAGATCAACATTTAACATCTTAACAAGGATCAAAAAGCAAGGAGGTAACAAACATCAATGCAAGTAAAGAACATGTGTAACAACAACAAGTTCATCTATAACATTCAAACAAGATTAATGCAAACAAGTGACAACTTGAAGCAAGCATGTAATAACAATCAAATTAGATCAAATGTAACAACATAAGACCAACTAAACATGTATTGATGATAATCAAACAAGCAAGAACACAAGAAATGTTACCACAGTTCAAGTATGTATTCATGATTTCATAGGGGGAAGTAAACAAGTTTCATGGTAACAACCAAGTAAACAATTAAACCCTAGCATGTTATGGTTCTAAAAATACACATAAGCAAGTATAAAGAGGCATGAAGAACATATTCAAGAGGTTACAACATCAAGAATCATGTCAAAGTTCACAGATGAAATTCAAAGTATACCATGCATATTCAAGCATTCACAAAGGCAAGAAACAAACCCTAAGTATGTTATGGTTCTAACAAGACACATAAACAATTAGAATTAGGCATGGTAAATATATTCAAGACGTTACAACATCAAGAATCATGGCAAAGTTCACAGATGAAGTTCAACAGACCATTTTCACATATATACATTCATAAAAATAAGTATGAACATGGTAAGGCAATGAATCAAACAAATTTGGACATTTAAACATGTTAAAAAAACATATATGAATCATACAAGATCAATATCACAAGAAAAATCAAGTTACAAGTTGAAAAAGTTCAAGAACACCAAGGTAAAAACCCTAAAAAACACATGCTATTCAAGTGGATCAAACTCTTTCTAGGATAACAATCCTTGAATTATTTCTTCATTCAATGAAAGTAAACATTATAAGGATTATTTTTCAAAAATAATGGCATCAATAGCACAAAAGCTGAGCAAGTTATGATCATGGAAAGTTGGTGCACCAAGAGGGCAAAACTAGGTCATGACAAGGTAAGGCAACTTTAGGTCATTTGCATGAAGGATTGGAACTCAGTCAAATCTTAACCAAATGAGGTGAAACAAAAGTGAAAATTGTGTATTTTTGAACAAGGAATTAAATGGTACCATTTTTTTTCCATACCATGAACCCATAAGAAAACTCGATAGCATCAAGGTTTAGGCAATTTTGGTGACAACCAAAAGTAAGAACATATGGACAGTCACATGTAGTGGTGTGCTTGGTGAAAAAAATGTACAAACATCACAAATATATCATATATAGAGGTTAGCAAAAAAGAAATCAAGAAATACACACATGGTTTGACATATTGGTTGCATCATGCAAAAAAAATGACTGATTGAGCCTAGTTTGTGACCTGGTTTGTGACATGAGTTTGACAGTTCAAAAACTACATGTTTTGCTGCAAGAAATGGTTCATACATGACACATAACATACATCAAACATTTTCGAACAATGTACAACACAAAATCATAGCTAGAAGTCATGGTAGCATGTGAAATGCAAGTGAAAAGTTCACATTTTTGAGTTTTAGGCTTACCTCTTGAAGCAAGCTTGAGTAATAAGAAAACCAGAGATCTTGAGAGTTCTTCCAAGGTCTACTAATTCTCCAAGGATGATGAATATATGCTCCAAATAACCCTCAAGCCTGTTGGTGGGCATAATACCTTGTAAGTGAAGAAAAACTTCAAAAATCCAAAGATTTCCAAAGCCAACTCACTCAATCCTTGTTACAGAAGTGTGTATTGATTATGGAAAATGTATATATGTTATATATGAAGTGTTAGAGGTCTTAAAACTCAAGAAAGTGCAATGGTTTGAAGGATGCCATTCAAAATGCAGAAAAGTCAATAAATGAGCTTTCGACCATTGACTTTTTGATTGGATGAGTTTCTTGCGAAGGTGAGGGTTTGTACAGCTCTAACACATCATTTGTGAAGTGTTTGACACTTTGTTTGAGTTTGAGAATGTTTGGAAAAGGTTTTAGAAGTGAAAATGCAAAACAGATTTTGTGCCCTTTTGGATATTTAGTGAGATTTTGTAAGAACTTTGCAACTGAGGGAATGAGAGAGTTTCAACTGGTTCTTAGCATGTAATTGGTGTGTTTTTGATGTGAGAATGAGGTTCAATTTATAGGGAGAGGTCTTGAGCAAGAGGTATGGGCAGATTGGAACCAAATGCCAATTTTAGCCTTCCATCATGAAAATCTTTGAGTTTTTCAATGCAATCTCCATTTCTGACCTCAAGCCACTCTGCCGAGAGCTTATCCATTCCCTATAGGTCATTTTAGTCATTTTTTAGGGGATATGAGGTGACTGGTTACAGCCAAGTTGGTAGTTTGAAGAAGGGCAGCCACCATTTTTCTCTTTCTTCACTATTCACTTTTGCAACTTGCATTAAACAATGATATTCTTCATTTCTTGTGCCAAGATCATGGGATATGGTGCTAGAAACTTCCATTAAAAATTTGAAGATCAGAAATGAAGCTTAATCCTTGATTAGAGTTTATTTGGGAAGCTTTGGAATCAATTTGTCCATGCTGAGTTGGTTTTACAAAAGTGAGTTTTTGCCAACTTGTGGACTTTGGTTCTATCTAACCATGAATAGTTATGTAACCCACTTTTACTTTTTAGAAATACCACATTAGGTACTACAACATTGATGTTTGAAGTAGGAACTCATTCCTCCTGAAACTAGGTTAAAATCCCTTGTGAAAATGCTGAAAACTTGACTTACAAGTCAAGAAATCTTGAAATTTCTAAGTGTATTTTCCCCCTCTTGCATTGTTTTTGCTCATAACTCAAACTCCATGCATTTTATTCTCATGAGTGCATATATCACTTTTTAAGAATGCATTGATACCTTTCCAACAAGCTTTGAACCAATCCATTTGGATGTGTGGTTAAGGAGTTATGGTCTGGCCCTTTTCAAAACCCTAATTTCCCGACTTTTTGATTACTTATCAATTCTTGATCAATTGGTCACCAAACTTCATGGATAGATATTAAACCATGTTGGGAACATATTTGGCTTCAATTTTAGGTTAAAACCCTGTTGGTCAATGGATTGACTTTTCAGTCAGACGAACCGAATGATCGAAAACCTCTGAATCGACTGTTGGTGTCCTGGGTTCTCTGAGGCCTTGAAACTTCTTGGGTAGACTTACTTGGGTCATATGAGCCTTATGGACCATGATTCAAGCTTTGGAACACTCTTTATATCAAAATTCAAACTACAGTTGATTTTCCCAATCAGAAACCTTAATTATGGTTCTTGCACTGCACTGCTTCCTTTTTCTTAGTGACAACCTCAAATTGGATTCATTCTTGATCCAATGTGATATATCCTTGATGACATGAAGACTTGATATATGGAGGATCAGTCCAAAACTTTAACTGATCAATCCCTTAAACCCCGATTTCTAACTGTGTGAAACCCTAATCTATCTGTATCTTGACAAAGATCAAACTTGAAATAGGTTATGGTTAGATAAATCAATGTTGATGCTCCTAAAATGATTATGGAATCTAGGGGGCAAAATTTGGGGTATAACAGTTGCCCCTATTTAAATATCTTCACCAAATGGCAAAGAGAGATGACAATCTCCATAGAATCATGGTGAAAGGTATTTAAATATAGTAAACCAAAAATTTTGTCCCTTAGATACGATGGTATGCAAAAGGACAAATGCTGAAATGCAATGAATTCTAAAATGATGCTTCATGATGTTGGAATGCAAGATAATGTTGACACACGAGCAAACAAAAAGAAAATCAAAACAACGAGCAACCACTCACTAGAGACCCGACACACTAGGGAGAGATCCCAAGCATATCAACCAATAGTTCAGACGTGACTAAAGCTGGTATGTCACGGGGATCCTCCACACAGGGGACACAAACTCCACCGGGGAAGATAAATCTTCACTGGGGAAAAGGCCAATCTCCAGTTGGGGAGAACAAAATCTCCAGTTGGGGAGAACAAAATCTTTAAATGGGAAATGCAAATCCAGTGGGACGATGCATCACAGATAAGAAACCACACAGGGGAACAAGAGTCTATAGACTCAGACTCCGACTGGAGAAGAAAAAGACCATAGACACGATCCTTATTGGGGACAAACCAAAGGGATTCCCTTAATGAAGAGTTCAAACGGGATCTTCGGAAGGAGACTAGAGACAATACTGGACCCATCGAGGAAGCTAGAAACTACTAGATCTTCGAGATTTTGCTGAAGAATACAGACATGTTGGGGATGTTGGTAACGACCAATCATCCGAGGCTCCACTGGGGATACCGGTAACAACAAAACATCCTGAGTTTAGAGATAGGTGAGCATTTCCAATAACCAACAGACTTTAAATGATGTTAGTAACGACTAGACTTTAGAAAATTAGATCGGTAACAACTAGGTATCATACCAATAACAATTGGATTTCCAAACAATGCTAGTAACTACTGGACTTACACTAGAAAAACAGGTAATGACCACGCTCCATACCAATAACAATTGGATTTTCAAACAATGCCAGTAACTATTGGACTTCAATGGGGAGATAGGTAACAACCAATGTCAAGGTACCAATAACAATTGGATTTCAAATGATGTCAGTAACTACTGGGCTTAACTAGGGAGAACGGGTAATGACCATGTTTCATAGCAATAACAATTGGCTTTCAAGCAATGCTAGTAACTACTGGACTTCAACGAGAAAGTCGGTAACAACCAAACCACCTACCAATAACAATTGGTTTTAGCAATCAATTCCAGTAACTACTGGACTTCCTGGGAAAGATTGGTGACAACCAAATCAAAGTACCAATAAAAATTGGATTTCAAGCAATTCCAATAACAACCGAACTTCAAAGGGGAGATAGGTAACTACCATATCTTATAGCAATGGGATTTTGAAAACATAGTAACTACTATGTCTCAGTAGAGTCTATTAACCAATGGAACTTCAGCTGGGAGTAGATTTAGGTGAACACCGAATCTCAAAGATAAGTATTAGTAACAACTAATCATATTGGTAAACACCAATAAGCAGTATCAAATATTGCTAGTTACAACTAGTCTCCTTGTGATATAAGCATTTATCACAATAATACTTAATCCAGACAACTTGACCAAGTTGGGGTAGCAAACCACAAAGTGAGCCCGCGACAACAGGTTTGGAGCAAAAGGATTGGTAACGACCAAAGGATCTCAAAGGCTATGTCCAGAACAGAAGCATGCAAACAGATGTATATGCTAATGGTATGATGCAAATGTAAATGCAGACCGACTCACGGGGAGAAGGAAAATAAAGGAAAGATGACAATCTAACTTCACTGAAGGGGAGACTTAATCACACTGAGTCCCAACGTTACTACTCAGAATATAATCTTTCACTGGGAGAGCAGAGTAACTTTCCAGAAGGGATTTGGTTATTGCTTTTGCAAACTTGCGGAGGAGAAGTCATAACTTCTATAGCATGGTGGTCTCTGAGTGTAACCTTATCTGAAGGTGGTGTTAAGCTTTCTATTGCTTTGCTCTCACAAGAGGAGTCTAATATCGTCATGTCACACCTTTAAAGTTACGACTTATTTGTTAGATCAGTTTTTACAAGACAATTTTGTTTTTTCAAAAACATTTTGCTTTCAAAAGTCATTATTAACGAATAAGTGAAATTTGCATAATAAGAAAAACACATATCATAACAAGGATTGGTCTGAAATTTGATTTCATTAATAGGTGAGATCCTTGCAAATGGCAAAGTCTCGAGAACAATCATAATTGGGAAAATGGAAAAATAAAACAAGATGGGTTACAACATCTAACAATGATCCAACCCTAATAACTAGTAGTCCATATGATTCCCTGCTTCTGATGAGAATGGCGGATAGTGATCCTCTTGATTATCTTTCGTGGGCTTAAAAACTTCTGATGCAGTGAAAGTTTTCCCCCTAACTTTTTCTTGAATTGCCTTTCCAGGTTTTTGACTCAGCGAGTCCTCTTTTAGGCATAGTATTTCCTTACTGCGTCCGAGTTGACGGGGTACTTAAGCTGTTCACCATCCATTCTCTTGAGAATTAGAAAGCCTCCAGAGAAAATAGTTTTCACAATGAATGGGTCATCATAGTTGGGCATCCATTTTTCGCATATATCCTTCTGAATTGGCAGGATCTTTCTGAGCACGAGTTCTCCTTCTTTGTATTCTTTGAGGTGGACCCTTTTATCAAAATTTCTCTTCATCCTTTGCTGATATATCTGATTGTGACACATCACGGTCATCATATTTTCGTCGATGATATTTAGAGATTCAAATCTTTCTTTTATCCATTCAGCTTCTTCAAGCTCTACTTCCATTAAGACCCTTAACGAAGGTATCTCAACTTCGATGGGTAATATTGCATCTATCCCATAGACAAGGGAAAAGGGGGTTTCCCCTGTTAAAGTGTGTATCGATAATCTGTATCTGTGCAAGGAAAATGGTAACATTACATGCCAGTCTTTGTAGGTTACAACCATCTTTTGCATTATTTTCTTGATATTTTTGTTCGTAGCTTCAACAACACCATTCATCTTTGGTCTGTATGGTGAAGAGTTGTGATGTTTGATCTTGAAACTATCACAAATCTCTTTCATCATTTTGTTGTTCAGATTTGACCCATTATCAGTGACAATTTTATCAGGGATGTCGTATCCGCAGATGATCTCATTCTTGATAAAACAGGCAACCACCTGTTTGGTTACATTTGCGTAGGATGCAACTTCTACCCATTTTGTGAAGTAGTCGATAGCGGCGAGGATGAAACGGTGATCGTTGGACGCTTTGGGCTCAATTTCCCCAATCATATATATGCCCCATATTGCAAATGGCCAAGGCGATGTCAATATATTAAGAGGATGTGGAGGAACATGCACCTTGTCAGCGTAGATCTGGCATTTGTGGCATCTTCGAGCGAAAAGGATGTAATATGTTTCCAGGGTCAACCAGTAATAACCAACCCTCAAGATTTTCTTTGCCATGGCATGGCTGCTCACATGAGTTCCATAGGTACCTTCGTGCACATCTGTCATCAACAGGTCTGCCTCTTTCTTGTCAGCATATTGGAGTAGGACCAAATCATGATTTCTTTTGTACAGAACATCGTTGATGATGAAGAACTTAGATGAAAATTTTCGTATAGCCCTCTTGTCAATTTTAGAGGCAACATCCAGATACTCTTGATTCTAAAAAAAGTTCTTGATGTCATGGAACCAAGGTTTTCCATCAGATTCTTCCTCTGCCATCATGATGTATGCTGGCGCGGTCTTTCTTTTAATGCAGATTAAAGGAGCCTCATTAATAAACTGGACCTTCCACATTAATGCTAGCATGGCTAAAGCATCTGTAATGTGATTCTCAGCCCTCGGGACATGTTTCAAAGTGACCTCGTTAAAGTACTTGATCATTTCCAAAATATAATCTTTGCATGGAATCAGCTTCTCATCTCGAGTTTCCCGTTCACCCTTGAGTTGGTAAATTACTAAAGCAGAGTCGTCGATCACCTCTAAGATCTTGATGCAAAGGTCAATGGCAGCTTTGAGTCCCAGGATACAGGCTTCATATTCAGCTATATTTTTTGTACATGAGAAGCATAGTCTGGAGGTAACAGCGATATATCCTCTAGTTGGATTTTCCAGAACAGCCCCAACACCATGTCCCTTTTTGTTGGATGCCCCGTCAGACATCATCTTCCAACGGGATCCGGGTTCAGGACCTTCCTCAGGACCAGGTTCCAGTTTCATTCTTTCAACATATATCACATCCTCATCAGGGAACTCAAATTTGAGTGGTTGGTAATCATTTACAGGATGCTCAACAAGGTGTTTTGACAAGACGCTTCCTTGATTTTTGGCGACGTACTGAATATCATACTCTGACAAGAGCATATGCCATATGGAAAGTCTTCCGGTTTGAGCCAGACTTTCGAAGATGTATTTCATCGGGTCCATCTTTGAGATCAACAAAGTAGCGTGGTAGATCATGTATTGTCGGAGACGTTTGCCTGTCCAAGCCAAAGCGCAACAAGCCTTTTCCAGAGGTGAGTAACGACTCTCACAATCAGTGAAATTTTTGCTTAGATAGTAGATTGTGTGTTCCTTCTTTCCTGATTCATCAGTTTTCCCCAGAACACAGCCCATTGAATCTTCCAATATCGTCATATACATGAAGAGCGATTTGCCAAGTACTTGAGGGATCAACACCGAAGGTTCTTGAAGATAGCTCTTAATCTTTTCGAATGCCAACTGGCAGTCATCATTCCATGTTATTGCTTGATTCTTCCGTAACAACTTGAAGATTGGTGCGTATATATAAGTCAAATTTGAGATGAATCTGGAGATGTAATTCAAACGTCCAAGGAACCTCTAATTTGTTTCTTTGTTTGGGGAGCTGGCATTTCTTGAATAGCCCTGACTTTGTCGGGATCCACCTCGAGTCCTCATTGACTAACGATGAACCCAAGTAATTTGCCGGATCGAACTCCAAATGTGCATTTAGTTGGATTCATCCTCAGTTGATATTTCCTGAGTCTTTCAAACTACTCTAACAGATGCTCAAGGTGATCTTTTTTGCTTTGAGATTTAGAAATCATGTCATCTACATACACCTCGATCTCTTGATGCATCATATCATGAAACAATGCAACCATGGCTCGCTGATAAGTGGCACCTGTATTCTTCAACCCGAAAGGCATGACCTTATAATAATAAGTGCCCCATGGTGTTATGAACGTTGTTTTCTCTATATCATCTGGGTCCATCCTAATTTGATTATAACCCGAGAATTTGTTCATGAAGGAAAATACGACAAAGCTAGTTGTGTTATCAACCAATGTGTCGATGTGAGATAGTGGAAAATCATTTTTTGGACTGGATTTATTGAGATCCCGATAATCCACACACATCCTGACCTTTCCGTCTTTCTTCGGCACTGGCACAATGTTGGCTACCCACTCAGGGTACTTTGAAACTACTAGAAATCCCGCGTCGATTTGTTTCTTTACTTCATCTCTGATCTTTAGGGCTATATCTGGTCTTGATCGTCAAATTTTTTGCTTAACAGGAGGACATTCTGGTTTCATAGGGAGCTTATGAACCACGATATTAGTATCTAGCCCTGGCATATCCTGGTGTGACCAAGCGAAAACATCGGTATACTCTTTGAGGAGTAGTATCAACCTATCCTTGATCTCTGTTTCGAGTGATGCCCCAATCTTTACTTCTTTCTTTATCTCTTATAAACCTAAGCTGACAACTTCGATATGCTCTTTATATGGCTGAAGGTAGGCTTCTTCATACTCATCCATTCTGGTTAACTCTTCGGGAACCTCGAATTCTTCGTCAAACTCTTCTTCAGCTTAGAAAAAATGAACTGCTACCAGAAGGAACCAGATGATCGTTGGATTTTATGGGTGATGGAGGTTCTCTGGATGGTTTTAAAGGGTTTAACATGATCAGACACACACACAACAACATGCAGATGATGGATTCAATTTTAAGTTTTTTTTTCTAAAAGATTGCCATTTTTCCTTTTTACAAAAAGTGAAAATGATGAAAAAGTAAATGAACAAAAAGGATAAGAGTTTTAACAAAAAAACTTTTTCATTCATTAATCTTTTTAATCGCAAAGTGGCCCAGACAAAATGATTTGTTGGCCTTGGGCAAGACCAGGAATTTCAAACAAAAGGTAGCACGACGGGAATTTCCACTGCCTCCCAATTGTGTAAGGCCACTCCATCTTGGGTCACCAGATTATTGAGGTTGTTTCTTTCATCTTCTTTAATGATGGTGTTGACTTGTACCCCGCCGCTTACAAACATCTGCTTTATGGCTTTCTGCTTCTGGTTGTCATCTTTAGACGCTCCTTCCAGAGTTGGTTTATAACCTAACCCTTGCTTGTCATTTTTGGCACGAGTGTTCACTTCTATAACTTCTCCCCATCCCTGCGGGAGTCCTTCCTTCATTGCAGCTTTTATGCTTTGCGCGGAGGCAAAAGACGGACCACGGACTATAGTAGAATTATCAATTAGCACATCATGAGTGATTTCCAAAGCTTGAAACTCCGTTTCTAGCGCATCCTCGTCGACTTCGACGTATCGGAATGACGATAGGTTTCTCACCATCAAATCTTCCTCCCCGTGCACTATGACCAGTTGATCATCAGTGACAAATTTTAGCTTTTGATGCAGGGTGGAGGTTACCGCTCCCGCCACATGGATCCAAGGTCTGCCCAATAAACAGTTCTAGGTTGGATTAATATCCATGACTTGGAATGGTACTTCAAAACATTATGGACCCACCATTATTGGCAAAGTCACCTCTCCAATTACAGACCGTCTGGATCCATCGAATGCCTTTACAACCAAAGAGGTTCCTTTCATAATTACTCCTTTATGACTTAGTTTTTCTAGAGTCCTTTTTGGCATTACATTCAAGGAAGAGTCGGTGTCAACCAGGACTCTAGCTAAAGTATCTTCTTCACACTTGATGGAGATGTGCAATGCACGGTTGTGTTTTCGGCCTTTTGGCATAAGATCATCATTGCTAAAGCTTAATGTGTTGCACGCTGTCATGTTGGCAATAACCGAGTCGAATTGTCCCACCGTGAGGTCTTTGGTGACGTGGGCCTGAGTCAATATTTTTAGTAGACCTTCCCTATGCGGGGGTGAACTGAGTAGTAGTGACATTACAGAAATCTTTGATAGCATCTGGTTCAGTTGATCCACCACCCTATAATCACTTTTGCGGATGATTCTCAGGAACTCTTCGTCATATTCTCTTAATATCTCTTTTCCTTTCGTCTTATCAGTGACTACCGATTCTTTGGGAATAATCTCTTTAGGAACAGCCTCTTTGACAGTAGGAATGACCTTAGGTGCTACTTTGGGATTTTCAATGGTAACCTTCGATACATAAATCCTCTCACTGTGAGTCATATGACTCCCCCCGACAATGTTAGTCACATCGGCTTGTTTCCTTCCGGCTTTCATGTCTCGCCAAGAACTATCATATTTCCATGGTACAGCTTTGGAATTTTGCTCTCTCCGAGGATCAAATCTAGGCTGAGTCTTGTCAAATCTGGGCACTGGATCATCACGGAATATTAGTCTGATGGTGCTGGATCGAGTCATTTTGTTATTGTCAGTATTGAACACCGCTCTTTTCTTAGGCTCCTCTGGTAGACTGAACACTGGTTCAATAACTGCAAAGTCCTATTTTTTCTTTTTACTACTGACTTGTAGCACCCTTTTGTTGATTAATGACTGAATGTCTTTTCGCACAAGGTCACAACCTTGTGCGTTCTTGTTGCACTCTTCATAGTCCTCATGAGTACTCTTGAGCAACCATGTTTGAGCCAATCTTTTGTGCAAATCCACCAGTGGTGTTTTAACTTCAACCACTTCGGTGACTGTTCTCATCTCAGAGCCTTCTCCTTCTTCTGTTATACCATTCACTCCACTGTGGTTCAGCAGAGGATTATCCTTCATATTGGGATGATTATCTTCAAATGACAGTATCTTTTTTTCAATCAATTCCCTGATGATATGCTGAAGTGCAATACGACCCTCTAAATCATGCTCAGTGGCATTCTCATGGAACGGGAAATGTGCATCGAGATTGTAGTATGAAGGCAAAGGATTGGGTGGGGCACCCAATTTTCTTGTTTGAATAAGTCCTCTAGCTACCATCATAGGATATAGTTCGACATAACTCATTGGTATTGGTTGTATCTTGGGCCTCCTATTTTGATAGGTCGGCCTGAAATCTTGAGCCCTAGGCTTCTGCACGTGCTGATTATTGTAAGGTCGGTAATTGTACTGTTGATATCATTCGGTGCCCCTGGCTGAAGATTTTGTTGATTTTGTGTCTGGAAGACTGGCATAACCGCCGCTATGTATTGTGGTTGATGATACTGGTGTTGTTGAGCTTGAACTTGGGGATGGATCCTTCGGTTTTGTTCCTTTTCTCGTGCATTACCGTATTGGTTTCTCCCTCTTTCTTTTTCTGGAAACTGCCGGATGGTTTCTTGGATGAATAGCTGTTGGAACTACTGGAAGGACCAGACATTTTTCTGTTCTTCAATCCGGCTTCCACTTTGACACCCATTGCCACAATATCGGCAAAATGAGCTGATACACTGCTTATCATCCTTTCATAATACTTTGGTTTGACGGTCTCGACAAACAAATATGCCAATTCCTTATCTATAAGTGGAAGCTCAACTTGTGCACCCGTCTCATGCCATCTTTGCGCATATTCTTTGAAGGATTCTGAAGATTTCTGAGTCATGCTCAATAGCTGAAGTCTGTCTGGAGCAAGGTCCACATTATAATCGTATTGTTGGATGAATGCATTAGATAGATCTTGAAAATTTTAAATCTTTGCCCGGTCTAGTCCCAAATACCATTTTGTAGAGGCTCTTTTTAAAATTTCTTGGAAGCAGTGTATCATTAGCTTGTCATTGTCGAAATGTGCAGCCATGCGTCTACAATACATCACCAAATGGAATTTTAGGCAAGTTGCCCCATCATATTTTTCAAAGGATGGCTTTACGAACTTTGGGGGGAACACCAACCCCGAGACCAAGCACATGTCTCTGGCATCAGTACCAAAGATGTTTTTCCCTTCTAAATCCTTCATTATTCTTGCCATGATTTCCATCTCGACACTCATCTTATTGTGTTTTTCATCCCCTGCTTCAGATTCATCTGGTATCTCATAAACTTGTTATTGTTGAGTATTGAAGACCGGTCGGACATTCATCTGAGCGCCTGTTTAAGTGAACAAAGGGTTATGGAATTCATGCACAAGTCCCACTGTTTATGCCGTTATACCTTGGACATGAAATGGAGATACAAAATCTTTGGAGATTTCGAATCGAAACTTTGTTGTGGAAGTCACTACCAGCGTATGGGCTACTACAGTTGCGTTAACCTCATATAACACCGTGTGTTGCGTATCCATTTTTGCTCTGATCACTTGAATAGCTTCCAGGATCTAGCTGACGTCACCTCGAAGTCCCTCCAATTCATTGTCAATCTGATCAATTCTCTCTTGCTGATCTGCCATTCTCTTCTGAGTATTGGCTCGGGTGTTGTAGCGGTGGGGACTCAGTGTGATCTTTTCTGGGGGAAAAGAACAACGGATGAGCTGCGGAACCCATGCGACACCATGCATTTGATATGCTATGCAAATGCAATACTACTCATTCAAGGAAAAGCAATAATCTTGTTTACAAACAAAATTAGTAAACCAACACACGTAACAACGTGATTGACAATATAAAAGGAAAGCAAAATTTCATTGATAAAACAAAGTCTGTCACAACATATGGTTCTCATTAACGAACGAGACCTTTCTTACAACATAATTTTCAAAAAGTAACGATTACATTCATAAGCTCTTAAGATTACAATCTTTAAAAAAACAGGAATTTGGGAGGCCTTGATCATTCTAACAAGATGATCCCTCTTCTTCTTGGGGTATGGCGTGGTATTGACTCTGACGAATCAACTCCCATAGCTCGGCATTTTCTCGTTCTGCTTTAACTAAAGCAAACTTCAGTTCATCTCTAGGCATGAGTATTTCTGGCTCTAGAGAGATTTCATAAGTATGATTGTAGAACATTTTCAGAGCTATCTCTTTTGACCAAAGGAAATAAGCTCTTGTGGCCAGGCAGCTTACGTTTTCTTCAGCAGTCATCCCTTCCATATGTGGGCGATACCAGGCTAAATGGGCTTGAGCTTCAAAGTTTTTGTCACTACCCTTTTCACAGAAACAAGTCCTTAGCAAGTCTTGATCTAGTTACGGTCCTGTTTGGTACCCTAGCTGACGGCTAGCGAGGACCGGACTGTAGCTGATGATTCCCTTTGTACCTATAAGTGGTATGTTGGGAAATTCTCCACAGCAATGAATCATGACGATTCCTTCATTCTTGATGTCGTACTAGTTGAAGTTCAAATGGGAAAGCGATGCTAACTTTCTGATCCAAGCATCTTTGTTATGGAGATTCTAGAGAACATGAGTCTTGGGCAAGTGTGAAATAAACCACTTGCTGAGAAGTGTTGTGCAGCTGGAGAACAGTCCCAAATCATATATTTGTTGACGGTGGATAACATAGTAGGTGTCAGCCAGCAGTGTGGGAACAGGGTTTTTGATTATGAAGAGTCTAATGGCTTCTTCGTTGTTGAACTCATCGCAACTAGGGAAAAGGTATAGTCCATAGATCAGAAAAGCCAAGATTTCTTCAAATATCCCTAAGTCCCTATTATCATAGTGGGTTTCAGCTCTTTCCATGAATGGCCTTGCTTCCATTCCAGAGAATCCTTATCTACTCACCAATCGAGCAGGCAGCTCTATGGGTTCAAAGTGCAGGGCTTTGGCCACCTCCTTTCTTCTCGGTTTATTGTAGGGAGGAGTAAAGGTCAAGGGAATCTTCAAATAAGCAGAATACTCTTCCAAGGTTGGGAGTAGTTGGAAATCTGGGAAAGTGAAACAATGGCACACCGGGTCGTAGAACTCGACGAGTGCCAACAACATGTCTTCATTGACTCTTGTATCCAACAAAGGTAGCAGATCTCCATATTTGGTGATGAACGCGGCGGGATTCCTGATGAGGCCCCTCAAGATCCTAAGATTTTCCAACCTTAGGCTCAGGAATGAAAATCTACTTCTACGGTCCATAACAGTGTCTGCAAAAATAAGATTTTGAATTCCTTGAATGGTTAGTAAAAATGCAAGAATGCAATGCAAATGCAACTGGTTTTACGAAACTCAGAAGATTAATTAAGTCAAACCCTCATTTCATTAATTGTTGGGAAAAGTTACAACTTTAAAATACAAGACAAGATGCCTAAGTTTACATCAAAAAACTAGGTCCTATAGTCTAAGTTTTTTACAAGAACTTTAGTCGTGAGACCTTTTCTACTTCTTCAGTATTGTATTTTCCATTACCAACTTGTCTACTATGCTCTTCCATGCTCCAGATGTAGGCGGGATATTTAAATACTGTTGTGTGCTTTGAGTAACGACGGAGAGGCGAGAACGGAAAGACAGAAGAGTCGCCATCGAACTTTATTTATCCCATGAGGGAAAGGGAAAACATCGAGAAAACCCTAAGAAAGAAACAGATAAGATGGTCTCGCAACCAAAAGAAAGAGTTCGAAAGCCGATTATGCGAAGGGAAGGTATTAACACCCCTCGCATCCATCATACTCGATGGGAACCATTTGTTTGTCTATGTGTGAAGAAATCTTCTAAAGGATATTGCTATAAAGAGTGTTCCAAGGGGAGAGAAAAAGGTTAAAAATAGGGAAAAGAGAGATGAAGGGGAAGAAGAGACTCGGTAAGACCTCGCGGTCCTATGCCTACGTATTCTCAATGGGTATGAGAAAGTCAGAGTCAACGTAGTTCTGAGGACTATGGATAAAAAGCGGGAAAGTGCTCGACAAGGATTGGGGCCCTTGTGCCTACGTATCTTCACTTCAAAGAAGTGAAGAATCAGAGCAGACGTAGTTCGACCTACGGTTAACTGGTATTTTTGTGGATGATACTAACATGCGCTTTCTAGCAGTTAGGTGTATTGCAGTTCGCTTGTTGAGTCTTAGGTGTTACCTGTTTGCGGTAGAACGGACATAACATATCATTTTTGAAAAGAGATAGTTTTCGCCTTCGAGACAAGATGTCACATTTGATTTGTGAAAGTTGTTTTTTAGGTTGAAATAGGTCCTTGGATAGTAACCCCTTGCGGGTAGTATGCAATTCTTTATCTCAAAGATTTATTGTGAAAAGGTGTGGCGAATATAGTCACGTCTTTATATTGAAAGACGAGTATCGAGACCACACACTCTACAGTGAGTATCCTGACACTCGGAGAGGAAGAAGTCTGCACTCAATCCTCTCTCTTTAGTTCAATACAAAGAGAACTTTATTCTCTTTATTAAAGGTGTTTTGATCTTGAATGGTAAGTGCTTTACGACAGTGAACCCTAAAGATAATGCCAAGCACTCGGGATAGGAGAAGGCTTACTCCTAACCATTCCACAACCATTCAAGTTTTATTAGGAAAAGAGTTTAGAAAAATGCACCTGGTACGAGACCAGTGTTTTAGGAGAGAAAGTTTTGAAAGTAAATTTTAAAAAGTGAAGGTGGTGAATAGAACTTGGTAGGTTGATGGCGATGCGCAAAGCAATCGACTTACAAGGGTTAAAAACATACAAGGTTTAGTGATGTGGTTGAAGAGAGGTGAAACCCTAAGGTGGTTTACTTTGAACAGAGTTTGAAAAATGTCTTGATGTTAGATCAAACCTCATTTACTCTTTATTTTGAAAATGTGTTCTAACCTAATTCATTTTTATCTTTCTTAGCAATTAGCAAGCAAGCATGAAAAGAACTAAGCTATTACATGATAATGGGATAGGGATACATATAAAATACAAGGGATTGCGAGAAATAAATGGTCTCATTGCCAGGTAGCCCAAGAGAAAGTCGTGTGTGTGTGTGAGGTATCTTAAACTAAACAAGCGGAAAAGAGTTCGGAAAAAATATCCAAACTAGGGTTTATGCACAAGGGTTTAAACCTCAATGCCTAAGATAAGGATCAACAATCCACCAAATTAGGGTTTTTAGGGTTTTGAAAGTTTTATTATGTTTTTGGTATTTCGAATGAAATAAACAAGAGAAGTATTAGATGACAGTATATGCCATATGATAGGAAGAAGTATGAACAATGATGATAAGGATGAATAAGATAATAAACAGGATAATGTCAACAAAAATATAAACGAGAAATATGTGCAAGAATATATAAACAGTGATATATTAACAGAAATTATAGTCAGAGGTTAATTAGTGAAATGAAAAAGGTCAAAAGGAGTGGGATCTCGTCTTAATCATAAACTCGCGTCGATTAAATCAAAGGTAATATCTCACGATCCCAAGTATAGAAAGATAATCCAGATGATTATTTTCTACAGATTTGGAATAATGAAGACTAGCGACTTCGATAAGTCGACATTTACGAATGTAAAGACTTCATTGACCAACGAAAATAGGATAAAATCGAGATGAAATTTGAAAATAAGTTAAACCCCGTCTTAATCGCAAACTTCATGTTAACTAATCAAAGGGAACCTCTCACGATCCCAAAGTAGAGAAAATGACCCAAATGGTCATTTCTATAGGTTTGAAATAACGAAGGTTTTAACATCCTCGAGAGCTAACATTTACGAATCGGAGACCCCATTGATTCGAAAAATAAAACAAAATTGAAAATGAAGAAGAAATGAAAAAAAAGAAGTTGGTCTCGTACAAACTGTTATCTATCAATAATTTGACCGATAATGATTTTTTAGAGGTCACGTCATAGACCGTAAAATTGAATCGAGAACAACGTAAATGTTAAAATGGGAGAATCACCAAAGTTTAAACAAAACTTTAATAAAATCTAACAAAATACTAAGTAAAGTTTCCTGCAAGATCATTAACAAAATTTTTAAGCAAAAATAAAAACCCTAAATTAAAATAAACCAAAATAAATAAATAAACCAACCCCTCTTTTAAAAAAAAAAAACTAATGAGGGTACTTAAAAAACAAGAGGTGCTGAAAATGTAGGGGTGTGTGGATATAGGAGAGGGTCACTTGGGCTCAGGGCCCATCACCTCTCCAAATCGAAACGGTGGTAATCCACCAACAAGAAACAGGCAAAAGGCCCACTTTTGACACTAGCAAGGTATCAGTAATAAATTTATCAAACAGCCACAGGGTCAAAACAAGAAAATGGATTTTAAAAAAACAACTATTATTTTTTTTTCTTTCTTTTTCGTTTAAAACAAGGCTCAACATATGAATGCAAATAAAATCCACAGAAAAAGCAAAGTCGGAGCTAAAAACCCACGTCGTCCAGCCTTCGAAATGTAGCAACCTCAACCCCTCAATCTCTCTTCCTCGCTCGGCTTGTGCTTCAACGTAGATTTCTCACTCCTTCTCTCTCCCAATTTCTCTCGATTTGGATTTCGGGTTCAGTTTTGTGGATTGTTGTTGAAGTTATGAAAGATTCACAGAAGAATGATTTTGGGGGTTTGATTTGGATTTAGGTGGGTTCGTTGTTCTTTGTTGTTCGTGGTGGTTTTTGATTCGTGGATATGGGTTCACGATTTAGTTTTGGAACTTTTCGAATAGGTTGAAAGATTTGTGCATTTTCAAAATGGGTTTTTTCGATTTCAGCTTCTAGAGGAAGATTTTGGAGAGAGGTTCGGAGAAGCCATGAAGTGAGGTCCTCTTGGGTTGTTGCTGGGAAAAAAACTCTCTGCTTTTTCTTACTTGATCCTCTCTTCGGTTTTTTTAGAGTAAATATATATAAGAGGATAATGAGGGATTTTTTTGGGGAAAAATGAAGGGTCAAAAACCTGAATGGTCGTCAGCCCTTGACGCGGTTAATCGTACGAGGTTGAAAAGTTTGTGGGGATCTTTTGGGTAATGTTGGTGGATGCCTTTTTGAAGCAGAGCGTGGAGGGAGAAACGATCAGCCTTTTATGTGCTCTTGTCATTTTTTATCCTGGTCCAAAGAGATCCGCTGCAACTTATGGTATGTGTGCCAGGTTGTGGAACGGTTGATGTAGCAGCAGGGGTCGCGCTGTGATAATTTCTTCATAATTTCTTACAGTTTTTGTTTTACTCGTAGCGTGATGAAAGGAAAGAGTACATACGATTCGAAAGCAGCCAATGGTTCACATGTCTTACTGGTTGTGGATAGACTACCCATTTCTAGCTGTTGTATCCTCATAAAGATGATTTTCTTCTCTTTTTGTAACTAAAAAAAAACAATTGTTCATGTAATGGGCTTGTATTATGCTTCATAGTTTGAACACAATCATGAATCACATTATTTTTTTTTGCATTTCTAGTTGTAATATGAACTGAACATATGAATGGATTTTCTCTCTTACATTGTAATTGGGCAATTTCCTTGTAAAATCAAATGGACTTTGTGATACAATGGAGTGAGATTAGACTTGTTATGATAGACATAAAAAGAAAATGATAATGGGCTTAGTAGAATTTGTATGAAATTCAGAATTGGGCTTCTAAGGTTTTACCTGCACCCCATACTTTTCACGTGAACCATGACGTATTATAATCAAATTTTCATGATTTGCAATCTTGATCTTCTTAGAACCTCGTAACATCAATCTTGAAGTGAACTAAAACTTTGATTCAATCCTTAAGAAATGACAAACGAATGAATCAATCTTGAAATGGTATTTTTCTTGAACCAATAGAAAGTGTATGAATCACATGACCCAGACTTAAAATATTGGACGTTTGCCTTGGCTTTTGGTCTTGCACAATGATGAACAATAACACCAATTGTGATCAACTTGCATCTAATCGCACCTTATGATTAATCTTGAGAAAGGAATAATTACGGGTCAATTTTGATAAGCCAATCTTTGGCAGTAAACTAACTAAACAACCAATAATTGCATTATACCATACCCAAAATCCTCAATTGAAAAATATAGGTTTCATATGATCCCTCAACATGAAATATATGGACTCAGCATAACCTGATATCTTGATTCAAATATTTTTAATTGGCACCCCAATTGGGGTCTCTGACTCACACCTTATGAACCAATCAAACTCAGATCATCGTCTTAAAACCAAATAGTATAGCTAAGATTAGGTTAGATCTGGCCAATTCTCAGCCACCATTGAGCCCACACACTCCTGGCTGGATGCCCTCAAATGCAGCACAGATTTAGGCAATAAGAAAACAACATATATTTTTTTGGATTTTTTTGAATAATTGGCGATGGATAGATGTACAAATGAAGGTAAACATGTAGGACAAATTCGGGGTATGACAACCGTCGATCACACGTTGTTTGAGCCAACTGATCAGTTCGTTTTTTCTTGTAATTTTCTTTCGAGTTCCGTTGTTTTAGAAAACAGAGTATGATACTTCCCTTCCCAAGTATCTCTCTCAAGCTTTGTTCTTTCAATAAATTATTGGTACTCTTCCATTTTCTCAATGGGAATGACAGAAGATGATGATGCGATAACGATCTGTGAAGTTTTCTTCGGGAGATATGGCATCTTCAGATCTCGGGTTTGAGATTGTACCCATAAAGTGAATGGTTCGAAGGTCACGTAATTCTTCTTTCCCAGATCGGCTTTAGTCTTTTTCTGAATATTCTCCCAAGCATCGACTATGTTATTTCTCACATTCTCCGTTGCTTCGGTGTTGAGTTGAAGAATCCAGATAACAACAGATTTGTAGGCTTGTCCTTCATTGGAAACCCAAGCTGACGTCGGGCCAAAGCGGAGTTGTAGCTGATTCCTCCCCTTACTCCAATGAGTGGTATATTTGGGAAAGTACCACACTGGTTAAAGTAGACTCCTTTGTTGTAGGCAAGATCGTACCAATGAATGTCAGCTTGCGTCAGAGACATTATCCTTAGGGACCATCTCCATCCATTGGGATTTTCTTTGAAAGAGACAGTTCTTGGCAAATGGTTGACGAACCACTTGTACAATAGAGGTGCACAACAAAGGATGGTTCCTTTTCCTTGAAGTGTCTGATGATGAATTGAATGGTAAGTGACTCCTAACAAGTTAGGCACTGGGTTTCCACTTGGGAATATGGTGATAGCGGATGAATTGACAAATTCTTCGACTTTCGGAAACAACACCAATCCATAAATTAATAGGGCAAGAACTGCTTCGAACGTATTAATACTACCCTCTTTGGCAAGATAAGCAGCTTTCATAACTAAGAAATCATAATGGAAACCCTTGACTTCACTTTTGGTGGCACAGTTATCCTTAATCTCCGATACTTCGAGATGAAGAGCATCTGTTATTTCCTTCGGCGAGGATAAGCTTTCTAAACCACTGTAAGGTTTCTGGTCCTTTACAAGAACTCCCACATAGTAAGCATATTCCTCCAAGGTTGGCATCAACTGATAGTCGAGGAAGGTAAAGCAGTGATACAATGGGTCATAGAATTGAACCAAAGTGTTGAAAGCTCCTTCTTCCATCCCAGTCTTGACTATACTCATTATTTTCCCATATCTTTTCCCAAAGTCTTCTGGTATCATAGTCCCTAGTTTTCTTAACTTGGATGTATCAGGCTTCTTGAAACTGTATTTCTTGGTGTTTCTTGTCCCAATATCCATGATATCTAGGGTTTCACACAAAGAAATCGACTGAGTTTTACAAAACCAGTTGCAACATGATATGCTATGATGACATGATGAGATGATACACACATAACACATAGACAAGTATTCACAAATATAATGCATACGCACACACAGGGTTTCCCTAAGTTCAAGGTCAAAGCATGGGGTCACAAGGTCTACCCATCCCCAAGGGCTTATACTATAGGTTAATTGTACCTGCCAAATGGGTTCTATCAAAATTCCTAGAGTCATACAAGTTCGGGTTAGGACTTATCTCACCACTCACGATACCTAATGTTCACAGCAATACAATAAAAATATATTTACAAATATATATGTAAGCAAGTATTCATACAATCACACAAAATAGGCTACACCTCAAGTTATAAAAGTCCCCAGTGAAGTCGCCATTTCTGTTGCAGTAAGAATCATGATGTCAAGCTATTGATTAACTTGAATCTTAATTCATTAAATTCACAACCGGACTTTGATTTATCTAAAGGAAAAGTTAAAGAAAGAAAGACCTTTTGTGTGATGTAACAACAATGCTAAGAGATCAGAGATCGGGGATTGGTTATGCCTAGGGTAGGTATTTCATATCCTAAACATCTGTAGTACTCTACAAGAATCTTGTGTGTGTGTGTATGATAAACTTGCTAGTGGTTATGCTATGGTTTGAGATTAGGTTTTGGGTAAAGACCTAAGGATACCTCTAAGTTTGCTCGCAAAGATATCGCATCTTCTTCCTACGTATCCTAACTAGGATAGAATCAGAGCAATCGTAGTTCACCTCACTAAGGTTGAGGAATACTTGATTATGGTCAAGACTCCAAAGGGGAAAAAACATAAAAATGTTTGTATAGAGTTTGAAAAAACTCTCTAGATCTAAGTTTAACAATCAAGATGTTGACTTTGACAAAAGCCAAGAGAGGAGTAAGTAATCATCACCATGATTCTTACATAGAGTTGACAAACTCTATCCTAAGGTTCTAGTTGAAGAACACTCCTAGAAAAGGTGGGTCTTTTAGACTTAAGCAAAGTCTAATGTCTAGAAGGTTCTAACTTAACTAAGCTAGGGTTCAAGATGACTTAGCAAAGTCAGAGGGAGAGTAATGAGCTATCTATGACCCAAGGGTCAATAGAGAGACTTTCCTTTGGACACAAGGACACAAACAACTTGATGTGAAATAGAAAGTTCCATCACTTGGGAATAACTTGAAAAAGTTGAAGAAATAAATGAAGAACATGTAAAAACATGTAATAATAATCAAGATCAATATTTAACATCTTAACAAAGATCAAAAAGCAAGAAGGTAACAACCATCAATGCAAGTAAAGAACATGTGTAACAACAACAAGTTCATCTATAACATTCAAACAAGATTAATGCAAACAAGTGACAACTTGAAGAAATCATGTTATAAGGATCAAATGAGATCAAATGTAACAACGTAAGACCAACTAAACATGTATTGATGACAATCAAACAAGCAAGAACACAAGAAATGTTACCACAGTTCAAGTATGAATTCATGATTTCATGGGGGGGAGTAAACAAATCTCATGGTAACAACCAAGTCAAAAATCAAACCCTATAATGTTATGGTTCTAAGAAGACACATAAACAAGTAGAAAGAGGCTTAAAGAACACATTCTAGAGGTTACAACATCAAGAATAATTGTCAAAGTTCACAGATGAAATTCAAAGTATATCATGTATATTCAAGCATTCACAAAGGCAAGAAACAAACCCTAAGTATGTTATGGTTCTAACAAGATACATAAACAATTAGAATAGGGAATGATAAATATATTCAAGAGGTTACAACATCAAGAATCATGGCAAAGTTCACAGATGAAGTTCAACAGGCCATTTTCACACACACACACACACACACACACACACACACACACACACACACACACACACACACACACACACACACACACACACACACACACACACACACACACACACACACACACACACACACACACACACACACACACACACACATATATATATATATATATATATATATATATATATATATATATATATATATATATATATATATATATATATATATATATATATATATATATATATATATATATATATATATATATATATATATATATATATATATATACACATTCATAAAAACAAGTATGAACATGTTAAGGAAATTAATCAAACATATTTGGACATTTAAACATGTTAAAAAACATATATGAATCATAAAAGATCAATATCACAAGAAAAATCAAGTTACAAGTTGAAAAAGTTCAAGAACACCAAGGTAAGAACCCTAAAAAAACACATGGTATTCAAGTGGATCAAAGTATTTCTAGGATAACAATCCTTAAATTATTTATTCACTCAATGAAAATAAACATTATAAGTAGTAGTTTACAACAAGAATGGCATCAATAGCACAAAAAATGAGCAAGTTATGATCATGGAAAGTTGGTGCACCAAGAGGGCAAAACTAGGTTATGACAAGGTAAGACAACTTTAAGCTTTAGGTAATTTCCATGAAGGATTGGAACTCAATCAAACCTTAACCACATGAGGTGAAACAAAATTGAAAATTGTATATTTTTGAACAATTAATTCAATGGTACTATTTTTTCCATACCATGAACCCACAAGAAAACCTGATAGCATCAAGGTTTAGACAAGTTTGGTGACAACCAAAAGCAAGAACATATGGACAGTCATGTGTAGTGGTGTGCTTGGTGAAAAAAGTGTACAAACATCACATATACATAATATATAGAGGTTAGTACAAAATAAATCAAGAAATGAACACATGGTTTGATAGATTGGATGCATCATGCAAAAAAATGACTAGGTTGGGCCTAGTTTGTGACCAGAGTTTGACAGTTTAAAAACTACATGTTTTACTGCAAGAAATGGTTCATACATGACACATAACATGCATTAAACATGTTCAAACAATGTACAACACAAAATCATAGCTAGAAGTCATGGTAGCATGTGAAATGCAAGTAAAAAGTTCACATTTTTGAGTTTTAGGCTTACCTCTTTGTCGCACCTCAAAAATTCATTTCGAACATACGATCCTCGCGCGAAAGGCGCAGAAATGCGGTTCGACAAAGTCGCCATCGAACTTTATTTTCCCGAATAAACGGGAGAGGAAAATATCTAGAAAACCTCATAAACACGGAAGGAACACGGCCGTCGCAACCATATTCCTGGGTTCGGGAGTCGGTTACGCGAGGGGAAGGTATTAGCACCCCTCACGTCCGTTGTACTCAATGGGAACCTCTTAATTTGAGTTGTGATGGATGTTAGCTAAGCTTAAATATTTTCTTCTCACTACTAAATACTAAACGGTACTATAAAGGGATAAATATGCTAAGGGAAAGGGGAATGGTTAGAGGATAGAGTGCTCGCCAAGGATTGGGGCCCTTGTGCCTACGTATGCTCATTCGGACGAGAATGAGAAATCAGAGCGTTGTAGTTCGACTGATAAGGATAAGGATAAGGATAAGGGTGGGGAAATGGAAGATGGAGGGAATTATGCTCGCCAAGATCATCGCAATCTTGTGCCTACGTATCTTACATTCAAGAGTGAATGAAGAATCAGAGCGTTCGTAATTCGTGGTAACGACCACGAAGGAAACTGGTTTGAATTGGTTTGAAGGTGGGTACGGATGACGATTACTTGAAGCTTAAGAAAGACTTCTCGGACCCAAATAATCGGGAGATTGAACCAAAGACTTGGAACTCTCTCTTTTTCATCTTGAAGATAAGGTTGTGTTTGAAAGGGTGAAGTTGAATTGATGACAATTACTTGAAGCTTAAGAAAGGCTTCTCGGACCCAAGTAGTCGGGAGAGCGAACCAAAGACTTGGAACCCTCTCTTTTTCATCGTGAAAAGAAAGTTGTTTGAGTTTGACATGGAGTTTGGAAGGATGAGTAGTTGAAGGATGATTGAATGTTGTCGAGTTATAATGTTGTTTAAAGGCGTTAATTGCTCACACATGAGTAAGATAACTCGCATCTAAACAACGGAAAGCAAGATCAAAGACTTGAACCTACTCTTTACACCTTGAAAAGAATTGAATAGTAGTTAATAGATTGATAGTTTGTTTCGAAAATTCACTTGACGTTGGATCAAGGGTTTGGCTTATTATCGCGTGCAAAGCGTGTAATGGACATGGTTTGAAAAAAGAGACCGACTTGACTTACGCATCAAGGGTCGAGTTGTAATAGGTTGATGGCGAATGCGTATGAGCACTCGACTTACAAGGGTTTGAAAATGGCTCGATGATGAATCGAGAATTAGTTTGAAAATAGTTTGATCCGCTCTATTCCCTATGGGTGCTCCTAGGAGATAAACTAATAATCAAAGAAATGTGAAACATACATCAGAATGAGAGAGGGATACATGTAAGTTACACGGGATTACACGAAATAAAGGGGTCTCATTGTCAGGTAGCCCAAGAGAAAGTCGTGTGTGTGCATTTGTGTCCTAAACTACGCCTTGAGAAAAATCGGGCACGACTTAAAATTAGGATTCCTGCAAATAACCAATGATACAACAGTCCACCAATTCGGCTTTTAGGATTTCGATAGTTTGTTATGTATTTTTGATTATATATGAGTGAGAATGAATAAATATGATAATAATATGAATAAAATGGATAAAAATCGATAAAAATAGAAGATGAAAAGTTTGAAAAAGGTTGGTCTCGGGTTTGTTATTTTTCATCAATAATTTGACAGAAAAATAACTTTGGGGTATCGTCATCGACCCTAAAATAAAATCGAAATGAGAAATAAATAAATAAATGTATAAAAAAGAAAAAAAAATTGAAGCAACTTAGGAAACTCAACAAAATCAAATTAACAAATTTCTAAAATAAGTCATTAAATTAAGAAAATATAAAACTTAGAAATTATTAATAAATTTAAAAAAAAAAACTAAAAAAGAGTTAACAATAGAGGAGTGTGGGCTGAAAAATGGGGTGAAAATAGAATATGGAATCATATGGGCCTAAATAGACCCATCATCCTAACCTGCTGATGTTTAGAAGGGAGGGTGCTGATTGAAAATCAATCTGGGCTTACAAAGCCCATGATCCTAGCCCCCAAGTCCCCACAAAAATCCCTTTGCAACACTAATGAAAATAAAAACCGTCCATACTAACAGACCCAATAAATGCTAACAATAAAAAACATAAAATGAAACAAATAGGAAATTAGCAGACTTCGTTGAAATGAAAGAAGACGAAGAACGCGGCCTCCCCCAACCTTCTTCTCACGGCGCGAGTTCTTACTGCCTCTCCCTCAAATCCATTCATCTCCTACTTCTCCCGTTCTCTTCATCTCTATTTCTGTTGCAGTTTGAAATCCTCTTTGGGTTCAAATCCGAATTGAATTTATGGGTATTTATTAAAATGGGTTACAAAATGTTAGTTTAGGTGTCACGGTGAAGAAGTTTGGATGGAGTAAGGGTTTCAGATCTCGTTTAATGGTTTTTGATTTGGGATTTGGAGAAGAACAGTGGTTCTAGTTCGTATCTGGAGAAGAAGTATTGAAGGTTTGGGTTTCCGAAGGATATGGAGAACTTTTGGGTTCGAAAGTTTGTTGTGGTTGGCGAAGGACATCCAGTTTGGGGTTGAAAGGATTTGGTGATTTTCTGGTTTGAGGTTGTGATTAAGATGGGTTAAATGAAGAAGAAGAAGAGGGTGAGTTGTTGGGGGATAATGAAGAAGATTCGAGGGAGATTTTTGTGGGTTTTGATGTTGAAGAATAATGAAGAGGGATGTGGGTTTATGGTTCTGTTATGGAGGTATTGATGATTGAAAGCAAGTGATCAAGATTATGGTGAGATTTAATGAGTATGTTGAAAAGTTGTTGAAGGTTCATTGAAGCTGCAGGGTAAGGTCAATGAAGAAGAGAGAGTTTTTTTATCTTGGAGGTGAAGTTCAGGGAGAAAAAAATGAGTTAAGGCGCTCTTTGAGAAAGATGGTTTGACATTGAAGGACTTGAAGGTGAGGTGAGGTTTTTGGATTAGTAGAATCACCCCCAAGGTTTATGGGTTCTGCTCCTTGTTTTCGAAGAGAGGAAGGATTATGGTCCTTTTTTGAATCGGTCACCATAAACCAAGAGGCCCCCAAATGTTCATTCTGTTTTTCTCCCCCCTTTGTGAATGAGTTTCTCCAGGTTAAAACCCTTCCTCTCCTCTTTGTTATGTCCTTTTCAAGTTTAGAATGTCTGGTGTGTGTAGTAGGCGTGAGTGAATGTAAACATTGCAGCGTTACGGCTCACAGAGGTTGATGTGCAGAGTTTTTTGTCTTGCTGCCAGCTTATGTTTGGTTTTACTGTATATGCTGATTTTTTGTCTTGTTATCGTTCTCTCTATGTGCAGGTTGTGATGCATTTGACAGGTCTTTGTTGCTTGTTGTTGTATGCTGCAGAATCTGTACCTTTGGTGCAGCATTTTGGCTTGTTATGCTTGGAGTTTTGCAATGTTTGTAGCTGTAACATTTTTGAATTTTTGTCTCTTCATCGCAGAATGTGAGCTTGTGTGTATTTTTGTGTGCAGGTCTAGCTGTATGGTCATATTATCATGATGTGTAGCAGCTTGTAGGTGCGGTACGGTATATTGCAGAATGTTGTCCTAATTGCCTTGGTGTGCAGAGCCATTTGAAATTGGTGGAATTGCAAAGATTCACAGGACGCTGTTCCCATTGTGGGGTCCAATTTTTGTTGTACATATTATGTAAATTGTTAGAAATCCTGTCCTATTGTAATTAGCAATTCATTGAGGTCTCATTTGGATGTATGCCATTTGAAATGCCTATGTGAGTGCAGGCCTTCAGAAGCTGCTATGAAGATGGGTCGTGGTTACAATGTATTTCCCCTTTTCAGTTATTCAAATTTTGTAGATTATGGGCCTTTTTATTTTTGAAAGGATTGTAAAAGAATAATAATAGAAGAAGGTAAAAAATAAAATAGGATAATGGGCCTATTTTTTTGGGATGTACATGGACTTAAGTTGGTTTAAAAGAAAAAGTGGATATTGGATAGATAATAGAAATTAGAAAGAACTACGTATTAAAATGAATATCTATGAAATGTGTGTTGAGAATGGGTATAAAAAAGAAAAGAAAAAAAAAGGAAAGGATATAAAGGGATTTCAATGGATTATGAACTTAGTTTAGAGAATGAATAACCGAATGAATCCAAACCAAACATCCGATTAAATGCACATAGATACCATTAAACAGCTTGCAAAATAAACGACAACCATCAACTTCAAATCTCTGAATCTATGATAAATTAGTCTTGAAACACTTCAAATTTTAATGAATCATTCTTTGGGGAAACAAGTCCACATCCTGACTATAGTTGCACCTATGATTAATGCCTGATAATTTTCTTTTAAAGCAAACCTTTGACAATTTGACCAAGATGAGCTTAATCTTTCCTTTGATCATGATCACGACTAAATAATCGCACTGGACTCCAAGACATGACTTTATCATCAACCCCCACTGCGAAACCTTAAACACACATAGAGATAAACAAGCTAACTATAACATATTTTGGATTTTTGGAATGTGGTTAGTAGATGGATACACATATGAAGGTTATACACAGGTAGGACAAATTTGGGGTATGACAGATGCCCCTATCTAATTTGATTAGACCGAGTAAGATGAACGGCTATGGCGCTCATTCTTTCAAGGTAGAAGACAATTAGATATGAAGAAGACCCTGAATTTGTCAAAAAAGAAAAGGAATGCTTGGGAATTGAAATACTGAATGAGGTAAACCTCTGAGTAAACAAAGAATGACTAGAAAAGGTCGCCATCATCAAAAGGATGATGGGACGAAACACACACTGCTACTACCACCAAAAGGATGATAGAGTAAACACACACAAACGATATCGCACAATATGACACCAATCCAGATGACAGACCCCCCACCAAAAGGATGATGGAGCGAAACACACACAAACAATATCGCACAGTCTGACACAAATCCAGATGACAGACCCCCCACCAAAAGGATGACGGAGCGAAACACACACAAACAATATTGCACAATATAACACTAATCCATATGACAGACCCCCCACCAAAAGGATGACGGAGCGAAACACACACAAACAAATATCGCACAATCTGACACCAATCCAGATGACAGACCCCCCCACCAAAAGGATGACGGAGCAAAACACACACAAACAATATCGCACAATTTGACACCAATCCAGATGACAGACCCCCCACCAAAAGGATGACGGAACGAAACACACACAAACAATATCGCACAATCTGACACCAATCCATATGACAGACCCCCTACCAAAAGGATGACGGAGCGAAACACACACAAACAATATTGCACAATCTGACACCAATCCAGATGACAGACCCCCCACCAAAAGGATGACGGAGCGAAACACACACAAAAAATATCGCATAATTTGACACCAATCCAGATGACAGACCCCCCACCAAAAGGATGACGGAGCGAAACACACACAAACAATATCGCACAATCTGACACCAATCCAGATGACAGACCCCCCACCAAAAGGATGACGGAGCGAAACTCACACCGGCCACTACCACCAAAAGGATAATAGGATAAACACTATCGCACAATCTGACACCAATCCAGATGACAGACCCCCCACCAAAAGGATGACGGAGCGAAACACACACAAACAATATCGCACAATCTGACACCAATCCAGATGACAGACCCCCCACCAAAAGGATGACGGAGCGAAACACACACCCAAACTGCTATCACCAAAAGGATGATAGAGTGACACAAATTGAAGATTACCAACACCAAAAGGATGCAGGCTAGGTTGAACCGACAAAGTTCGGCTATCACGAAAGGATGATAGTAAGGCAATCGACAACAGTCAAGCTTGCTGGATACAACTCATTGGGGAACACCCAAGAGGAAGATTGGATTGAAATGAAACAACGGGGTACGCCCACCGTCTTGCTTAGAGATCAAAACTTTGTTGAAATGATTTCATGGTTACGCCCATAAATTCCAAAGAGGATGCCCCTGTTTGGGTTGAGTTTATCTTGATGTCTTGTCTTACTCAACAAAAGGCTGAACAACTTCATGAGGAATGCCCACGGCTTTGCTGAAGATGCCCCTGACTGGGCTGAATCTTACATCAAACTTCTTGGATTTGCCCAACAAAAGGTTGAACAACTTCGTGGAGGAAAGCCCACGGTCTTGAATGGTATGCCCCTGACTGGGTTGAATGTTGATTTAAAGATCTGATCAACCACGAGGTTGAAATACGCCCATGGTCTTGAAAAAGATGCCCCTGACTAGGCTGAATCTTGCTTTGAATGTCTTTGAATTTCGTGGGAGAAACCCACAGCTTTACGGAGGATGCCCCTGATTGGGCTGATGATAGTCTTGAAGTTCTTGAGGTTTGTGGAAGAAACCCTCAGTCTTGCGGAGAATGCCCCTGACTGGGCTGATGATGCCCTTGGAAATCATCGAGATTGATCCTGGACCTTGACTTGCATATGCTAATGCTGGATGTGTAATGAGGTTCCATAATGAATGGAAATGCCAATGCCAATGCTGACGCGTAGAGAGGCAAGATTCGGGGAAGTATGATATGATTGGGTTATGCATATGATGCAAGATGCTTATGATAGCGAATGCAATGCGTATGATGCATATGATTGCAGACGGGTAATTGGGAATGCAGATGGAGATACCAGCGCGGTGATCTTTTGGTTGTTGCCAATCCAAATTGGACTTTGGGTGGTGGGAGGGATTGACTTCCTCGACACGCAGTTCGTTGAAGACGTCGTGATTGAAGCAGAAGATGATGCTCTGGATGCCCCAAGTCAGAGTACTTGGTGGTTTGTGAATTTGCTTTAGAGAAGGTTGCAGCTCTGCCTGATGATTAAGGTAATCTGGACTTGCCCCAGTCTGAACATGGCAATTGTATACCCCTGATTAACCAATTCTGAAGTTGAAGCTGAGCTCTGATGACTTGCCCCTGCTCGAGCTATTGAATGATTTGCCCCAACCTATGGGTTTTGAAATAATCTTGCCTCGTGTACGCCACTAAAAGTCAAGCTTCTTTCGATTTCCCCTTGTTGAAATGTCTTTGAATACCTAGCACTGATTTGCAATTAAAATTGTACATTCATAAATGGTAATATTAATGCAAAGTTCAATGTAAGTTTTGAAAAAGTGTCATTTATTGGAGTGTCGTGATAGTGAGACGAATGAACCGTTAGTCTAGACGTTGTGCTAATTTTGATTGGTGTGAAAGATATAGCAAGGATAATGACACCAACGATGATGATTAGCAATCATGTGAGGAGTCAGGTTACGCAACCTCGCAATAGTATGCTTTCAGAATAAACCTCGCCTCAATTAGGTCTTTCGAGGGTTGTAACATGGTCTGGTTCGCGGTTATGAAACAAAGGTATTAGGCTCAAAGTACGATTTGTACCCACCCCTTCTTCTTAATGATCTCCATTCCTATGTTCGGTTAATCCTACACTTGTCTCGACGGTCTAAGCTTGATGGTTTAAGGTATGCTCGAAATGACAGTCACCTTATTTTGCTGGATATCAGTGACCCTCTCGATTGGGTGACCACTGAATCTTATTTTGTTTTTGTTGAGGGTTTTGGGGTCCTCTTTTTGTTTTTGTTGATCCCTAACTTTTGCATGGATTGATTTTGCTTGTCAGATCCATCGGGATTGCCTTGATTTTGCCTAAGTCCCCTCTAAGGTGTTTGACTTAGCAGGCTTTTGATTTTTTTGAATTTTGGGAAGGTTGTGACTGCCATGTCATGGGTCTTTGATGAACAGTTGTCTTCTGGATTTTGCTTGTTGATTCGAATGCAGGATTGGATTAACTGAACACTACCCTGCCCCAGGTTAAGTGTAAAAGGTTTGAATATTCAAAGGAAACTACTACTTCTAGGCTCGAAGTGGTCTACTAGGGATTAACTCCTTATATCTCCAGTGTTTAGGGGATTGAAGCAATGCATATACGTCATTGACAAGATTCTATCTGAAAGCATACGGTTTGCAATTATGGGTATCTCGTTTTCATCATCCTCCCTCAAATCATGCTAAACAACAGTGGATAGTGTGAAATGAACATGTGTCGGTGATAAGTGAAAATGAGTGAATACGACATAACTAATTCAAAACATGCATAAACGATACATTAATGAAACCAAATTTGAATGACAATTGTTTAAAGCATAAAATACTTAAGCAAACAAAGACAAAAATAAGAAATGCGAAAGATGAAAAGGCAACATGACGGCCTTCTTCGGGGATGAACTTGACTTGACTGGATTTGATATGAATAACGCTATTTGGTTGGCGGCATTGGATTGTTGATGACATTGAGGTACTTCCCATCAAATGTGATAGCATCCCTGTCAATCATGTCTTGAACCGTGTGCTTGAAAGCTCTGCAATTCTCGATCATATGGCCTGGAGCACCCTTATGAAACTCGCAATGAGAATTCGCATCGTAGTCAGCAGGAAGAACAATTGGGGGAGCTAGATCTCTCGGAACGACAGCCTTCTTCTCCATCAGCTGAGCAAAGATACTAGCATACGTCATTGGTAGGAGATCAAATACCCTATATGGCCTCCATGTCCTCTGTTGATGTTGCTGGCGCGGTCTTTGAGCGGCTCGCTGTCCTAGTTCCTTCCTAGTTATGGCGAGGGCTTCGAAGATCTGATCCATCTTTCTATTGAGGGATTCCAACTCCTTCATGATGGCAACTTGCTCTCGTTGAATCTGCTCCATTATTCGTCTTGTATTTGCTCTAGTTGCGTACTGGTGTCGAGGAATCAACTTGATTTACTGGATATTAAGGAAAGAGAAACATGAGAAACTGTTGAAGGAAGGAGAATGTAAGATGCACAACAAATGAGATGCAATGCAAATGATATGCGATGCAAGATCCAGGATCACAGGATCACAAATCCAAACAATTCTGAGATTCAGCCGGGTGAACAGTTCAAGGATCACAGTCACTGCTTAAAGAAACCCCCACGAGTAAGATTCTAAAACGGGTAGGTGCCTAGAGTCATGGACATCTTTCAAAGATATTACTGCCATGACAAATCCTCATCACGATGATAATATCCTTAAATGAATCTCCTCTAGGTGAGGTTCTCGTATCTTCCACGCGAGAAAGACTTCCCGGAGGCATCAACTACACAACCATCGACACATGGATTCTAGAAAAGGTTCTCAGAGTCATAGATCGAGGTTGAAAATATTACTGTAAGAAAGTAATACGTTCAAGGGATCTCGTCTGATTGGGGCGTTCGTATTAATTCACAAAGAATTAACACTACCAACCACCATGGATAAAACGGTTTATGGTCTTTGGGATCAACGACTCAAGCTCGAAAACGTTATTGCTATGGCAAAGACTCACCACAACAACAACATCTCCAAGGAATCTACTTCAAGCGGGGTTTTCGCCTCAACTCAACGTGAAAGACTCCACGCAAGTCTCCACTACACAACCACCATCCTAATCCTAGGGTTATACTCGGACTCGGGTGTAGAGTCATCTCACAAAGTAACCATAAGTAGAATAACCCAACAATGCCTCAAGCACACGTAACCAAGGCAAGGATACCAATAAATAAGCGAGAAGAAAATAACAGACAACAAGCTAACAACTCAAACTAAGATAGGCTCGACTCTCTCTTGCATGGAGCAATATTCCCCAGCAGAGTCGCCACCTGACGCACCTCGAAAATTCATTTCGAACATACGACCCTCGCGCGAAAGGTGCGGAAATGCGGTTCGACAGAGTCGCCATCGAACTTTATTTTCCCGAATAAACGGGAGAGGAAAATATCGAGAAAACCTCATAAACACGGAAGGAACACGGCCATCGTAACCATATTCCTGGGTTCGGGAGTCAGTTACGCGAGGGGAAGGTGTGAGCACCCCTCACGTCCGTTGTACTCAATGGGAACCTCTTAATTTGAGTTGTGATGGATGTTAGCTAAGCTTAAATCTTTTCTTCTCACTACTAAATACTAAACGGTACTATAAAGGGATAAAGATGCTAAGGGAAAGGGGAATGGTTAGAGGATAGAGTGATCGCCAATGATTTGGGCCCTTGTGCCTACGTCATTCGGACGAGAATGAGAAATCAGAGCGTCGTAGTTCGACTACGGATAGGGATGGGGAAATGGAAGATGGAGGGAATTGTGCTCGCCAAGATCATCGCAATCTTGTGCCTACGTATCTTACATTCAAGAGTGAATGAAGAATCAGAGAGTTCGTAGTTCGTGGTAACGACCACGAAGGAAACTGGTTTGAATTGGTTTGAAGGTGGGTACGGATGACGATTACTTGAAGCTTAAGAAAGACTTCTCGAACCCAAATAATCGGGAGAGTGAACCAAAGACTTGGAACTCTCTCTTTTTAATCTTGAAGATAAGGTTGTGTTTGAAAGGGTGAAGTTGAATTGATGATAATTACTTGAAGCTTAAGAAACGCTTCTCAGACCCAAGTAGTCGGGAGAGCAAACCAAATACTTGGAACCCTCTCTTTTTCATCGTGAAAAGAAAGTTGTTTGAGTTTGACATGGAGTTTGGAAGGATGAGTAGTTGAAGGATGGTTGAATGCTGTCGAGTTGTAATGTTGTTTAAAGGCGTCAATTGCTCACACACGAATAAGATAACTCGCATCTAAACAACTAAAAGCAAGATCAAAGACTTGAACCTACTCTTTACACCTTGAAAATAATTGAATAGTCGTTAATAGATTGATAGTTTGTTTCGAAAATTCACTTGACGTTGGATCAAGGGTTTGGCTTATTATCGCGTGCAAAGCGTGTAATGGACATGGTTTGAAAAAAGAGACCGACTTGACTTACGCATCAAGGGTCGAGTTGTAATAGGTTGATGGCGAATGCGTATGAGCACTCGACTTACAAGGGTTTGAAAATGGCTCGATGATGAATCGAGAATTAGTTTGAAAATAGTTTGATCCGCTCTAGTCCCTATGGGTGCTCCTAGGAGATAAACTAATAATCAAAGAAATGTGAAACATACATCAGAATGGGAGAGGGATACATGTAAGTTACACGGGATTGCACGAAATAAAGGGGTCTCATTGTCAGGTAGCCCAAGAGAAAGTCGTGTGTGTGCATTTATGTCCTAAACTACGCCTTGAGCAAAATCGGGCACGACTTAAAATTAGGATTCCTGCAAATAACCAATGATACAACAGTCCACCAATTCGGCTTTTAGGATTTCGATAGCTTGTTATGTATTTTTGATTATATATGAGTGAGAATGAATAAATTTGATAATAATATGAATAAAATGGATAAAAATCGATAAAAATAGAAGATGAAAAGTTTGAAAAAGGTTGGTCTCGGGTTTGTTATTTTTCATCAATAATTTGACAGAAAAATAACTTTGGGGTATCGTCATCGACCCTAAAATAAAATTGAAATGAGAAATAAATAAATAAATGTATAAAAAAGAAAAAATAATTGAAGCAACTTAGGAAACTCAACAAAATCAAATTAACAAATTTCTAAAATAAGTCATTAAATTAAGAAAATATAAAACTTAGAAATTGTTAATAAATTTTAAAAAAAAACTAAAAAAGAGTTAACAAAAAAGGAGTGTGGGCTGAAAAATGGGGTGAAATAGAATATGGAATCATATGGGCCTAAATAGACCCATCATCCTAACCTGCTGATGTTTAGAAGGGAGGGTGCTGATTGAAAATCAATCTGGGCTTACAAAGCCCATGATCCTAGCCCCCAAGTCCCCACAAAAATCCCTTTGCAACACTAATGAAAATAAAAACTGTCCATACTAATAGACCCAATAAATGCTAACAATAAAAAACATAAAATGAAACAAATAGGAAATTAGCAGACTTCGTTGAAATGAAAGAAGACGAAGAACGCGGCCTCCCCCAACCTTCTTCTCACGGCGCGAGTTCTTACTGCTTCTCCCTCAAATCCATTCATCTCCTACTTCTCCCGTTCTCTTCATCTCTATTTCTGTTCCAGTTTGAAATCCTCTTTGGGTTCAAATCCGAATTGAATTTATGGGTATTTATTAAAATGGGTTACAGAATGTTAGTTTAGGTGTCGCGGTGAAGAAGTTTGGATGGAGTAAGGGTTTCAGATCTCGTTTAATGGTTTTTGATTTGGGATTTGGAGAAGAACAGTGGTTCTGGTTCCTATCTGGAGAAGAAGTATTGAAGGTTTGGGTTTCCGAAGGATATGGAGAACTTTTGGGTTCGAAAGTTTGTTGTGGTTGGCGAAGGACATCCAGTTTTGGGGTTGAAAGAGTTTGGTGATTTTCTGGTTTGAGGTTGTGATTAAGATAGTTTAAATGAAGAAGAAGAGGGCGAGTTGATGGGGGATAATGAAGAAGATTTGAGGGAGATTTTTGTGGGTTTTAATGTTGAAGAATAATGAAGAGGGATGTGGGTTAATGGTTCTGTTTTTGAGGTATTGATGATTGAAAGCAAGTGATCAAGATTATGGTGAGATTTGATGAGTATGTTGAAAAGTTGTTGAAGGTTCATTGAAGCTGCAGGGTAAGGTCAAAGAAGAAGAGAGAGTTTTTTTATCTTGGAGGTGAAGTTCAGGGAGAAGAAAATGAGTTAAGGTGCTCTTTGAGAAAGATGGTTTGACATTGAAGGACTTGAAGGTGAGGTGAGGTTTTTGGATTAGGAGAATCACCCCCAAGGTTTATGGGTTTTGCTCCTTGTAAAAGAATAATAATAGAAGAAGGTAAAAAATAAAAGAGGATAATGGGCCTATTTTTTTGGGATGTACATGGACTTAAGTTGGTTTAAAAGAAAAAGTGGATATTGGATAGATAATAGAAATTAGAAAGAACTAGATATTAAAATGAATATCTATGAAATGTGTGTTGAGAATGGGTATAAAATAGAAAAGAAAAAAAAAGTAAAGGATGTAAAGGGATTTAAATGGATTATGAACTTAGTTTAGAGAATGAATAACCGAATGAATCCAAACCAAACATCCGATTAAATGCACACAGATACCATTAAACAGCTTGCAAAATAAACGACAACCATCAACTTCAAATCTCTGAATCTATGATAAATTAGTCTTGAAACACTTCAAATTTGAATGAATCATTCTTTGGGGAAACAAGTCCACATCCTGACTATAGTTGCACCTATGATTAATGCCTGATAATTTTCTTTTAAAGCAAACCTTTGACAATATGACCAAGATGAGCTCAATCTTTCCTTTGATCATGATCACGACTAAATAATCGCACTGGACTCCAAGACATGTCTTTATCATCAACCCCCACTGCGAAACCTTAAACACACATAGAGATAAACAAGCTAACTATAACATATTTTGGGTTTTTGGAATGTGGTTAGTAGATGGATACACATATGAAGGTTATACACAGGTATGACAAATTTGGGGTATGACACTCTTGAAGTAAGCTTGAGCAATAAGAAAACCAGAGATCTTGAGAGCTCTTCCAAGGTCTAAAAATTCTCCAAGGATGATGAATATATGCTACAAATAACCCTCAAGCCAGTTGGTGGGCAAAATACCTTGTAAGTGAAGAAAAACATCAAAAATCCAAAGACTTCCAAAGCCAACTCACTCAATCCTTGTTACAGAAGTGTGGATTGATTATGGAAAACTTATATATGTTATATATGTAGTGTTAGAGGTCTTAGAACTCAAGGAAATTCAATGGTTTGAAGGTTGTCCTTCAAAATGCAGAAAAGTCAACAAATGAGCTTTCAACCATTGACTTTTTGATTGGATGAGTTTCTGGCCAAGGTGAGGGTTCGGATAGCTCTAACACATCATTTGTGAAGTGTTTGAAACTTTGTTTGAGTTTGAGAATGTTTGGAAAAGGTTTTGGAAGTGAAAATGCAAAACAAATTTTGTGCACTTTTGGAAATTTAGTGAGATTTTGAAAGAACTTTGCAACTATGGAAATGAGAGAATTTCAACTGGTTCTTAGCATGTAACTGGTGTGTTTTTTATGTGAGAATGAGGTTCAATTTATAGGGAGAGGTCTTGAGCAAGAGGTATGGGCAAATTGGAACCAAATGCCAATTTTAGCCTTCCATTATGAAAATCTTGGAGTTTTTCAATGCAATCTCCATTTATGACCTCAAGCCACTCTACCAAGAGCTTCTCAATGCGCTATAGGTCATTTTCATCATGTTTGAGGGGATAGGGGGTGACTGGTTGCAGCCAAGTTGGTAGTTTGAAGATGGGTAGCCACCATTTTTCTCTTTCTTCACTATTCACTTTTGTAACTTGTATTAAACAATGATATTCTTCATTTCTTTTTCCAAGCTCGTGGGATATGGTGCTAAACACTTCCATTAACAATGTGAAGATCAGAAATGAAGCTTAATCCTTGATTAGAGTTGATTTGGGAAGCTTTAGAATAAATTTGTCCATGCTGAGTTGGTTTTACAAAAGTGAGTTTTTACCAACTTGTGGACCTTGGTTCTATCTAACCATGAAGAGTTATGTAACCCACTTGTACTTTTTAGAAAACCCTCATTAGATACTACAACATTGATGTTTGAAGTGTATTTTCCCCCTCTTGCCTTGTTTTTGCTCATAACTCAAAATCCATGCATTTTATGCTCATGAGTGCATATATCACTTTTGAAGAACTCATTGAGACCTTTCCAACAAGATTTGAACCACTCCATTTAGATGTGTGGTTAAGGAGTTATGGCATGGCCCTTTTCAAAATCCTAATTTCCCAAATTTTCGATTACTTCTCAATTCTTGATCAATTGGTCACCAAAATTCATGACTAGATATTAAATGATGTTGGGAACATAGTTGGCTTCAATTTTGGATTAAAACCCTGTTGGTCAATGGGTTGACTTTTTAGTCAGACAAACCGAACGATCGAAAACCTTTGAATCGACTGTTGGTGTCTTGGGTTCTCTGAGGCCTTGAAACTTCTTGGGTATACTTCCTTGGGTCATATGAGCCTCATGGACCACGATTTAAGCTTTGGAACACTCTTTAGATCAAAATTCAAACTACAGTTGACTTTCCCAATCAGAAACCCTAATTAGGGTTCTTGCACTGCTATGCTTCCTTTTTCTTGGTGACAACCTCAAATTGGATTCATTCTTGATCCAATGTGATATCCTTAGTAACATAAAGACTTGATATATGGAGGTTCAATCCAAAACTTTGATTGATCAATCCCTTGAAACCTCGATTTCTGACTGTGTGAAACCCTAATCCATCTGTATCTTGACAAAGATCAAACTTGAAATAGGTTATGGTTAGATAAATCAATGTTGATGCTCCTAAAATGATGATGGAATCTAGGGGGAAATTTTGGGGTATAACAAAGGTACCGTCTACTTTCGCGTGACAAATACCAGATTTTAAGCGTATAAACGACCGCTTTTGTGTGTATGCTTATACTCTTAAAATCGCCTTTTTGAAGACTGAATTTTTCCTAATCAATAAAAAAAGTGTTTTCGTAGTGTTTAGAATCAATTACTGGATTTTTCTACAGTCAGATAAAGGTTTCATTCTTTCAAATTGAAATTGGTATCTCTACATTTTTGCTTTCACAATAAACTTTAATCCTAAAAACATAAATTATTTAGACCCAAAAAATAATTCTCATTATAATTATAATTTCAAAGACTTGTTAGAGCCCTGTCGGTATGATGATTCTCACATTCCGAACTTAAAAGAATTAAGCTATCATATTTAAAACGTAAAATATATTATATTTAATTTTCATGTTCATAATGATATTAAGTAACATGCACATACAATAATTGCAATAAAGCAAAGAGATGGAAAAGTAACCTGAAAAATAAATAAACTTCAATAAAATAATCAACTGCTCCAAGCAAAGACTTTAATTTTGGTAAAAAAAAATGTGAGAAGTAATTGCTGATAAAAGTCTCATTTTCTGGAGTCATAAAAGTCTTATTTATAGGCTAAAAATTGTGCTAGAAACTAATAAAAAATGCCAATGTAGTATAGTAAAAATAGAAAGTGGAGGAAACTGATATATGAAAGTGGCAAAAATTCTGGGTTGAACAAGCATGGCGAGCGTCATACTAGTGACAAATTGTCCGACATGAGTCTGAGGGCGATGATAGTCGCATGACCATGAAAGGTCGTCCATCATCCAACTCAAGCTTGAATTTTATATTTTTTTGACTTTCTCATGACGGGATGACCTTCTAAAAGGTGACGATCGTCATGCAGTTGGGGCAGGTCATCATGATAGCAAAAAACTTGGTTTTTCTTCCCGTTTTTGCAATTTTAGACTGTTTCTTCGCACGGAGACTTCCAACCACTTAATACCTGAAACATACACATAGTACCGACATAATATTATAAAAAGGACTTAAAAAAACATTAAAATGCATGTAAATTGAGTAAAAAATACGATATATTTCCGAGTCATTTGATTTCAACTCAACCGAGGTAATAAGTCATAAAAAAATTATAAAAAAATTAAAAGTGCTAAAATGTAGTTGCTGGGATTTGAAGACTTGTCCTTTAAATACTTTACCCTTAGCTTCTCAACTCAACTGAGGGAATATGTGGTATTCTTTAAAAAAATATTAAAATGTGACACGTCTATAATTTACGCCTTAGTTTTTGTTGAAAACCAGTTTTTGACATTAGAGTTGTGGTAACGGGTTACAGATTTTGGTGTAACGGGTTACAGAGTTTAAAAAACTAAAGGATTGCTGGTATCGGTTACGACATTTTGCGTAACCGTTTACAAAGGCATATTTTGGTTTTTTTTCTTCAATTTTTGTTAGTTTCAACTTATTTTGTTAAATTGTTTTGTTATTTCTAATCATTTTGTACTTGTTGTATATAAGACCTTGTAAGCTCTCATTTATGGTTAATGCCAATTATTCTTCTCACCCTTAATTACTCTCTCTCTCTCTCTCTCTCTCTCTCTCTCTCTCTCTCTCTCTCTCTCTCTCTCTCTCTCTCTCTCTTTCCACCTTTCTCTCTCTCTCTCTCTCTCTCCACCTTTATCTCTCTCTCCCTTTTTCCCTCTCTCTCTCTCTCTCTCTCTCTCTCTCTCTCTCTCTCTCTCTCTCTCTCTCTCTCTCTCTCTCTCTCTCTCTCTCTCTCTCTCTCTCTCTCTCTCTCTCTCTCAATTTCTTAACTTAATCTTCTCCAAATTAACTCAATTCTCCAATAATTCACCATTTGAGATTTTGTATGTTCTAACATTTGGCATCAAGAATATTGGTTCTGATCCATTTCCGCTGCAACAATGAGTACCATTTCTAGTGATAGAATTCCCACCAACCTTCTGATTCTTCATTCAAAGAATTATGACAAGTGGTCCAAGTAAATAAAGTTCTGTTTGGGTATCAAGAAGTTCTTAAGATCATCAACAATGGAGTTACATCACTTAGGGGTAAAGCTACATATGCTCAGAAGGCTGCATTCAATGAAGAAAAGAAGAAAAATTACAAGGCACTCTTTTTTATTCATTCTTGTGTCAATGGCGACAGCTTTGAGAAAGTTGGTGATTGCGAGTCAGCGAAGCAAGCTTGGGAGATCTTGGAGAAAGGTTATGTAGGGGGTGTTAAAGTTAAAGTGGTGAGGTTACAAACTCATAAGAGGCAATTCTAGTTAACGCAAATGGAAGAGAAGGAGACGATCAACGATTATGTGACGCGTATTACGCATTTGGTGAATCAAATCAAGTCTTGCGGAGAAACTGTTTTGGAGAAGAATGTTATGTCAAAGATTTGACATCATTGTAGTGGCTATCGAAGAGTCGAAGGACCTTGCGATATTGAGAAAAAATGAGCTTCAAATCTCTCTTGAGGCTCATGAGCAAAGGATGGATGAGAGAGGAAGCGACAAAGCTAAAACGATGATTGCTTTGCAAGCACGACTTAACAAGAAGAGTAGAAGATCAAAAGGAAAATGGACTTCAAAAGGGAAGCAAAATTCTTAGAATTTTGGTGGAAATTATCCATAAAATTCGAAGGTTTCTATGGTGCAAAGAGTGAGAGCAACTCCAAAGATAGTGGTCAAGGCAACAACTTCAAGAAGTTTGACAAGAGTAATTCAAAGTGTTACAATTGTCATAGACTTGGTCATTTCGTAAGAGATTGTCGTGCGAGACCAAGGGAAAATCAAAGCGATGAAGCTAAGGTTGAGAGGAAAGAGGTAGATGATGAAAATAAGCTCTTGGTTATGATCACAGAGGAGAATTATGGCATTAAAGAGGTGTTGGGTAGCAGCAGTAGCAGCTGTAAATTGCGGGACAACAACTGCAGCAATTCGAAAAATGTTGCAGAAACGTGTTTAGAGCAAAACGTAATGATTACAGTTTGAGATGGAGTTCAAGGCAGCAATAAATGATACTTGGATTCTGTTGTTCAATGCATATGATGGGTAGAAAGGATTGGTTTGTGCATATCAATCAAGTCGTGAAAAGTATAGTAAAATTCGTTGATGATACCACTCTTGCGGCTGAAGGTGTCGATGATGTTTTAATCGAGAAGAAGAATGATGGACATTCTATGATCAAAGATATTTTGTATATTCTAGGAATTAAGTGTAAGTATTAGCCAATTGCTTGATAGGGGTTACAAAATTTGCTTGGAAGACAAGATCTTGCGCGTTGTGGTTGCAAACGGTGTTTTGATCCTTAAGGCTCCTATGGCTGCCAATAGGACTTTCAAAGTGGAGTTAAAAATGATGGAGCATAGGTATTTAGCTACAACGAAAAGTCGAGAATAGTGGTTATGGCATACCGTCTTGGACATCTTAATTTTCGTGATCTTGACGCGTTACAAAGGGATGGTATGGTAACCAGGTTTCCAGGAATCAACATTCCAGCTGAGATATGTGAAGAGTGTGTGCAAGGGAAGATGCACAAGAGTAATTTCAGCAAGGATTCGGGTTATAGGACCAAAAATCACCTTGAGGTGGAGTATTCCGATGTGTATCGTCCAATGCAAGTCGATTCGTATGGTGGCAATAGGTATTTTGTCACATTTATTGATGATTTTAGTTGGAAGCTATGTATATACCTAATCAAGAGAAAGGATGAGGTATTTGATGTGTTTAAACGATTCAAGTCCATGGTTGAGCGACAATGTGGTCACAAGCTCAAGATTCTCAAAATGGATGGTGGAGGTGAGTATACCTCAAATGTGTTTGGGAAGTATTGTGATGAAGAAGGGATAATGTGAGAGATATTTCCACCCTATACGCCATAATAGAATGGTATTTCCGAGAGGAAAAATCGTTCAATAATGAACATGGTTCGAAGCATGATAAAGGGTTAAAACTTGTCGAAGGAACTATGGGGTGAAACCGTTTCTATAGTCGCCTATTTGTTGAATATGTTCCCTACAAATAAGCTTGATAAGGTGACTCCAGAAGAGGTGTGGTCTGGATTTAAACCAAGCTTAAGTCATTTGAAAGTTTTTGGTTCAATAGCATTTCAACCCATTCTGGGTCAGCTCCGAAAGAAGTTGGATGACAAGGGTGAGATGATGTTACTCGTTGGTTATCATCCTACTGAAGGTTATAAGATGTTTGATGTTACAAACAAGAGGATCGTGATTAGCCGAGATATTGTGGTCGACAAGCTGCGAAAGTTTGACAGCAGTAGAAAAATTGTTGATGCAGGCCCCGTAACGGGTTACCATGTGAATTTTTGGGTTCTGAAGCTGCTGGAGCTGGTTTTGTAGAAGGCGTAATGGGTTAAAATAATCCTGTAATCGGTTACAGGATGGAAACTCAGAATTTTCAGAATCCTTGAGGTTCAAAACAACAATATGTCGAAGCCAAAAGCAGAGGAAATTGTAGACGACCAACAAGGAAAAGAGTTTTGTCTTAGAGACTCCAAGAATGTGAAGTATTCCGGGATAACAAAATCAATGATGATGGTGATTTTGTTCACTTTGCGCTTATGGCTGAATCTGAATCGGTGAACACAGAAGAGGCTCTAAGTGATCCAAAATGAATTTGTGCAATGAATTAGGAGCTGGAATCTATTGAAAAAAATGGTACTTGGGAGTTGGTCGATTTACCGCTTGGAAAAAGTCAATTGGTGTGCGATGGGTTTATAAAGTGAAGGCAAATCCCAAATGTGAGGTGATCAAGCATAAGGCTCAATTGGTAGCGAATGTATTTTTTCAACGTGAAGGTATAGACTTTGAGGAAGTGTTTGAACCTGTGGCTAGGCTTGAAACCATCCAATTAGTTGTTGGCATTATGAATAACAACGATCGGGCGATATGTCAAATGGACGTTAAAATCTGCGTTTTTGAATGGTCCACTTAATGAAGAGGTTTATGTTGAGAATCCCCCTGGGTTTGTAGTAAAGAATCAAGAGATAAATTTCTACAAATTACATAAAGCTTTATATGGTTCGAAACAAGCTCCAAGAGCTTGGGACAAACACATTGATGGCTTTCTTGTTGATATTAGTTTCAAGCGGTGTGTGTCCAAACACAAAGTGTATGTGAGATCGGATGCAAATGATAGTGTGATAATTTCTTTGCTTATATGTGGATGATCTATTGATTATCGGCAGCTATGAGAAGAGTATCTCTAAGTTCAAGAGTGAACTTATGGATGAGTTTGAGATGACGGACCTTGGCATTATGACGTATTTCCTTGGCATAAAGTTTCATAAGTAAAAAATGGGACTGCTCATGCATCAAAGAAGATATGCTCTTGAGATCTTGAAGAGGTGTGAAATGGAGCATTGTAATGCTGGCATTACATAATGTGAGGAAAGATTGCATATATCCAAGAGTGAAGATGAGCAAGATGTGGATCCAACGCAATAGAGGAGGTTGATTGGATCATTGCGGTATTTGTGCAATACGCAACCGAACTTGACATTTAGTGTCGGTATTGCTAGTAGATTCATGGAGAGACCGAAGGTGTCTCACTTGGAAGCAATAAGAGAATCCTTAGATACATTAAAGGAACTCTTGGTTGTGGAATTCTCTTTCCCGCATCGGATACGGGTCAAAATGCGATTTACTTGGTTTCACCGATTCCAATTGGTGTGGTGATAAGGATGATAGAAAGTCAACAACTGAATACATCTTTATGCTTGGTAGGACACCAATCTCTTGGTGTTCGAAGAAGGAACTGGTGATAGCACTCTCATCTTGTGAGACCGAATACATTGCGGTTTTGTTGTGTATGTGTCAAGCTATGTGACTCATGAATATATTGAAGGAGTTGGGTAGTAATGAGGGTGAG